>QEYB01001250.1:0-195174 GCA_017562135.1 Dipylidium caninum
AAAGAGAGATATGTTTTTTGTTAATGAATGCATTCTCCAAGCCACACGTTCTCTGATCCAGCTAATGAAGGCTACGCAGCTCTCAGTGTGTATCTAACCTCTATGTCCTGAGTGCTGCGACAAGTTGTCCTATCTTAATTTTTATCCTGTTTAACTCCTAAGTACTACATTTTTGTTTGAGGAATGTTGGTCATGTAAATGAGAAATTATTTAAATTATGCTTTTTGTGAGGTTTCGGAAATAATTCTGGTAATTATAGTATTTTTTTTTTGTTTGTGGGCATATTCGGTCTTGCTATTGAAATGATATGTACTGTCTCGAGTATTGGAACATTCTCCCACGAGAACGTTTTAATTAGTTATTCTCGTGTTCTCCCACACGCAAAGCACTTATTCTCCTTAACGGGTAAGGAATCTACCTGGGGTAAAAACAATGTGGAAGAGGACAGGAGAGGAGGGAAATTCAATTCAAGTTCAAATCCACACTTTTTATATGCTCACCAAAATTCCAGCTCTGAGAAACCGTAGACCTCGAGTCTGTGCATAAACAGGGGAATCATAGTGGGGGTTTCATTTTCCCAGCTATCGCGTGGCTAACACTGTTCGCGAAGAGGGGAGAAGTTTATGTTAACTCTATGGAAAAGATCCCTAAATTCACCTATCTCATTCTTCAGGCATTGTGCGTCGATTAACGTTTTTTCTAAGTGGTCGACATCACAACCGTAATTGAAGCATAAAATCCAACAAAAACTTAATCCCTTATTCCAAAACCGCCGAAGCTGTTCGTACTTTCAATTCTTAAGGCCGCCCACTCGTATTTGTTAAAGTCACGATGATGTGAGAGTTTTATAAGAGGACGAGACTCCATGAGCCCTAAGCCGCGCTACTCTAACTAGGCACATTTTACGGTACCGCTCGGAATCCGAGATGTTGTTCACGAGACGAACGATAGGCGAGCTGTTTCTCCTCACTCCGCAGCCAACTGGGCCATCCCATTTCCTTAGTCTACTTGAAAGTATCATCAAAGTGACATGTAGCTCTTGCGGGTTTGTCAGTTGCAATCACCTTTCAGATACGCTACTAAATATTCGCCTTCAACATCGTTGGCATCTGTCACTTCTTGGGAAAAACCGTTATTGTTAACACAATATCTTCCAAGTCCTTGCCTTCAATCGTTGCAGTTTCCTTTACCTAAGAGAACTGTGTAGTTTCAGGAGAAGAAATTCAACCATTGTGGAAAGGACACCGATTAATGGCATGCTTAATTCCCCAAGGAAGAAGTTCGAAGTAGTACTTCCGACCCCATTTGACAAATATGTCGGTTTTATAGAACCCCATGAGAAAAATTTTGTTGTAGATTTGCACTAAAGCTGTTAAGATTTTTCAAAATGCAGAATTCATTAAGTGCTTTGGAATGAGCGCCCTAACCTTACGAAGAAGCTGTGCCCTGCATACTACATTTTTTAAAGAGTGGAAACGTGGTTAGCAAAAGAGAATATTAAGGTAGAAATACCCATGATCGGATGCTTGGACCCTCGTTGTTGTGATACTAGCTATCAGAAAATGTATGTCTTCAAGTCTGATTACGATAACAAGACGATAATGGAAAGAAAACCCGACAAATTTGGTGAATCTGTTTGGTGATCCGTGAAGAAGCCTTCAGGAGATAAAAGTGCTGAGTGAAAAATAGCAGTATTTCACCGAAATACGTAGAACTCTTAGCGCAATATAAACAGAGAAATACGCAATTGGCGGTGTTCACCAATCCTCGTCCACACGGAAGCTGCACCAATGGACGCGCTGTCAGCTGTTTGTGTGGCCACCGGCCTGTCCAATTGCGTGACAATGAGCAGGCTCGCATATGCGGTCCTCCGGATCACATCGTCATAGACTATGCTCGTGTAAACCCACCAGCCACAAGGTTATTAACTTGTTCGCTACACTGTTCCCGTGTACATACATTAATTTCATTCTCACTTGTATGGGTGCAAGTAATAAGGAAAGTTTGTAACCATACACACACATACCCACAATGCATCGAACTGCTAGGAATCATTTTATCTCACCATCCGCCTTCATCTTTTACCTTCTTCTAATAACAATATCCCAGTCACTCAGTCAATATACTTCGTCTGAGAATGGAAAATTTGCCAATATTTCGAGTCCAACTAATGGGAGCTTTCTGGTGTCATTCGTTGACTCCATTGTGGAGTTCACGCCGGAAAAGAGTCTCGAGGAAATATACCCCACTAGCAAGTATTTGGATCCGTGTAAAGCAAGTAAGTCCCATCCTTAGCTTATCCACTAAATTTCCTTTCGTAAAGCCTACTACCTTCTGTTTGACACTTATGTTTATCGAATAGTCCGTAAAGTTTATTCATCGTAGCCCTTCCCATTTTTACGAGACCAAGTAAGTGTTCTCAAGTTCTGTTAAACAAAGTTGCGCTGGTTCTTAGTGGTCATGTAACCTTCCGTGAATGGGAAGCTAAATTGTGACAAAAAAGGCCAGTTCGACAAAACAGTATTAGTGCAACACTTTGTCTAGTTCCTAGGAAACGAGGCCACCTCGAATAGCGCATCTGCATTCTTTTTTGTGTTTTTAAGCATACTTTCAGCACGCAGGCTGGCTAAAAGTGCATAATTGCATCTGGCTGTTAGAGTAATTTGATAGTGAATGTCGTCTGGACCTTCTTCATCCACGAGCGCTAAGCTATCACTCCATCCGTTTGGCCTTCCGGTCATGTGAGGGGTTGTGCGGTCCCGCCTTAGTTGATTCTCAGGGTTGAGTGTTCTGAACTGTTGGTATTTGGGATTTGCTAAGCCTTACCGCAAGGCCCTTTTCAGTTTGGTCATATTGTTATAAACTGCACAACGTCTCACTCCTTCTCTCTCCCCATACAAATACGACTTCCTCTCCCCGCCTCAAGTATGCGTGAACCCAATTGTTTGTTAGTACTGAACAATGCACTTGCGACTGCTAAATCATTCCCTCTGCAGTGCTAATTAGCGGGTCGCTGGAACCCAGGGTCTGCGCGTACTAGATTTGTACCAGTTTCTCGACGTGAACATTCTAATAATTCGAAAATTCTATCACAACATAGATCGAAAGTCACGATGAGGCTTCGCAGTACTTCACCTGACTTATTTGCACGAGAGTAGAGTAAACTCCAAGGAGGTTACTCGGGCGTATCGGCGGACTAAGTAGGTTTAAGATGGTCACAAAGCTACATCGGCATAGCTCGATCATTCTTCTTTGACCTCATGTCCTCCTATTAAAACGCAAACGGAGTAAAGTTTTCCCCTTAAAACGAAATTCCTCTCGTTGGGAAACCTAATAACATCCGAAGACGAAAGTTTATCTAGGCTCATACAAGTGGCAATGAACAGAAGAGTGAATTTCTCGAGTGTTTGTTATTCGTGCGAATACTACCTGCCGACAGAAGCCGGTGAAATCTTATACTTATGTAGCTCCTTTTTATTGCAATCTTGAGGACGCGGTATACAATTTTCTCTCAAACAAAGCCTGCCGACCAGGCGTGTGGGCAGGCGGTTAGACGGAAAAGCGGACAGGTACTAAGACAGAAAAAATAGAACTTGGCATAGTGGTTTGGAGGTCTGGGCACAATTTATCACAAAGACAGTTGGACCCACTTCGCAGTCACGTCTGTCGAGCTTTTGTGGCCTCTATTTCAGCCCAAAAAAGTGGATAAAAGATGCAATATGTTAGCCTTCTCCCTTTGACAGCTCCCAGCCTCGGCTGGGACGAAGAGAGCAGGTGAAGCCTTTCAAGGTGCCTGGGCGGTAGATTCACCACAACTTCATGTCACGCAAATAAAATTTATATAAATAAAACAGGTTATGCGAGTGCCAAACTGCAACATGTTACTCGAGTTGTAGTAATCTCACTTTCACTTAATTTTTTAAAAAACAATTCCCAACTAATCTTTATGGAATCATTTAAAAACTTGCACAGTAACACCAAGTTTACGTGAAACAACATGGAAAAGGATGCGAGATTCATTCTTAAAAGTTCGGTGAACTTTTTTCAGACAATGAAAGTTAGCTCGGTCACGAATTTAAATAGACACTATACTCAATGCGGAGATATTTTTGCCCTGACGGATGGCTCGGTGCCACCTCTTCCACTTGTCCGCCTTAGAGCGGGTGGCATTTTTGTCCACGTACCTACAGACACGCACACACCCATCCTACAGCAGAACAGAATAACAAAAAATGGCGAACTACACTCCATACATAACGCGTTGGCTGTCCAAAACTCTCCAGGGAACCATCGTGGCATGCAAGCGAATTGCTCTTCTTTATTCTCGAAGCCTGAAAATTGGGAGAACTTTTGTGGTACTCTGGTTCTTTTCAATATTTAGTATTATTACAGGCAGAAAGGTTTCAGCAGAATCTTAAACGCAATCTGGTGATTATAGACAGCCTTTTCGTAATTACGTAAGTGATCATTTAGGGAACTAGCGGATTGAAGAAGGTGAGGTTTCGTTATTGCCTCTAGTTTGAAAAATTCATAGTTCGCAGTTGTGACGTTGTGGAATCTTTTTTTGGAGTAGTTTTGGGGCTTGAAAGGTCTAATCTATGCTTTGGTGAATTTCACCACAACCATCGATAGCCTGCGAACTGTCGTCAGCTATGGTTTTCACTTTGTGGTCAGAAGAATACGAGATAACCTACCTGAGGTTAATCCTAACACCTTCACACCTTCTACCACTTGACGCAAAAGCCTTTTATTCTTATCTAACTGTCCTTATCGTGGAGTTTGGTATGAAGAAGCACCAAAAATTAGGAGAAAATTGTAGAATTGTCCTGGATGCTTCTACCTCCCTGGATAGATTCATTTTACTGGTTACGAACTGTTTTAGCCCCGTACGTTTGATTGTGTGAAATCAGTAACAGGGTGAAAATATTAATCTCTCTTCGGTGGCTAAGTAAACCGTCCCGGTAGTCCCGTAAGTTACAAAGCAAGTGAACACCTCGGCGGTTCCTTCATCCCGCATATCGACCTAATCCACACCACTGAATTCACTCCGTCGCTGAAGATCCACAAGTGCCATTTCACCAATTTAATTAATATTAATGCTACATAGGATGGATCTTTCCCCCAAACGCTCCCTTTCGTCAAGATGATTAATGACAATTTGAGGTGTTCTCAGCAATTTTCTTCATGCCGCAAGTATTCATATTTAACCGGTTTCCCAGTGTTATTTTTCACCTCTCATTGTCCGTCGTCTGTCGGTTGGAAGTAACCATTGTGAACATTCGTCCTTTTATTAAACGCCCTCGATACATACATTTGGACATACTTCATTTGGTGTAAATAACCCCTCAGGCGTTGAGAGTATATTTGTATTGTGGTGTAATTCCTCCCACCTATCAACCATCTCTGTTTACCCAAACGCATGGAACTACAGATAATAAACTCGATGAAGTGGAACTAACTTTCGAGTGCACTGTTCACGCGGCTATCTGTCAAAAACATAGATGCCAAGGAAATCATAGTTCAGGACATATGAAAAATTGGTACTTGCGCATAAATTAATTTCGAATACTTTTTCTTCCGCTTCAATATTGAAAAAGGACTTATTCTACTAGACTTTTCATACTTTTCATCGGTGTCTCATCGTTTTAGGTATAAAATCTGTACATCAATCGTTTGACCTTAAGGTGTTAATCTACAAGGAAATAAAATCGTACTCTTCTAGTGCATGCAGAAGTCGGAAAAAACAGTTTTCATGTTTACGTCCAACGCCTAGGACAAAATACGGGATAATTTTGCCACTTCCACAACTACCTAAATGAGAACACTTGCAGAAATCGCAAATAAGGAGGCTTTAAACTTAAATGCAGTAGGGGTAAGTGAGCTGCCTAAAACACAACACATCATGCTGGCTGGCTACCCGACTAGCTAGTCATGGTGACCTAGCGTGACCTCAACGGAATGTCCAAATTCTCTTGACGAATTTAATGTTCTTGCCTCAATCGAGACGACCATGAGCAATTAAACCAAAATTCTGTGTCCATGGCTCCAGCACATTTTTATGTGTCCAGACTGATTTGTGATTAAATCTTGATTCGAAGACCCTATTCCACACGCTCTCGGGGTTCTACAGCAGCCCCTAACCTCCCCCTCATGGAAGGCATAAACTAACTTTAAGTGATGGGTGCACGAAATCCAAGTCTCCTCATCTCTGGGTCCATCAAGAGGGAATTGCCTTCATATAGATGGGTAATGATCCTCTCTCTTTGCACATCGTCTCCCTATTCCAACATAGGTGGTTATTCGGGAGATATCGCACTATCAGATGCTGAGGCAGACAAAATGATTGAGCGTTACGGGAGCGTTGCCCAAAGGCCCATTCAACAGTGGATTGAGCATGTGGAAAAATATGAGATTCTTCCTGACAACCCAATTGCAAAGGCAAATACTGAACTTAAAACAGGCACCGGAAGTGGCATTGACATCTGGTAAGTCGTTCAATTCTCAATAAATGTGATATCAGAAGCATGTTTTATGGAAATTGATGTTGAAACTCATAACAAGCTTAATGATAATTGGAGAATCGGTATTTACACCGAATTTAATAGTTACAGATTTCTTGTAACTGGGTAACAACTCAAGTAAACTAGTTTGAATTGTCCAGACTCCTGCCCGATGCTGACAGGATTTGCAAGATTGCTAAGCATTACTGAAGGTCTAGACGAAGGGTTGTGCAAAGGTTTAAACCGTCTTTTGTTCACTAGGCCTTCTACTCAAAAGCCCCCTCACTTAGCGCCTAACTCGCAGGAGAAGAAAAAGAAGGGGCTGAACCGACGCCAACAAGAACGACGTCGTCGATTCCGTCGGAGGCGCCGGAAGAATCGAAGAGAGATGGTGGCCCACGATGCTCCAATAAGTCAAGAAGGGTATCTTTATCGACTGAAACAAATCGCAGAGCGTCAGAAGAATCTCCACGCTAAACTTGCCAAGCTGTCACGTAGGCAACAAAACATACTTGAGCGAGTGATTCAGTCTAAAGATGTAAAGCCGGATTTTCGAAAGGCTAGACGTACCATACGACTTGGCGAGTCGGCTGACAGGCTACAGCCGAGTGTAGCAGAGGAGGACAGGCCCAAACGCCGTGTTCGACGAGCTGCAACTGCGTACAAGTCAAGAACCTGGCCCTACGGTGTTATTCCCTATGTAATCCAGGCGAACTTTACGAGTAAGTCTGCATGTCTGAGTGCTTCTTTCCGCACGAAATGTCCGGTCTTGTATAAACAGTCCCAGCGACTGTCCGATAATTGTGCCCTTCCGGTGTGTGTTGCTGCCACGTCTTAACCACGCAGCAGCCGTTGTGAATGTTACTTGCCACTGTGCATTACTCTCCACACTGCAAGCAAAGCTAGGTATGGAATAGTCCGATAAGGTCTAATAGGGCACTCTGTGATAACACGTTACTCTCTTTCAACAAGGCGAGTAGGGAACAAGTTTCTCTTCAAAGAATTATACCGACTTTATTGAAATAAACAGGATTCGCGGGATAGAGTGTTGATACTATCATCTTCACTCACCTTAACATGATGGCAATTTACCATGGCATAGTTCTTGTCGACAGCTGATATTACATTCTGGCTTCTTTCCACGGTCATGCATAAATGCGTAAGGAGACCCGGCATCGACATCATTACAAACAACACGAATTGCTAAATCAGCTCTAAAATTCCTTGACAATCATAAAATATATGACTTTTATATATATATCAGTGGAGTAGGAGTGCTTGTAGCCAAAGTTTTGGAGTTAAATTTGGCAGATTTATGGTTTCTAAACTCAAATATTACTGAGTTTCCCCATCCCATGAAATACAAATGTACCATCAAAAGATACACCTGCAAATGGGGATAAGACCGGTTGCTACATCTGGCCACCGTCCTCTTGGAATGAACTATAGACGAAATTTTGTGACAGTGACTGTTACAAGAGATTAGCAAAACATTTTATCCGGATGTGTTCTGTACACATCTACACAAGTGCACACCTTAGCGATAAAAACGCCCTCACCTGTTTTGCCCTGATGATTTTGTGAATTCTAAACATGGGTTTGAGCTGAACCGGGTGCGTTACCATCCTGACGTCATCCAAAATGTCGTCGGATTTTCATAAACGATGTCAAAATTAATCAAATCTATCTTCCAATTCTTTGTCCGGTGCTTATGTGTATTACAATTGGGCTAACTTGGTTGTTCGGTCAACCCTTCGAGGTAATTTCCGAGTTGAATTCAAACCCTTAGCCTAAATGGGAATGAAAATTGCAGCCTAGGGCACCTTTCTACTCCTAGTCAAAACTAATCATTGGGACTGCAAGTCACAACTTGTACTGACGTTATATTCACCGTGTAGAATTTGCGTTCAGGAGTCCGATGAACTGAACCACCTTTGATGTGTTTACTAAGTTGAGGTCATTTTCAGTCGACTTAACTGTCTACAACTCGATTTTATTTAAAACTTAACTTAGGTGATGATGCCGTCGAAAATACAGTCGTAGGAATTCGTGTGAGTTTATGGATATGTGAAAAAATTTGCACTCTTCGGCGAGTGTATGGCATACGTTTTTATTCTTTTTGAGACATTCATTGTGGATGTATATTAAGTACGCTAACCTGAGGTAGTTTGTTAGAAAAACCCGAGATAATCCCAATTATTAAGGTATGCATTAAGGAGGATTGTTGAAATCACAGGATAGATTACTACACTCTCCAAATGCTATCATATTACGAAAAGGAGAGGTCAGACTTGAAACAATTTGACAATTTTAGGTGAGACCAAAGCCACCATAATGAAAGCCATGCGACACTGGGAGAACCACACATGCCTGAGTTTCGTGGAACGTGAACCACAACACAAATCCTATATCATCTTCACTGTTAAACCATGCGGGTGAGTTTTGAAGTCAAATTTGCTCAAGAGATTTTTGCCACTAGCAGATATTTTTAATAAAGAGTTTCGGAAAAATCCACATGTTTCGCCATCAAAGCTGACATGCTTGACTGACAGTGACTCGACCCTAAGGTCCAAGTGACAGGTAGACCGGTGCCCCAGAACCTCTCCATCTCGGCTTGGATATTGAAGGGCATATGTCAAATTTGAAGAGATCAAAAGATTAAGGAGGAAAACAGTGTTAATTTGAAACTTTCTTTCCTTTTTCTAGTAAATAAAACATTAGCGCTATTGGCACATGAGTCATCGGGAGTATTCAGAGCCGTGGCGACCTTGTTTAGAGAGAAAAATGGCGGAAAAAGTGTTTTTTAACTCGAGATTTGCTTCCTTCTTCAGATGCTGCTCCTATGTCGGCCGTCGAAGTGAGGATGAGCCGCAGGCAATTTCAATTGGCAAGAATTGTGACAAAAAGGGCATTGTTATTCACGAATTGGGCCATGTAATTGGCTTTTGGCATGAACACACAAGACCCGATAGAGATGGTGAGGTGGATTTTTGCAGTTCTTAATGCTCTCCTTTGTCACTTGACACACCGCTCCACCTTCTTTCAATCTACAAAGTTTAATTGGCGTTTTATCAGATATCTGCTCCGAGGGAGACATTTCCCAGTTTCTATGGCGCTCACCTTGGTAGACTTGGAGACTTTCTTAATTCCTGCGTTTGCACCTGCTCCTTATCCCATTGACTTTTATTCCCTTGTCACCAAGACGCCACGTTCGATGAAGTTTTTTATTTTAGACCATCAGGAAGTGTGTTCATGCCTTTCACAGCTATTAGGGCAGCACATTCATTTCCAGCTCCCTGTAAGTGGAACTTTTTGACAAAGTCTATTAGAGATATCATTATTCTAACGAAGAGATGCTAAGTCTCTTTAAAGCAAATTTTACCCGAATAAAGCAAGATTTCCGCTTCTTTCTGATAGATGAAAAACACGTAAGCCAAATATATTTTGGATCACACAATTTCAGGATATAATTTTCAGGAGTGCTTGTTAGCACCAGAAATATTGGTTTAGTCTGCCCAGATTTAATGAAACATTATTGTTTGCTTAATTTGTCAAAAGTCTGCAAGAACGCTGCCTGTACTAATCGTCCTAGGGTGGGCAGATGTAAAGACTTTTTCCAGTCAGCATTAACTGATCGCCTAAACCTGACCCACCGGTCATCGCAACTCGTGGGACTAAAAGGCAATAATTTCAACACGCATTTGTCAGAAATAGAAAAAAATTATGGAGTTCATGGCTGCAGTCTCTGGTGGATATTTCCTCGAGCATAACAACTGACTTTCATATAAAACTACACCTGTGCGGGTAGAGTTGCGCCACACACTTCTGGCCTACGAGTTCCCCTACGGCATTCTTCAGACACTGATTTTTTCTTTCGATTATGATCACAGTTACCGAGATGAAGAATCATTTGAAAGCCTTCAAATATCCATTCGATAACGGTAGCTTGGGCCTCCGGATTTCCTCTAACGATGTGAGCATCAGGTTTCCAATTAGACTGTCTTCTAATTCCAGTTAGTACAACGTAATAAGTAAGCTTAATTTGTAGGTGAAAACTGTGCTTCGTTTCGTCTGCACTATATGAACAACTCATAATGTCGCAATAGTGGGCTATAAGCTATGAAGAACGTTCTAGTAATAGCATGATTAATTTAACCACAGCCAGTCAAATGGGCCTATTCTGTATGGCCTAGCGACAATTGTCTTCCCACTTGTGCCCCCGGCTCACCAGTAAACATCACGAACGTCATAAATCCCACCGACACTGGAATAAACAAATTCCCAAGGCGCTCTAAACTTTGTCTTTCATGTATTATTTTTCAAGACCACGTAGAGATTCTATTGGAGAACGTTGTGGAGGGACAGGATTTCAATTTTAAGAAAATGGACTCCGGTGAAGTGAATTCTCTTCGGGAGCCCTACGACTACAGTTCCATTATGCATTATGCGAAAGGAACTTTCGCGAAAGCGAATAAAGATGAGACAATCCGGCCCAAAGCCTGCTGTCCTCGACCCCCCATCGGTCAGCGTATTCAACTAAGTCCCGGTGACGTTCGCCAAACTAATAAGCTCTACGGATGTCCATGTAAGTCTTCAGGGTAAACTGTCAGAAGAGTATGATCTGCGTCATAAAATGATTCTTAAAGAAGGCAACTTCTTCCTATTTGGACGATCGGATTGGCAAAGTGGAACTAAAACGGCAAATGACCAACCACAAAAAGGATGTCATTCACTCACCAATTAATCAACAGTGATTTGCTTTTCTGGTATTATCGAAATCATAGGTCTCTGAATCACGGGATATTTTGCGCTATTTTTCTGTATATTTAAATGAAATACGACCAGATCCCGTTACTCTTCGTTTTCCGCTAAAGTGACTGGACGGTTTTGCACAATTTCAGCTTCACAGGTCCGCCATAACCTCTTTTGTTCAAATAAAAAAATTGAATTCCGAGACTACTTGGAACAACGGCACCCTCAAAGCCAGTTTCGGAAGAAAAGTCCGGTCCTTATAGGCATAAACGCGAATTTTCATCACTATTCCCACTACCTTGTACATTTTCACCTTTATTCCGAATTTTTAGGACTTTAAAATCTACGAACCTAAATGACAACTAAAGCGACATAGAAAGTTCTGAAAAGGTTTTTAACATATCAAATTGCCAGTGGAAGATTTGTTACATAACATTTCAATATATCAGTGAATTTTATTTTTCTATACCGGAATTGTTATACCACGGAATATAAGCGGACTCTTGACTCAATATCCACACCATAACCTTCGCCGTTATTTGAAGTAAGAAACTTTCTAAAACTTGGCACGTAAATATCTGTGTTGTTCATTAGAATTTAACTGTAGCTGTTAATAAACTCGGAATAGAGATCCCTTGCCTTTTAGCCTGCGGCCGAACTTTGATGGAGCCATCAGGTACATTTGCTTCGCCACAGATGTCTTGGGTCGTTCACAATAGCCACGACTACCACACCGCCTCCGTACCTGACATTGATTTCAGTTCTCCCGACATCCTCACCGACCCCGCCTCCTTCTACCACCCCCTGACACACGAACTCCCCACTGCCCACCGCCTTTCTGGGATGGTTGGTGATCACCGGGGTCGTATGGTGTCCGATGACAGCCGGTGGGCAAAATTTGCCTCAATTGCGGCAAAATTGCAAGACCAAAGTGGTAGTGCTTCTGAATCCAATGCCCCTTCGCCTCTGGAATTCGCCTCTGCAGGACCGCTTTTCTGCCAGTGGAGGATTATCGGTGCCATGGGGGAACGAATCCACCTCAATTTCACTTACCTGGACATTTTTCAACAACACGATGAATTGAAGTCAGTGGGAGGAAGTAGCGGGCTTGCATTAAGTCGAGGATCTTCCCAATTGGCTTGCATAAACGATTACGTGGAGATTCGAGATGGATACTATTCCGGATCCCCATTAATAGGTAGGTAATTTTTGCACTGAAACTTTGTTCTTAGGGAGGTATTGTGGAAAAACCCTTCCCCCGATGATAATCTCCACTAAGTCCCGATTGTGGATAGAATATAGGCGATCTTCTGGCTCTCTGAGCACAGGATTTGTGGCAGAATATCAAGGTAAGGAGATGAATAAATGTGATATGATGCTCCTAGCCGTCTGCGGCGGCGAAATTGTACAAGAGGAGGGCGTTATCACAAGTCCAAGCTACCCTGAATTCTATAAGCCCAACAAGGAGTGCGTATGGAAGATTGTTGTTCCAAGTGGCTTCTCGGTGGCTTTAACATTCCAATCTTTCGATGTAAGTGTTGTACTCACGAAATCCTCTAACTACCGAAAATTCGACTATTCACGTAGGCTCTAGTGGAGGACAACCGTCTAAGGAAAGTGCCAAGTTCTTGTTAATAGTATAACTGAGTGGTCTGATGGCCTCGTTGATGCCTTCGGCACTGTTGACTTTCGCCTGTAAGGCCATCTCATCTGGCTAATTTCTCCTTCAATGGGGAATTAATTGTTTTCTCCCTCCTTCCTCCCCCCCCCCCCTCCGCTAAACCATTCCGTTCTCATTGAGTGGACGCTGACGACCCATTTTGGTGTTGTCATGGCTGGTGTCAGAAGTTTTATAGATAAAGTGAAATTTTCCATGCATTAAAGCAAAATTTGCGTATACGCGTTCCACTAAAAGGACGTTTGTCCGATCGTCTCCCGAATAGGGTTAAACCACATTCTTTTGATAGCATTTTACTAAGTGCCCTCACTGCAGCCTCGCACACAAGCACACACGCACAACGTCCCCTTCCCCAAGACATGTCTCCTCCGTCCATGCGACACGTATTGCATTGGCGTGTATGTTGCAAACAAAAAACAGATTTAGGAGATTTTTATTTCGGATGCAATGATAGTGGATGGGTTGAGGCTCAACAAGCGACACCATTAGGTGGTAATGAAAGTATTATTATTAGCAGTATTTTTATTATTAGTATAAAGATTAGAGTAAAGTTAGGCCCCTTTGCACGTTGTGTGGCTGTCATATTTGGAACAGATTACGTTATAAGTTAGATTTTATTTAAGAAAGTCTTTCCAGAAAGTGGATTTCCATTTTTCTTCCTCATTTACATCGACGCAACGGCCTCGGAATGAAACACCCCCTCCCAAAGTTCCATTACTTAAACTATTCTCGAAATTCAATTTTATCATTTATCTCATGTTTTTCCCTCCTACTCATGATGCTTGGCTCAGGATGGGGAAAACTTTGTCTTCATTTACTTACAATGAACTACGTGTCGACGCGTAGTGTGAACTTTTAAAATATCCTCATGTCATCCTCGAATGTCAGTTGCATCTTCCGAAGCTAACGAAATCACCATAACGACTGACAGAGAAGGGGATCAGTCGAACCAGTGGCCATTTGATCAACACAAAATGCTCACGCGTTGGTGCCACTCTTACTCGGCGAGATGGTTGCAGTGTTGAATTCACACGGACCCGGAAATGGCAGTGGGCCCACATTCGGAATGCTTTGAGGAATTAACTGCGCATATAGTGTCCTAAGGTGATGCGTAGTCTGGCGACGTGTTTCCTCCTAAACTTAGCTTAGTAAATTCGTCTGTCCAGCGCTCCAACGTACTTATTGCTCTGGATCCTACCATAATGCTGTTCATTGCTTAAATGTGGTGAGGAAATGTGACGGGTAAACAGTTTGTGGGTATAAACTGCACTCATTAACGGCATAGCAACGAGCCGATTGAAATCTTAAAAATAGTCAATTCTGAAAGGGTAATTCACTTCACTTCACCAACTAAAAGTTTTTCACTGAATTTAACTTTATGCGGAAGAAAAAAATTGATCTTGGGGTAATTCAAAGAAGTTATTCATGCGACATTTTAAGTGGCACATCATATAATTACTCAAATCTAGCGAAAATTGTCGCCTCAATATCTTAGAGGAAACTATGTTCACGCAAGTAAGATATTTCCATGATGTTATGAACGTGTCCCGGTTGTTGTCATCTTTGCTTCTCTTCTTCATCACCTAACACACTTCCCCTTAAGTCGAAGTGTCTCATGTACCTGGTGGTCTGCCTATTCGACTTACGAAATCTCGAGAGGGAAGTGGATGCCCCAATAAGGTCACCTGAGTGCTCGTCCCATTCGAGGTCTGTGTGTGTTCTTCTCTTAACGGGTAGAAGTGATTCACTGTGATAAGGTGAATTTCCTTACGTTGGGCGATGCCAAACGGAAATAGCCTACAAGTTACCATTTTCAATACTTTCCCCCAAGTTGGTGGACCTCACTGATTTCCTCCTTAGTGGACAAATGCCTGCGCCAAGAGGATCGCATAGTGCTGGAAAAAAAATAGATTGTGAAAAGTGGATATGAAGCCTCGAGTACTTGGGAACTGTCAGTCGGGTCCTGACTTCTTACTGCTGACCACATAATGCCGGTTACCTTCGAAGAGATAGGCGATTTTGTCGCTTCGAAAATTGCATTGTTTTTTACAACTTCATTGTAGATCGAGAAACACGATAACTGCGTCTATGACTACCTCGAAATCCGAGACGGTCTCTCTGAGAGTTCTCCGGTCCTGAAGAAGCTTTGTGGCTCGACATTGCCAACACCAATTAAGTCGACTAACAACATGATGTACATCAAATTTGTTTCCGACAGTTCTGTGGAAAAGCAGGGTTTCACTGCTCGATTCCAGAAAGGTGAATTTCCCTTTGCTATTTCAGCCCATCAAACTAATTGAAATAATTGAAACTTCATTTATCAGCACTGAGTGAGTGCCCACTTTGTATTCGGCACACTAACTCCTAACTCTTCAGCCTACCAGTTAGTCTTGAATTAAAAGGGCCACAGAAGGCTACCCCAACTGTCATTTTTGCGAAAGCTCACACAATTTTTACCGGGCCTTTCTTCATGTACAATAAGGAACTCGTGCATAAGTTATAGTGGCCCTACAACTATTTGCTTATCCGACTGAAATGGGCATATTGGCATGAATTAGGAGGTTTGCGCAAAAAACTGAATTTCTTTCCCGGTGGAAAGCATCTCATAGAGCCGTGAACACGTGGAAGTATTAGAGGAAGTTGAACATTCTTCTTTGCTTTTCTTGTAGAATTTGATGAGTGCAAGACGAATAAACATGGCTGTTCACACATTTGCGTTAACACCCTCGGCAGTTACCGGTGTCAATGCGAGATCGGCTATGAGTTGCATCCCGATGGAAAGCGTTGTGAAGGTATGCGCGCATTTTATATTAGCGATGTGCTACCCTCGTGATGGGGAACAAAGTATCAGTCCTTTAAATTTCCCCTTCATTTCGTTAAATCTTAGGAATTTTTCCCTTTTAAGTAAGTCTTCCTGGAATATCTTGAAGTTCTTAGCCCTGTCGTTTAAATCAACACGATGAACATTTGTTATTTAAAGGGGAATTAAGCGCTTAAATTTTTACATCTTCTGGAATTTGGGTACATGGAAAGGTAGGAGGTAGAATCATCCCTGTGAGATCTCATTTGGCATAGTGCAGGTTCTTCAATGTACGGGTGTATATTTTTTTGGAAGAATACTATTTGTGTGGACTAAATTCTCCTCAGCGAAATCCTCAACGAGTTGAAGTCTCGTTGATGCTTCCGTTTTTGGTCTCTTCTGTGCCATTTCATACGTAGTCCCTGGAATCGGGGAGGAGAAAATCAGACTTCGTGTTAGTGAGGAATTATTTTCACAAAACATGAGACCTGGTCTAAACATGCAGCATATTTAGCACTTGGTATGCTTAGATCAACTCTTTTTCCCATTAATTTGTCACCCAGACGCAGGATCCACTAGTGGTGGAGAACGATGCGGCACTGCGCTGAGTGCACTGCTTGGGGCATGGAAGTGAACCCAGTGGCCGACGATTGCATCCGTTATCAAAACACAAAAAAAGCTCCAGCATTTGGCTCTTGGAATGTTCGAGTTAATTAAGAACGATCACTTAGTATCAAGTTGCTTCTAACCTCGTTCAGTTTGTGCAGGAAGAGGGATTCACCCTTATGAAATTCCCTAATCATCCTAAGGGTACCCATTTATCTCCTGCATTTTATGTGCCCATGCGTTTCGGGTCTGAGTGTTCACAGTTCGCCTTCCGAACAACGAAAATAGGGAACACTTTCCATGCTGAATTGAAAAGTGGTTGATAGCTCTTCATATCTGATAAAGGGAATGCGTCACCTTCGTGATTTGGACTTAAGACATTTATTATCTAGATGCGTGTGGTGGAGTGATCAACGCAGCAAACGGAACTATTCAAACACCGGGTTTTCCGGCCGAGTATCCCCCAAATAAGAATTGCATTTGGAAGATTGTTGCCGCTCCGAAATCAACTTATATTCCTCAATTTCACGCATTTCGAATTGGAAGGAAAAAATGTGAGTCCCTTTGCCATCCTCAGCCTCACACACGTGCTGACGGTAGTAAGAATACCTCCTATTTCCCAGGTCGTTTATTATACGTGTCAAACATATGCACTGTGGGTTATTTTGCGTGGCACCGTTTAGTTATGGCGGTGTGCTAAGGCGTCGACTACGAAACCGGACATGGAACACCGCCCACATAACTGATGTAAATGATAGTTACGGTGAGATGACTAACTGCTCCACTTGCTTAGCGCCTTTTCCTGCTTTCATACCTCGCAACCTTTTCATTTTGACTTTACCGTCAACACTTGGGCTTGCGATAGACTCCTAAGGTACTTGAAAACGCGGTCGGCGTATCGGTTATGGCTCAAACTGTGTAAACATTTCCATAAAGTGATCGCCACACCATCCAAGGTGATCAGCCAAACGCGCCTCGACGGGTGTTTGGGTGGCATGTATCTATTAATGTATTTTGAATCTGCTGTGAAAGTAATTTGCTCGTAGGACAGAAAACGACTTTACAGGAATTAGTCATGAAAGGGATATTACTGGTCAAGAGTTCCTTTTCCTATAATCTTCTTTTCGTCAGCACAAGAGAGTAAGCCTAATTCGTGGAGCCAAAAGGTCCATGGAACATACGTATACACCGAATGAAGATTATCCACTTATTGGAAGTTTCACTGGCTCCTTAACCTGTGACATGGGAAAAGGCCTGTGGTGCCTTTTTATTCGTTTAAGAAGTTATGCAACGAAAATTATTTGTGTGTCGATACTTCGAAAATCTCATTAATAGGGACTGCTAGGTTTAAAGGTGTGAAGGCTTTCGGAAATTATGTAACTTACCTGCCCTAGAATCCGTCTTCTATGCGAGGTGAGATTCTGGCTTTATTACACATTAACTTGGAACGTTGTTGAGCCCCGGAGCAATGAGGCCATTCTTCCAAAGAGGTAATTTTTGGCAACGCAGGAGTCACATCACTTAAGTAAACACCACTTTATTGCACGCACCACGTTGACATTTGAAAGAATCGTGCCGACGTAAGGTGAGATGTCAGACTCGAGGTTCTGATGCATGAGAAACACTCGAGCCATTAGAAAGTTCATGGGGACACATTCAAAGAATTTTAAAGTACGTTTATTTGTCCACATTTATGTGATTGTCTCTGATTTTAAGTAGGCCGAAAAGTCTGTGTTATCACAAATTTGCAATCCATGACCATCCTACGATAATCTCAACTCATTTACTTTCTCACAGTTTAGTCATTCATCTCTATTTATAGGCACAATTTTTGGTCTCTCCCCTGAAACAACGTAGAACTTTCGAGTATTCCTTAATGAAACTTTTTTCTAATGCGTTTACATGCTAAAAAGTAGGTTGGTTCACAATGGATGCCCATCTTTTCGAAACAAAAACCCCCCACCAAAAGGTCGCCAACACGATGGGTTGTGGGTCAGCCAGACGGCTCAAGTGTTAAAGTTCCACAAAAATAGCCGTTAGAACTGCGGGTCGTGCACGAAACGCCGTGACCGCCCTTATCACTGACTTACAGAGATGCGACCCTATTGCTAGTAATTCACGCCTCCTCGACTTGTGTCTAAGCTCTTCTGTTGGGGTAGATGTTAACGAAATTGCACCAAACAGCCTTGACCATCGCAATGGTTTTTTATCCCCACGCCTACTACCACCGGAGCCTGCCGACGTGATTAATGATGTCCCTCGGCCAGTCTGGTCCACGTCAGGTGCGCCGGCTGCTAGTAAAAGGACACCAGTTTACAACTAGTGTATGCACCATCGGCTTCACGCTATCATTTGGGGACCTGTAAATTCCCAAAATTCTCCAATGGTCTAAATTCCGCTTGGTGTAGGGCAGACTAGTCCTTGTGCTTCGCATATTACAAAAGCCACCGGTGCACATTGATTTTCAGCCTGTTATTTTTGTGACATTGGTGCGATTGTTTTCACCAAAATCTCCTCCTTCCATTTCAGAAAGCCTGCAATTATGACTTCATTAACGTCTACAGCGGACCACAACATAATCAACAGAAGATTGGAACATTTTGCGGCAATACTTTGCCAGCTCCCATCACTTCACATACCAATGAACTAAATATTGAGTTCTATACTGATGGTTCGGTCCAACGCACCGGATTTAGGGCTGTCTTCTTCACCGACCTGGACGAGTGTGCGGATAATAATGGAGGCTGCCAGCATACCTGTCGCAATACTATTGGCTCCTACTACTGCGAGTGTAGACCGGGCTACAAGGTCTATGGGAGATTTAACTGTAAAGAGAGTGAGTTACCCTATTTCTATCACTAAAATTGCGTTTGTGTCTTCATAATTCTAACAGTCTCTACAAAAACCCATTTGGTTATTCAAATTGTACACAAAGACCAAAAGCGCAAGGAGTCATGTGTCGTCAGTATAATCACACGGAACTCGAATTGTCGGGAGTCGGTTTATTTGGGGGTAACGAGAGAAATTTACTTCCCATTATTAGGCTGTGAAAATCCTCTACTTGGGAGGATGGTGTTTTTTTGTTTTGTTGCTTTCATTTGCAGTGAATACATACCCGCACACTTAAAAATGATGCCACCACAATAACTGGTTTTCTGCAACTTGATTGTATAAAGATTTTGAGTCCTGAATAAATTTTTTTCAGAGAAATATTGTCACTAGTCCCTGTTCACTGACATCCTGTTATCATTAGCCATTTTATTTTGTCAACCTCTTTCTTTGCAATAAGTTCCATACACTATTAAAATGCTTTACACCCAGACAAGATGGACGTTCCGAAGACTGTCGGTTTGAAGTTTTGGCAGAGGTGTGTAGGTCGAAAACATGTTTTCGCACGTTACCAAGGCTCCTCATTGTTCACAATCTCTTAATTATGCTGTTCAAGGGGACCTAAGAATAGTCTAGAACCTTAGTTTTTTTCACAAGTGTTCATTCTAACAGGCTGCAAAAGCTGATATCCATTGTCGGGGGCCTATTTATAGGAGTTCCAAAGGGGAGGATGGTAGCCTCCCTTCATGGCGCGAACGCTAAGAGTCTTTCCAGCATTGTTTTCCGCCTGAACAAAGCGGTTTCTAAGTTCTTTCCGTTTGTGATCATGGCAGAACTAGGATGTTAAAGTTTCTGTTAATTGCGGGGTATGCTCAGTGAAACAAACCTAATCATTTCGTCTAAAACTACTAGCTTTTTAGTCTAAAGTAAAGCTCTGATTTTCCATGGCTTGCAGGTTGATGTTTTAGACACGACAATGAGATGGAATATTTTGTCTTCAGCCATTCACAATGCTAGATTGGAAACTATGAAATTGACGTTGAGTCCAAGAAGAAAAAACGATTTGTCACATTATTTATTATATTCAATCGCAGTAACTTCCATCGACATCTATGACTTTCTGCCAACGATTTGGCAAGTCGCATATGCTTCTTCGAGAGGAATTCTTTTTCCAAAGTTAATAAACGATTTCAAGTCTTCTACAGGGTCATTTTAATTATTGCATTCTTCCTTTAAAAGTAATTCAGACTTTTGAAGAAGATAGTAATCGGTCGGCGAAATAACCGGTAAATATTGATGATATGGTCAAATTTCATATTGTAAACAAGTTAGTTAATTTGTCAACAGTAAGTTAAGCTTTACGTAGTCGTTCAGCGTTTTAATGCGACAGTATTGCGCCGATCTGATTAAGCAATACTGATTGTATTTATCCCATAATTTTTTTCACATACATGGCATTACTTTTTCACGACAATAGAAACCCGCTGCTGTCATTGTTCCGCCCAGTTGCAGGAAGGAATAATGGATGACCGCTCCTTGCACATCCTCCCATGTGCTAACCATAATTTTTTCATGAGATTTCGGCTTAGGAGTGTGTCCTGGGGGGTATACTCTTACTTGCTTACGCATTTCGCTCATCATTTTACATTATCGTACAAATCCCCTGGCCATCACAAGTCTTGATTTGGTGCAAAAACGACCATCTGCAGTTGAGCCAATTCGTACGGCCCGTATGAGTCCAACTGTTTCCTTTATTTATCGTATACAAATATTTTTGCACAACCGAGCGGTATGTACGATGAGTTTCTAGTAGACCCAGGTTTTGTGATCAGTTTTTGTGTGGATTAGATTCCATGGTTGTCTTCAGTTCCTCTTCGCCATCAACATGGGCAGGCGGTCTTCCTGGGGGCTGGTTGAAGATTCTCAAATTGCTAAAATGCAATTTTTGGCAAAATTTTAGAACATTTTTTCGTTAGTTGATCCATCTACGAATGCCTCATTAATATTTCGCGAAGTGTGAATTCGTACAAGCGAAGTAGAGGTTAAAAGGGGAATACAAACACGACAACACTCTACGAAATGAGTAAAAGGAATACCTTTAAAATTTACAGATAAAAATGCTGGGCACACAACACGATGATGCGTCTCTGTCAGTCGCAGCTTCACACAGACATAACAAAAACGCCCATTTCGTAGTTTCCAACGTGGTATTTCAAAAGGCTGGCAATCAGTAGCAGGTCATTCTTGTGCTTCACTTTTGTCTCTAAAGTGACTAATACTCATCTACAAAAATACCTTTTGCCTTCCTTCAATAAGCCATGGTGATAGTAAAAAACATTTAGGTTCGGTGTCTGCAAACCTTGAAGCTCACGTCTTACTTCACCGATGAATGATGCTACCTCGTAACAATGTGTGTAATAGCATCAACTGGACCCATGTTCGCTGAACAAGTAGCAATACCGTGAGTTGCATTAAGCCTTCCTGCCCAACTTCCCTCCACCTTCGGTTACGAAAGCCAGTTATTGACGCGATTCTACTAACCAAAATGAGCTACTGCCAGTAATTGGAACAATTGCCCTTATTAAAGTGTTCCTTTCTAGTTGGAATAAGCGCCGGTTGTCAACAGGAGATCTCCTCACCAGAAGGTGAAATTCGAACCCCTAACTGGCCTAGCGAATACCCTGCAAGACAGAGCTGTCAGTGGAAGATCACTGCAACACCAGGGCATCGTGTCAAAGTTGTAAGTGTTTGTCTCCTTGTCCTCCATCTGTGTACGCAAACAAAAACTTCTACTGGCAAAGTTACAAGTACGGATCTCTTCACTCCTGGCCCCGTATAGGTCTTTGACGCATTCGAAGTGGAATCACACCAGCAATGCATGTATGACCGGGTGATTGCTTATGACGGTCTCAATACCGACGCGCCTCAATTGGGACGTTATTGTGGCAGCCGGAAGCCCGCACCCATCATTTCAACAGGCAGCACCCTCTTGCTAACATTCAATGCCGATGGTTCGGTTCAAAGGAAAGGGTTCAGAGCCCAACACTCAACAGGTCAGCCGGCAAATTATAATCTCCACTGCCTCTCTAGTCAAAAGACATTACTGATTGGTTCATTTATGTTCAGTCTGCGGCGGTGAACTGAGAGCAGAGGTGACCCCTCAAAATCTTTTTTCTCATGCCAAATTTGGCGACTTGGATTATCCAGTCAACCAGCAGTGTTATTGGACCATCCACTCCAATTTGAAGAACTACACTATTCTTATTCGATTTTATTTTTCGAGGTGGAAGAGGAAACCCTGTGCACGTGAGTGTCCCTGAAAATTCCACAGATAGAATATTAGTTTCCCGATGATTTATTAGCCTGAAAGTAATTGAGGTAACGTGGCGGTGTTCGAAAACATCCTTGTCTTAGTTCTTGTTTGTAACTATACCAAATAGAAAACCAGTATGCATTTTAAACTTGATGGTAAGGCTTTGGAAACTCCAGATCCAACGTTGAAATGCAGTTTACAAATTTTGTGTCTCGTGGCCATCTGCCAAATTTGGGAGTGAAAATAACTGCAAGTTGCCTTGGCTGTCCTGTTAGGATGGAAAAGAGCCTCCCAATGCTATTAGAAAAACAAAACCGATGTTTAAATCCGTATCAAGTCTACCGGAAAGTTATGTTCGTTTCCATGACAAGTTTATGCATGTTGCACATGTTTATTTTGCGGGTATTCAGCTCTCTATTTTCAACTCTTAATATATACATACTAATGCAGCAAACTGGCCAAAACAAAGCTGATTTACTTTCATTTCAAGTGTGAAGCGATACTGTACCCATGGCCAGTGACGAAGTACATTTACGTCATTGTATTTTATAAGAATTTCAACAAGGAAGAAATGCCACAGAAGCATATAGAGAATTATTGCATATAGAGAATTATTGAAAGTGCTTGATGAAGGTACAGTTGCTGAGAGGACATGCAACAAATGTTTCGAAAAATTTTAAATAAGTGATTTCGGCCCTTCTGATAAGCCAAGTTCTGCACGACCATCTTTGACCGACGACGGTGTTATTCCGACCGTGTTGGAGCAAGGTCCTTTTCCGACAACATCGGAGATGGCAGAAAGCTTTAAAGCAGCTTAGCAAACCATTTCAGTCCATATACTGACGATAGAATTGGTGTGGAAATATTCAAAATGGGTGCCACGTGAAGTAATTCAAAAGAATTTGGGTGATCGAGTCGTCATGTGCACAGCCCTGCTTGCTCGAAACAAAATCAAGTCCTTCTTAAACCGGATGATAACTAAGGGGAAAAGTGGATTATTCACGACTAAATTTTGAGGAAAGGGGCATATTTTAAATCCGGAGAACCCAGCTATTCCACGTTTGAAGCAAATTGACTCGGAATGAGAAAACGTTGGGGTGTGTATGATGGGACATACGAGGACCAATGCAATTCGAAGAAATATTATCAGCAACTGGATAATTTAAAGACAGTAGTCCAACGAAGAGGGTCGACAATATTGGAAAGAAAGTAAATCACGATGTATCATGATAGTGCCGGGCGTCATGCTGCTTTGGGGACTCGTCAAAAAGTTGCAGAACTAGAATGGGGAATTCTCCCCCATTTACCATATTTCCTGAACTTAAAATCCTCCGACTTCTCAAAAATGGGTTATACAACTTGTCCTCAAGCTAACAAGTAGATATTAATAATTGTGACAATTATGTCATTTAATGAAGTTTGTTGACGGTTAGTAAAAATTGCTTTATTCCAAAATGGACATAACTTATCGGTAGACCCTTTATTTAGTTCTATCCTAAACTTTTGAAAGAGTAAATGAAAGTACGATCCCCATATAATGTAGTTAACTTTTTCCCAAGAGCCAACACCAAGTTGCTGGTGCCAACGGACTCAAAATTCCTCATTCACCCTCAAATCTATGGTTTTTTACCATTCAGTTACGACTATGTGAAAATATTTGACGGAATAGACGGAACGGCTCAACGTTTAGGAGAGTACTGTGGTCGCAAGGTATGTACACATAACAAGTTTTTAACCGAAATTCATAATATTATATGCCTTTTTCCTTTGCAGAAGATGGTTGTATTTGTTCACAGAGTTAGGTTAAAATCAGATGCGAGAGGCAGACAGAAGTGAATGAGGAAAAGGATATTTGTACAGTAACCGCGATGAATAACTAGCATTTTCTCCTCATTTTGTTTGAAGAGTCTTAAAGGTACACCCAGTAAAATAGGCTATCCCTAGGAGTCATGAGTAAAAAATTGCGATGACAAAATCATTACCCAAGTTGCCATTGGTGACTTAATGGCTTTTTTCAGCTGCCTCACGATTCGTACGCAGCATCCGGAAACATGCACATCCAATTCTACACCGATGACACCATCAGCGGCAAGGGCTTTCACGCTCAGTATCAACTGGTTCCAAAGGGCGCAGTAGCTAACCAAAATCAACTGAACCTTTCCCCAATTGTTAAACTCCCCAACTCCCCACCTTCCTTTTACCGGTCTGAACAGCCTGCCTACAGACATCGACGACAGTCGATGGGCACACCTAACCGGGCTAGGGCGCCCTTCCACGGAAGCCGATATATTTCAGGTATCCACCGGTCAACACCATGGGTGAGCCAGAAGAGCCTCTATGGGAACTACCGATCCCAAACTGCCGAAGCACCACGCCAATTACTAACCTGGAGGGTGCCCTATCGACCATCCCAAACACCCCCACGACTAGTTCAGACTCGAACTCGGATTTATAACCCTCATGCGGGTTGGACTTCCAACGACTACCGTCGAATGCACCCGCAGCTGAGGCCCGACGTGGAATACGGTATTCACGAAGTGGGTGGGTATACGAGCAGCTACCTACCAGCTGCTCGAGATCAAATAAAGCAGAGATCTACTTCGAGTGTCGCCACAAGTGCCTCCTACCGCCGCATTTCTTCACCCTCACAATAAGCTTGCGCTCCAATCGTACACCTCCCGTCTGATTGGCCCCAGAAACCGTGCACGCGCACGCATCTCATTTCACGTGTATTTTGTCGTCCTCCTACCCCATTTCAAGTCTCCTACCTCCCTCACCTAACATTTGTTACCGTTTCTGCGCTGTTTGAAAACGGTTAACGGTAGAGACGGACCAGATACCCAATTCAATTAAAAACACAGACAAGAACTTCCGAACCTCCTTAAGCAAAAAAATTAATCTATTCGAATAGTGCCCATTATTTATTTAATGGGTCTATTGAACCCGTCGATTTCCTGTATACTGAACTAAAAGCTATCGAAATCAAAAATGAAGTCCAATTGGCGCCTTGTAAACTTGGGTGCAACATATCGCCAGCCCTCACAAATAAGATACAAAGGGGTTAACTCCTACCATTCCTAAGGGATACATGGTGCAGGAATAGTTACTTTAGTAAATATGAATGCAGGAGGTCCCGTACATGAACCGTACTCCACGGAGATGGGAAGTACACAAGAGTAAGGTTTAAATTACCGCTTTTGAAGACACATATAGTAGGTTTTCTGTGGAGCTAACTTAGAGTAAAGCAGAACTAACTACCCTCTTACGACACTCCGTCTACGTGATTTTGATCAGTTGAAGAGCATACTAGAAGCAAGGCGATATAAGTTTCAAAATAAATGTAAAGAGGGATATGTTTTGAATAAATTTCAACCCGTATCAAGATTCTCAATAAAGTTCAAAGTTGTCCCAGTGGAAAGGATAGACATGGTAGGTGGCCTTCTTTCACAACAAAAAATACTAATGAATGTTAAACGGAGTCACAATAGGTAATGCGGTTTTCGCTGTAGCTATAGCTTCACAGAAAACGAAAATCCATTTACTCATATTTCAAAATAAAAAAGGCACATCAAGGATACAAAGAAACAGATTAAATATAAACAAAGGCGATGTTGCAATTGCATACAGTCAAACGAGAGGAAAACATCGTCAGTGCTGGTACTAATTTTTTACCACTAGGTAATAGTTAACTTCAAAACTTCTATTATTACTCAAGTAATAGGAAATACCTTTGGGTCTAAATAGCGTAAGAAAGATATCTTAAACAACGCGAAACTCATTCAAAAGTTACGCTCATTTAGTATAAGTAGCAATAAAATGTCGGAACTACGAAGTTGTCCACGTGAGTTTGGCAATACAGGGATAGAAAGAGCTCCCATCATTATCCTCTGCATCATCGGCAATCATTTTGCACAACAGGATTTCATCAAATACCAGTTTTTCGATTAGTTGATATGTTTCGAAAGCGAGGAGCGCTGCAACGGCAGAAAATGGTTCTGATGAACATCGATCGGAAGGGGAGACACCGCTGGCCCCGGTGGTAAGACGCGACGCTTGGCGCTGGGCACGCAAACGCGAGTTGAGAACGGTCATATGCAGTTTAACAGAGTCGCCCAAATGACGATGGCCACTGTGCAGACCGTGACGGGTGAACATATCGGCCAAGCCATTAGCAAGGGCCTGAAGACGGCGACTACCCTCGTTTTTTTGAAGCTATAAAAAACAATATGGAGATACGACATGTCTACCATTTTTAACAAAGCGATATTCCGATTAGATAAACTTTAAGATGAGGCTTTTCAGAATATAAACTTATTTAAAACCGGAGGTGTTGCTCAGGGTACGTATAAAAAAACTTATCTGAGTAAATGATCTAGACGCTTGAAGTTAAATTCTGTCACAATTCAGTGAGTAAGAGAACTCACTTGCTCGAAATGATTAAACCTGATAGTATGTAGAGTTAGAGATTGAGAAATAACGTAAAGCTAACAGAAGTGATTACCAGATGCTAGATTTGGAGAGATTTTTTAGAAGAAATGCAGATCACTATATAAAGCAGACGAAATTGCGGCTGGAGCGCCAAGAAAACAGTGTGATTAATGGAAATAACTCACGGACATGTAAAGAACTCTCACAGATCTAGGATCATCATTCATGCAATCCAGTCCTCGAATTGTTAGACAGAGTGGTGAACGATCAAAAGCCTCACCCTCTTTTGTATCCATGAAAGAAGTCAACAACTGAGAAGCCAGTTTAACTTCTCGTTGGTCGGCAAGAAATAGGGTCGCCAGTGTGAAATGAAGTTTATTTTCAGACACGAATAAATCCCCGTCAATCCCACGAAAATTATTTTCTAGAAATTCAGATTTGAATGCCAGATATGACTTTTTGACTTTGTCGTTGTTGACAGGGAGACAAACAAAATGAGTGGGTTTCATGTTTGGTCTAGATTGAGAAACAATCCAAGCGATGCGGCGAGCAGCGCCATAAACGTTAGCCTCAGACTTTGCCACGATTTTAATGTTAGAAAGTGTTGACTGTAGACTGGGGATGGAGAGTCGACAAGAGAAGGCTGATTCAAGATCCCGCTTGTTTGATTGTCCACTACCGACCACAAAAGGGTAGAAAACAGGTGGGACATATATTTCTGCTTGGTACCCCTCTGAGTCGGATTTAATTCCACCGATTATATGACACGTTTGGCTGGGATCGATTTCAGCGTCTAAAGCATCGCCAGAGGCTTCCATGTCTTCCTCCAGGTGACCAACAGGGACCGTTGAGGAATCTGACGCCCTGCTTGGATTTTTTCGATAAAGCTTATTGCCAATTTTTATTATAGGGGGTGACAAAATGTTGGCAGTTTGATCCATTATAAAGGAATCCATTTTTGGAAATACAGGTGACTGAATAAAAAACAGGTAAGTAGAAAAAAATTCTGTCTTAGCAAATCTACAAATAGAGAAAAGAAAACCGCAGTGTTAGCCAAAGCCCACCAAATAACAGAACGTGTCAAAAGAAACAGACGGGTAACAGATAGGTCATAAAGTGTTTATTTACATATCATAGAGAAAGAATGTTTCTACACAACGATGCGATAGGTTATGTAACGACCTGCAGTCTCTGAGGGCCGGTTTATTCGCACGACCTGACCCCGTTTCAGACCATAGTATCTCGCCACAGGATCACTAGCTTGCATTTTTGGAAGCTGACTCTCCTTTAGACGACTATGAAACGTGTAAGTGAATAAGGTATAGACCCTACTATAAATCCAAGAGCTCCTTCTTTTCTTCATTATTCAGAACGCTGTGTTGGGGAACAAGATGATGTTCCGTTATGTTGACCATTAATTCATTTTCATAGAATGACTCTAGCGTATACTTATAAGACATCTCAGCAATGGCCTACCAACGTAAGAAGAGTCATGAGTAACCTACCGTCTTTGCAGCGGGAGTGAGACCCCCGTCCCGAAGGACAAGAATTGCTTTGTAGGTGTGATCTTGCTGCATCTGATCCACATACGCGCGGATAGTTTTCATATTGACTTTCTCTTCCTCCGGAAAGAAGACGTAAAGCATGTCGGCGGGATCCTCTTCGTGGTTAACGACCATGAGCAAATCCTTGCGACTGGGCGGATCCCCGACGGCTTCCTTGAATTCATCAAGGGTTTGATCTAGTTCTTTCTGCATAACAAGATAGCCTCTGTCATGGCACATTTTTAGAATGGTCTTTTTGATCCTCCATAACTTATATGTCTCGTTGTCATCAGTCATTCCAGGCAAAACCTGAGCGCAGCCCCTACCACGAATTAACTTACCTAGTGCTGCTCTCGCCAGGTTAATTAAAACAGCTGCAAAAATAATTTATTTCAGTTTCAGTGAAAGTTAAAACTTAAATCTTAAGTGCAGTATTCGTAACAAAATTTTTAATATTGTGTGCAGGGCATGCCTTTACTCACAACTGTTTTGAACAAACATTGTTAAGTACAGCAAGGCACCATCTGGCGTTGTCCGGTTTCCTATCTAATTCCCTGATATTTTAAACAAAATCAATGATGGATCTCTTTGGCACTATGTTCCGCTATCTCAGAACTTGTTTTAGCAAACTGACATGAAAAAGCACATTCGACAACCTAATAAAAGTCTGTAAGTAGGGATCATTTTCGGAAAATTATAGTTTTGACCACATACGATTCAATACTAAACCTTGACTTAATGCCATTTTGTTTGATTACTTGGTACTTATAAGGACTTCACCCTTTCCCTACAAGTTCGTGAATTCTCTGGCATTTGGGGTTTGAGGAACTTGACCACTCCTTTCGTTTGTTGATAATGAGTTTGCTCATATGTAAAGGACCCATTATAAGGATAAAACAACTAATGACACTGAGTTTATGAAAGATATCTGCTCGTTTTTCTATTGGCATTCCGTTTGCAGTTAATATTGTGCCACGATTTACATATACCTTACATTCATTCCGCTTGTTCCTTTCATGATAACACCCATTAGGCGAAAACTCTCTGTGGGAATTAGGTCTTGTTACATTGATAGGTGCTATAGCGAGAATTATCTCTACGTACAACTTGTAATGGAACATTTCGGCCTAAAAACAACATCATAGAGGGGGTATAGTATAATCTATCACAAGTATTGGTCATTCCCTAAAGGATGCGCATATTTCCTTCTCTTATTCTGTTACTATTGATTGAACCCATTTTTCCTTTAAAACTGTTTGAGAACGAAGGTAGAAAGCCGGGATAAAGTAGGATAGGTCTTATCCTCCCATATATTATTTTCCGCTGTGATTTCGTTTGTTATTATCACTGGGACTATTGGAAACACGTAAATTTTCCTAAATTTCTCGGCTGCAAGTCGCAAAACTCAGAGTTTGTAGGTTGTAACAAGAGAGAGGATGCCTAAGAAACGGAAGAACCTCAGTGCCGGCCCTTATTAGGTGATGGCTGGAGAATTTAGTTAAACTAAGAAAACACTCTTAACCTATTACCAATTAAAAACTAAATTTACTTTAAATGAAATCTCCATTGAGTTTTGATACCATCTCTTGAGTTATCAACTCGGTTTAAGGAAATTTTTTCTGGTAACGAAAGGGATGCGCGGCTTGAATGATTGGAGAGACACAATAAAAAGGTTTCGTAAGTAAGCCTTTAGTGGATATTCATGCAAACATAGACACTAAGGCATATGATTGCATATCTCGAAATATTTTGAATAAAATCGCATCATATCAGAATGGGTCATGCGGTATGCCTGAAAAGAAATACTCAGGGTGAAAACTGTGCAGTATCACACAGAGTAACTAATTCCGTCAAAACATCCGATTAAGATACGTAATGACAGACAGCCTGTCTTATGCTCATTAAACTGTTTGGAAAACTGCTTGTTGTATTTAGACGAAATCCTGCGATTCCTCGATGATGTTTGCCATTATAAAAAGCCCAAATTCCTACGATAACGATGGTTGCGCAGATGTAGAATTCGAAGATAAGTACTATGGCAAAAATTCATTTAATAAGAAGAAAGAGGTTGAGAAACAAAAAAAAGCGAAAATGACGTCAGTTAAAGCAAAACGACAAGAAGACTAAAGGCGAAAGGAAAACTGCAATCAAAAATACGCAAACCGACAATCAAGGAACAACAAGAAGTGGAAAGAAAAGAATGTTCGAAACGAAATATATCAATTCCTCAAATAACAGATTAGGAGGGTTGTAATGAGCTTGTACCTCAAAGGAGTGTGTGGAAAAGCGAACGAAGTAACATTGGTGCCAATGGATCCAAGGTGGCGTGTCTCAGGTGGCTTACATCGCGACGTTCCGATCGCATTAGAAAACATTTTTACTTCAGTCACCCATCCCCTTCAACCCACGCATTCGCCATGTATGATTAGAATGCTATGACAGTAAACATAACCCGTACACTAAGCGCGTTGACCAGACGATAATTCAGGCGGCTGCACTAGGTGTCGGAAGCGGGTTAAGGTTATTCGCAATGCAGTCGTAAAGAAAGGCGCCGTTGTGGGGGCGGGAGGAAGGTGAATGATATGAGTCGGCTTTTTGCTTGTTTAGAAAGCCTGTAGGACTTTAGCTTTTTCCTTTTCAACATTTCGAAAACATACTGGCCTTCGGTTAGCGCAAGCTATTGAGGGCTTTATTCTCCCTATTTTGCACACACTTTCGTGCAGTTTGCGCACATGCCTGGTTATGCCAGCCAGTTCCCATGCTATTCACAAATCGGCTTGCCTCTTCCTTTCCATCACAAAATTCAACTCAATCACGCATTCGCAGGTCTTAGCACTAGAAACATGTGCTACTCTTCGTCAAACACCACAGGTGTGTTGCTGTGTTTCCTGCAATAAAGCCTCTGCCCCTTACATCCACGACTAACCGCAGACACAGTTGGTTACGACGCCACCCTTCCCTCAACAACACAGACGTAGAGGAAGACGAAAGTAGGGAATCAGAAAAGCTGGCCAAACGGCTGAAGCGCACACGTGTGTCGGCACCACCACCACCATCACCTGTGTCTCCATGTTCGTTGACACTGACAACTCGGAATAAAGTTGGTAGTGTGAGCAGTCTGGCGGAGGATGCCAAGTTCGAGAGATCGCTATTCACAGGTACGTGTGTAGCACGAGAGGGAGCATGTAGTGCGGCGATGTTCTTTCTTTCGCAAGCCTCGGGACACAACCCACACCCGGGATGAACAGGAATTGAACAGGGGTCGAACAGGGGTCGATGGCATTAAGCTGACCGAGAGCAAAGAAAAAAGAGCCATTCGGGGACGAGTGAGACGACAAGTAGAGACGAGGTGCGGTAGGTTGACACAGGAGGCGCTCGTAGCCAATGAGAGCGCGGTTACATGGATGTGGCCAATCGGAGGAGAGCAGAAGGTATATACATGGTGCGAGACAGAGCCATGCAATATTCAGGTAAACATGCGTGCCCTGACGTGGCTCCTTCTCTCTCTCTTATACGTCCTCACCACGGGCTTCAGTGTGGGTGGACAAAGGAGTGAGGATGCCTTCGATGCCCACAACACGGTCACCATCTCATTGGCTCAGGAACTCTTCATTGACCTGCCCAACAGGATCACTCTTCGATCCGTGAAGCCTCTCGTCAAGATCACCGTCAACATGACCACCTACGGTGTGAACACGCTCAACGTTGGTCTGAGGACATTCGAGCGTCCGGCGGCCAGTCTGGCTGGAGGTGCTGGCGTGCTCACGTACGAATTGAAGTACTACGTGCCGATTGAACTCAGTTCCGGCAGCTACTTCGATGTGAATATCACCTACTTCTACTGTTTGTCGGGGACGTGCGATGATCTGCAGGAGCTGGTAAGCAGAAGTGTGCAGAAGTCAGTTCGACTGGTGAGTCGCTTCGTGGTGATTCTGGGGGAGACGGATAAGCCGCTCTACCGACCTGGCGAGCATGTGCGCTTCCGCTTCATTGCGCTGACCAGTCGCGACGTGGTACCGTCGTCGGAGCCTCTTGTGTGGCCTGAATACCGCGCCGTGGGTGGGCGTTGGGAGGCGAAGAGGCTGGAGGAGGTGGGGCTGGCCGAACGCAGGCGGCGCACGAAGGCCGCGGTGTTCGATGTGATCGAGGTGAAAGATCCACTCGACAGTGTTGTTGAGCAGTGGAAGAACGTAAGTCTGTGGGAAGCTGTCAGCCTGTCGCACAAACTGATGGGAGATGCAACGGAGGGTGAGTGGAAGATAGAGGGTCGTGTGAAGGAGGAGAGCGAGGAGATAGCCTTCCAGGTGAGGCATTACGTGTTGCCGCGGTTCCAGGCACACGTGGAGATGGCGAAGACCATTGAGCCGACCGATGCCGAGGTGAAATTCAGTGTCTGTGCCACCTACACCAACGGTCCCGTCATGCCAGGCACGTATGACGCGCAAGTCTGTTGTGTGCGAGCGCGGCATCGTGGAGCGGCAGGAGACGGCGAAGAAGTTGATGCCGAAGAACGAATGCACGAGTAATTACGGCTCCGTGAGACGGGAATGCAAGCGATTCAGTGGCCTCCTCGATCGTCTCGCGTGCACCGAGGTGAGGGCAAACATCCACGCAACTGGTTCAGCACCAATCGCCCGGCTGGATGGATAGACTGGGGGTGTTCGTGGAGGTGGCGGAAGAGGACACGGGCTCGGCGATTGTTGTCTCTGCTATGGCCGAGTTTCGAATGTGGCCAGAGCCGAAATTGGAGTTGAGGATGGCCACGTCTTTCAGACACGGTCTTCCTATTGTCGGTCAGGTGGTGTACCGCAACACGGCGAATTGGACGGAGGAGAGACTGGAGTTGACGCTGCGCGAAGTCACCAATCCGTGTGGTGGATGGATGATGTCGCACACGGACAATCCGACTCGCCTCAAGCGCATCCTTGTGGTGAAAGGGGGAGAGGAGACAGTGGATTTCGTGCTGCCGCCTGTGACCTTTACAAATCCCGCCCTCGTGACGGTGCGACAGGTTGGAAGGCGTGAGGAGGCGTGGGGAGAGCAGTCGGCGGAGATGGAAGACGGGTATATGGAGAGTGGTGGCTGCCGCGACCGCGTCCTCGATGGGATCTAGAGGCCTCACAGCGGCTGCGTTTGTGGGATGGTAGCACGGGCTTCGCCATCGAGGTCAGCGTGCTGAATGAGAGTCAGGTCACGTGTCCCGGAAGTGTGGAGTTGCAAGTGCAGGCGAACAAGCCTCTGCCCACTGGTACGACACTGACGTTGGAATTCCTGTCTCGCGGTCAGCTTCATCGCGCCGCAAGGTAGAAGTGGTGGCGAACTACGCCTGTGTGTCGAATGACGATGAGTTCGGCCACTACGAGTGTGTCGAGGGGAGGGAGATTCGTTGTCTGAAGGGGTGGACGGGAGCGAATTGCATGACTCCGGTTTGCGAAGGTGATGGTTGTGGAGTGGGTGGTGTATGCGTGGCTCCCGGACGTTGTTCGTGCAAGTCGGGTTGGCAGGGGCATGCGTGCGACATTTGCGTGCCTCGAAAGGGATGTCGCAACGGTGTGTGTGTGGAGGGCGGAGATTGTGTGTGCAAGCGAGGATTCACGGGATACAGGTGCGAGAGAGCGACGGTGAGCTTCGAGGAGGGAGGAGAGGTGGAGGAGAGGGTGAACGGGCTGCGAGGAGGAGGAGGAGGAGGAGGAGGAGTCGAGTCAGATGGCGGTCGTCCCCTCGGAGGCGGTGAGAGTGAGACGGTGCGTCGTACAGTGTTCAAGCACAAGGCGACTCTCAGCTTGGACGGCGAGTTTGGGCCTCACTTTCGTGCTGTCGCCTATGTGGTGAGTGATGGTGAGATGGCGTCGGACTTTGTCAAGATCGACGGCCTCCAAGCATGTGCGTCTCCGGTGATGGCAGATACGACGGCAGGTGGAGGAGGATTACGCTTCGACAAGGAGGTCGTTGTTCCGGAGAGAAGGTGAACGTCTCCTTGAGGTTGTTGCGAAGAGGAGAAGGTGGAGACGAGGGTGAGACTACGTGTCTGTTGAGCATGAGTGATGTTTGCGACGAAGAACTTCGACACTGCCAACACTCGTCATATTGATTTCGAAAGGTTTATTTCATTATACACACGTGAAAATGGACTCTACTTAAACGATCATGTACAAGGCTCCTTCGATGCATATCGCGCATGCGCGATGACATTTTCTAGTCAGTTTATTAAAAACACACGCAAATTTCAGAGCGATTGCTTTTGATATTGGTCCAGGATATTATTTTGAGGACCAAGTACCTGTAATAGCGTTGAGGTTCGGACAAACTCCTGAAGTTTTGGATTTCAACAAAGGAGGCTTCGGAATAAACAATGTGGAAATTACAAGGGTCCGAGAAATTCTTCCCCGAGGTGTGGTTGTTCGAGACTGCAAAAGTGCTCAATGGGAGTCTCAGGAAGACACTCACTGTGCCTGACTCATTAACCACCTGGAGAGGCCAACATGGTGTGCCTCACCGCGGAGACAGGTCTGTGGATGCCTGCGAAGAAGCCTCAACTGACCGTGCATATGCCCTTCTTCGTGGAATTTGTGCCCCCAGTGAGAGCACGTCGGGGCGAGGTGCTGCACCTGCCAATCAGTGTTTTCGTGTACCCCCGAGAGAAGGTACACGGTCTCAACAGGGTCAGTGGGAGAAGTAGGATCTGACTCAGGTGGAGGTGGAGATGAGAGTGAAGGTGAGGGTGAGAGTGAGAGTGAGAGTGGCAGCGGTAGGACGAGAGAGTCGTGCTACGATGTGGAGGTGCGAGTGGAAGTGGATCCACGGGACTGGCGAATGGTCGGCGCCTCCGTCCTCAGCACGTGCATCTGTGCTGGCGACTTGAAGGAGACCTTCCGCTGCCTCTAAGACCCTTGCGTCTGGGAGACCTCAACATCACTGCCATCGCCTCTCTGCCCGAAGCGTGAGTGGAGCTTGTGGAGGTGGCGACGACGTGAGTAATGGACGAGGAAAGAGGACGAGGAGGAGGAAGCGGATGCCGGAAGTCGTCACCGTGGTCGATGCTGTTCGACGCGGCGTACGTGTGACTGCCGAGGGTGTTGAGAAACGCCTCACCATTGGAGACATCGTGTGCACGTCAGGAGGTGAGTTGTGTTGTCTCCCACTTATCCCATTTAATGGAACACTTATGCCATCTCAACCAGCATGGTGTCACTGGTAACAGACTCGTGCATTAGTCCACTCATGTCGGAGACCTTGACCACGTCCGATTTGGAGCGAAGAGTGTGTTGGTGCTGAGGTGGGCGTGGTGCAGATGCAGATGCAGGTGTAGGTTGCAGGTGCAGGTGTAGGTGTAGGTGTGGGTTTAGGTGTAGATGCCCACGCACGCACTCTCAGCGATGTGGGTGTGAGTGTGGGTGTGTGGAGAAAGGGGGACAGTGGATGGTCTTATGTGGAGGTGGTAGGATGATGGGTGTTGTTTGAATATTCACGCCAGAGCCAGAGCCAGAGCCAGAGGCAGAGGAGGACGTTGGCGAATGTCGGGTTGTGTCGCATGACTGCCGCCAGACAGGGAGTGAAATGCCGACATGTGGTGGTAGGAGGTGGAGGAGAGACACGCACGAAATGCGTGCATTGGTCTTGGTGCTGGTGTTAGTGTTGTTGTTGGTGTGGGTGTAGGTGTAGTGTAGGTGTTGGTGTTGGTGTTGGTGTCTGTGCTGCTGTCGTGGGCGGTATGTGAAGAGTGGACAATAACTTTCAGGCTCGTCGGAGGGGAGACAAGAGATGACGGTGGAGTTGGAGGAGAGGAGGATTGTGGCAGACTCACTGCGCAGCTACGTGGCAGTGAGCGGCAATGTGGTGGGTCGGGCACTGGACAATCTGGATGCACTGGTGCAAGTGCCCACCGGTTGTGGGGAGCAGAACCTCGTTAAGGTTGCAACCGAGCGTCTACGTGCTGCGCCACCTCCTCCTGCTGCTGCGTGAGAGGGGGCATAATCTCACGCGGGGTGGACAATTCGCATGAGAGTGAGTTGGTGAGGAAGACTGCCACGTACATAGTGAAGGGCTTCGATAACCAACTGAAGTATCGCCATCCCGACAACGGCGCCTTCTCCACCTTTGGTCCACATTACGGAGCCAATGGAAGCACCTGGCTCACTGCCTTACGTCTTCGAGGTCTTCAGTGAAGCCGAGAAATTGCCAATAGCCTCAATTGCCCCAACGGGTGCTCGATGCGCATGCCACCCTGGCCAGTGCCTTCGACTTCCTCGTTGGCCAACAGGACGCCTCGGGAGACGGGTGCTTCGCGGAGACTGGTCGCGCCTTCCTGCCATGGATGCAGGACTCGACGGAGGTGGCAAGTCGCCTCCAACTCACAGCTCACGTGCTTGCCGCCCTCACCAGTGCCAGCCCGGCGCTGCGCGAGGCGAAGGGGAAGCAGTTCACGTCTGCTGTGCGCTCTGCCCTCGCATGCGTCGAGGCAACAATCGAGAGGCTGCCCTTCACCCAGTGGTCGACCAGCCTGTTGGCGAAGGTGGTGTACGCAACCAAGGGATTCCGAGACGAGGCCGACATGTCGGCGGCGGTCGGGGCGATGATTGGCGAACTCGGGAGGCGGTCGAGGACGGAGTGGACACTTGGCGGGTCGTTGAAGTGGTGGCCTGAGTCGGTTGGTGAGAAGGTGACGCGGAGTCATTTCACCCAAGTGCTCGATCTCACGACCACGGCGTATGCCCTGCTAGCACTCAGCCCGAACACCTGTCCCGGGAGGACCGGTTGGCCACAATGCGGTGGATGTCGCGACAGCAGAATGAGAATGGGGGCTTCTACTCGACGCAGGACACGGTGGTGGCGTTACGCGCACTAATGCAGCTGGCGGACGCATTCCCCGCACCGAGCGAACCCACGTTCGTGGTGATTGAGGCTACACCGCGGTCGCAGCTTGGTGTTCGAACGGAGGTGAGTGAGGCGAACCGACTGGTCTCGCAGACCTTCGAGATTGGCACACACAACGAGAGTGACATCAGCAGTGTGCGAGTACACATAAAGTCCTCAACGGCCGCCTGTGTTTCTGTCCACTTCACGGCGATTTACCACGTGCCCGAGGCACAGCGAGAGGAGGAGACGTTTGGGTTGGAGGTGTCCGTGGATCAGGGTGGTAGCAGTGCGACTGCCGCGTGCACCGAGGCGCATGTCACACTGTGCCTGCGTTCGATGCGTCCACAGACGAGTGGTATGCTTCTGATGACTCTGCAACTGCCCACGGGATGGACAGCGCCAGCTGGATTCTTAGACAAGGTGTCGCAGAACGAGGCATTGCAGAGGGTGGAGTTGAACGCACAGAGGCAGGAGGTGAGCGCCTACTTCAACGGTTTCACCGGTAGCGAGGGCGACACGGAGAGGGTGTGTGACGATGAGGTTGCATCAGCGCACCTTCGTGGAGGGGGCGGAGGCAGGTCTAGTCACGGCGCGCGACTACTACAACCCAGTGGGGTGGTGCAGGCGCCAGTGAAGTTGGACACTTGTCAGCTCTACTGGGAGCCACTGAGTGGTGGTCTAGTCGACGTCACTCCTTGCGCCGACTAGCAGCATCTCCACCGCGGCCGCGGGCGCCGCCGCCAACACCACCGCACCACCACCACCAGAGCAATGGAGAATGTCGCTACCACCGCCGCACCCACAACCGGAGGAGGGACGGAGGAGTCAGTTAGTCCCAAGTGTGCAGACGTGGGCTCCTCGACTGGGTGGAGCATCTCAACAAGTCATTGTGTTTCCACAATCCTCACCTCTACGTCTTCAAGCCCCACAACCACAGCAATAGCAGCACGCTCTCCGGAGTGATGTACTCCTTCGATTTCGGCAGGCGTCTGGCCTCGTGGAACACGACAGTGGGAGTGTTGGAGGGTTGCGAGTGTGTGTCCACTTCGGACGGATTCATCGGTCTCTCTGGGCCCTACATCCAGGCTGGTGCACTGAACGTCGACCTGAGCGGTTATGAAGTGGTGGCCTTCTCAGAACTGGTCAAAGCTGCGCCGCACTTCGAGAAGGCACTGCGAGTGAAGACGGAGGAGGTGGAGGAGGTGGACGAAGGCCTTTGGTGTGCCAGTTACAGGGCCTTCATCGCACTGCTGCGAAAGTTATCACCCACCCTCGATGTCTCGTCGAAGTAGCAATTGTTATTCCCCTTCTCGTGCATTCCGTGTTGACGATTGCAATTGAGTCAGGCATACATCTGGTCATCTCATTTGCAACGGTGTGCTCTACTCGGCAGTCAGGTTTTGGTGATGTATTTAGGCTGGGGAGTTTGTTGTGAAGGAGAGGAGGTTGTTATTGTTGAGTGGATGTAGCTTACTTGTCCGATGTAACTCGATTTACACGCACACAAATGCATGTGCCGTATTGGGAGGTGGTTAGAAGGAGAAAAGACGGAAAGCTCATTTATAGAAATTGCCGAATTTGGCGAAAATCCGAATGGGCCGTTTATCGAATAGTGTATTTGCCAGAGGTAACGTTTGTCAATTTAGATGTTATGCCAAGGCGGCAACAAAGTTGCTATACGTGCTAGTTCGATCTGCTCAAAATGGACCTGGCTGTAGCGTTCTGTCGGAGATCAGCTATCTCTTGAGAATACGATTGCTTTTCGCTGCATGCACGGGCAAAACTTGGTTGAGGCGGTAAAATGCGCAATCGCGGGCCCACGAATTTTGTGGCGGGGAGGAGAGGAGGCGAAGGAAGGAGAGAATGCGGAATTAGGGGGGAGGAGAAGTGGAGGAGTAGGAGGAGGGGGTGACGAAAAAGGGGTCTACCTCCGCCTTCTTCGGAAACGTAATATAATTAGTAGCCGATGGAACGAAAAAGACCACAATTGAATGCCTCCGTTGTGGCTAAGGAGGTGTTGGGGTAGATTTGATAGAATTTTGTGCATAGGCGAAATGCATCTGGGAGTAAACCAGAGCGCATATGAAGTTAAACATCGTGCGAATGTTTCAAGGGTGGACGGATGGACAACAGCCAACGAAAAGGCTTAAACGCCGAGACCCTGACAGGTGCACAGTTCGGAATGTGTTCTAATAAGCTAATGCTCGTGGGAAACCGCTTTATGCTTTAACCGAATATCATGTCGTTCTGGTGATGATGAAGTTAGCCTTAACTGCAGTCATAAACAATGGCGCCGATGTGGAGGGTAGTCAGTAAGTAGCGTCGGCGTACACTTCAGTAAGCGCAAATCAGTGACCCCTACTCGCCACGATTTCCTCGCTTTCGCCCATCTTCCATAATTTTTTTCCCGAACTACGAAGCAAATGCCCACTATGTTAACCACAAATATTACCACCTTTTCTTTTTCAATACGCATAAAACTCAAGCACGTATTCGCACGTCTTAACAACAGAAACATGTGTGTAGTCTTCGTCAAATACCACAGATGTGTTGCTGTGTTTCCTGCAATAAAGCCTCATTCCCCCACCCCCTCTCATATCCACGACTAAAAGAAGACACAGTGGGTTACGACGCCACCCTTCTCCCCAACAACACAGACGTAGAAAAAGAAGAAAGTAGGGATTCAGAAAAGCCGGCCAAACGGCTGAAGCGCACACGTGTGCCGGCACCACCACCTGTGTCTCCATTTTCGCTAACACTGACAACTCGGCATAAATTTGGTAGTGTGAGCAGTCTGGCGGAGGATTCCAAGTTCGAGAGATCGCAATTCACAGGTAAGTGTGTAGTACGAGAGGGGAGCATGTAGTGCGGCGGTGTTCTTTCTTTCGCAAGCCTCGGGACACAACCCACACCCCGGGAAGTGCCCTTATTTGCGCCATTGTTGGTGAGTGTCAGCTGGAGAAGACAACTCGCAGCGGTAAGGCCGTGAAAAGTTCAAAGCTGCGTGGGGAGCATTGGGCGAGGAGGAAGATACCACTTAATCCGTTGAAAGGGTCACTCTATGTGGCAAGAATGAGAATCTGACGTAAATGCGTTTCAAGTGTACTGCACAATGTAGAGGCGTCAGTTGTCAGCAGGTAGACGACGAGGTGAGTGAGGCAGGTGAGGAAATAATAGGCTAAGGTGGAGCAACGACAAAGTGGACCTCGGGCTCCAGGGCCAGTGAGTCATGAATCACTGGAGGTGGTAGTTGAAATGTTGAATGCGAAACATAGTGCCTAATAGAGAGGCGAAAGAAATCATACCTCAAGGCAAAAGACGAGCAAACGAGGAGTGGAACACAGAGGATGTAGAAAACAGAATGTTGGGTGCCCATTGAAGGGCAAAGAGCTGGAAGGCGTAGGCCAAGCCGTGCCAAGCCTGGTCAAAAGAGGAGGATTGCAGTGTTTGGGCTGGAGTGCATCGCCGTACCTAAAACGGACTTGTTGCGATCGCACAGAAACCTCGGTGTGGAGAGTGAAGGAGGGCAGGAGATGGGCTGAACACGGGACGAACAGGGGTTGAACAGGGGATGAACAGGAATTGAACAGGGTTCGAACAGGGGTCAATGGCAATTAAGCTGACCGAGAGTGAGGAAAAAAGAGCCATTTGGGACGAGTGAGACGACAAGTGGAGACGAGGTGCGGGTAGGTTTGACACAGGAGGCGCTCGTGGCCAATGAGAGCGCGGTTACATGGTTGTGGCCAATCGGAGGAGAGCAGGAGAATATATATATACATATATATGGTGCGAGACAGAGCCATGCAATATTAAGGTAAACATGCGTGCTCTGACGTGGCTCTTCTCTCTCTCTCTTGTGCGTCCTCACCAGGGGCTTCAGTGCGGGTGGACAAAGGAGTGAGGATGCCTTCGATGCCCACAACACGGTCACCATCTCGTTGGCTCAAGAACTCTTCATTGACCTGCCCAACAGGATCACTCTTCGATCCTTGAAGCCCCCTCGTCAAGATCACCGTCAACATGACCACTCTACGGTGTGAACACGCTCAACGTTGGTCTGAGGACATTCGAGCGTCCGGCGGCCAGTGTGGCTGGAGGTGACGGCATGCTCACGTACGAATTGAAGTACTACGTGCCGATTGAACTCAGTCCCGGCAGCTACTTCGATGTGAATATCACCTACTTCTACTGTGTGTCGGGGACGTGCGATGAGATGCAGGAGGTGGTAAGCAGGAGTGTGAAGAAGTCAGTTCGACTGGTGAGTCGCTTCGTGGTGATTCTGGGGAGACGGATAAGCCACTCTACCGACCTGGCGAGCATGTGCGCTTTCCGTTTCATTGCGCTGACCAGTCGCGACGTGGTACCGTCGTCGGAGCCTCTTGTGTGGCCTGAATACCGCGGCCGTGGGTGGCGTTGGGAGGCGAAGAGGCTGGAGGAGGTGGGGCTGGCCGAACGCAGGCGACGCACCAAGGCGGCGGTGTTCGACGTGATCGAGGTGAAAGATCCACTCGACAGTGTTGTTGAGCAGTGGAAGAACGTAAGTCTGTCGGAAGCTGTCAGTCTGTCGTACAAACTGATGGGAGATGCAACGGAGGGTGAGTGGAAGATAGAGGGTCGTGTGAAGGAGGAGAGCGAGGAGATAGCCTTCCAGTGAGGCACTTACGTGTTGCCGCGGTTCCAGGCACACGTGGAGATGGCGAAGACCATTGAGCCGACCGATGCCGAGGTGAAGTTCAGCGTCTGTGCCACCTACACCAACGGTCCCGTCATGCCAGGCACGTATGACGCGCAAGTCTGTGTGTGCGAGCGCGGCATCGTGGAGCGGCAGGAGACGGCGAAGAAGTTGATGCCGAAGAACGAATGCACGAGTAATTACGGCTCCGTGAGACGGGAATGCAAGCGATTCAGTGGCCTCCTCGATCGTCTCGCGTGCACCGAGGTGAGGGCAAAACATCACGCAACTGGTTCAGCACCAATCGCCCGGCTGGATGGATAGACTGGGGGTGTTCGTGGAGGTGGCGGAAGAGGACACGGGCTCGGCGATTGTTGTCTCCGCCATGGCCGAGTTTCGAATGTGGCCAGAGCCGAAATTGGAGCTGAAGATGGCCACGTCTTTCAGACACGGTCTTCCTATTGTCGGTCAGGTGGCTGTACCGCAACACGGCGAATTGGACGGAGGAGAGACTGGAGTTGACGTTGCGCGAAGTCACCAATCCGTGTGGTGGATGGATGATGTCGCACACGGACAATCCGACTCGGCTAAAGCGCATCCTTGTGGTGAAAGGGGGAGAGGAGAGAGTGGATTTCGTGCTGCCGCCTGTGACCTTTACAAATCCCGCCCTCGTGACGGTGCGACAGGTTGGAAGGCGTGAGGAGGCGTGGGGAGAGCAGTCGGCGGAGATGGAAGACGGGTATATGGGAGAGTGGTGGCTGCCGCGACCGCGTCCCTCGATGGGATCTAGAGGCCTCACAGCGGCTGCGTTTGTGGGATGATAGCACGGGCTTCGCCATCGAGGTCAGCGTGCTGAATGAGAGTCAGGTCACGTGTCCCGGAAGTGTGGAGTTGCAAGTGCAGGCGAACAAGCCTCTGCCCACTGGTACGACACTGACGTTGGAATTCCTGTCTCGCGGTCAGCTCATCGCGCGCAAGGTAGAAGTGGTGGCGAACTACGCCTGTGTGTCGAATGACGATGAGTTCGGCCACTACGAGTGTGTCGAGGGAGGGGAGATTCGTTGTCTGAAGGGGTGGACGGGAGCGAATTGCATGACTCCGGTTTGCGAAGGTGATGGTTGTGGAGTGGGTGGTGTATGCGTGGCTCCGGGACGATGTTCGTGCAAGTCGGGTTGGCAGGGGCACGCGTGCGACATTTGCGTGCCTCGAAAGGGATGTCGCAATGGTGTGTGTGTGGAGGGCGGAGATTGTGTGTGCAAGCCAGGATTTCACGGGATACAGGTGCGAGAGAGCGACGGTGAGGTTCGAAGAGGGAGGAGAGGTGGAGGAGAGTGTGAATGGGCTGCGAGGAGGAGGAGGAGGAGGGAGTCGAGACAAACGGCGATGGTCCCCCCAGAGGCGATGAGAGTGAGAGGTGCGTCGTACAGTGTTCAAGCACAAGGCGACTCTCAGCTTGGACGGCGAGTTTGGGCCTCACTTTCGTGCTGTCGCCTATGTTTTGAGTGAGGGTGAGATGGCGTCGGACTTTGTCAAGATCGACGGCCTCCAAACATGTGCGTCACCGGTGATGGCAGATACGACGGCAGGCGGAGGAGGAATGCACTTCGACAAGCAGGTGGTTGTTCCCGGAGAGAAGGTGAACGTATCCTTGAGGCTGATGCGAAGAGGAGATGGTGGAGACGAGGGTGAGACTACGTGTCTGTTGAGCATGAGTGATGTTGCGACGAAGAACTTTGATACAAGAAAAACGCGCAGAATTGACATGGACGCATTTATGCCAAAGTTGAAAGACTACAAGAATATTCGCGACTGGTACAGCGTTCACAGCACCGAAGACGCATTCTCGACCATCGGAGTCGCTTTTATTCGCTTTTCATTCAAAAGGAAATTAATTAGGCCTCTGATATATTGTCCACGATTTTTCCAAGGCCCTGGAAAATTGACGCAAATGAGTCCACTTGGAAATATTGGAATACGACGTTTCAAGGCGCCTAGAGCACGCACTATGGAGAAGTCAAATATTCGCATGCGAGAATTCTTCCCCGAGGTTTGGTTGTTCGAGACTGCAAAAGTGCTCAATGGGAGTCTCAGGAAGACACTCACTGTGCCCGACTCCATTAACCACCTGGGAGGCCAACATGGTGTGCCTCACCGCGGAGACAGGTCTGTGGATGCCTGCGAAGAAGCCTCAACTGACCGTGCATATGCCCTTCTTCGTGGAATTTGTGCCCCCAGTGAGAGCACGTCGGGGCGAGGTGCTGCACCTGCCAATCAGTGTTTTCGTGTACCCCGAGAGAAGGTACACCGGTCTCAACAGGGTCAGTGGGAGAAGTAGGATCTGACTCAGGTGGAGGTGAGATGAGAGTGAAAGGTGAGGGTGAGAGTGAGAGTGAGAGTGGCAGCGGTAGGACGAGAGAGTCGTGCTACGATGTGGAGGTGCGAGTGGAAGTGGATCCACGGGACTGGCGAATGGTCGGCGCCTCCGTCCTCAGCACGTGCATCTGTGCTGGCGACTTGAAGGAGACCTTCCGCCTGCCTCTACGACCCTTGCGTCTGGGGAGACCTCAACATCACTGCCATCGCCTCTGCCCGAAGCGTGAGTGGAGCTTGTGGAGGTGGCGACGACGTGAGTAATGGACGAGGAAAGAGGACGAGGAGGAGGAAGCGGATGCCGGAAGTCGTCACCGTGGTCGATGCTGTTCGACGCGGCGTACGTGTGACTGCCGAGGGTGTTGAGAAACGCCTCACCATTTGGAGACATCGTGTGCACGTCAGGAGGTGAGTTGTGTTGTCTCCCACTTATCCCATTTAATGGAACACTTATGCCATCTCAACCAGCATGGTGTCACTGGTAACAGACTCGTGCATTAGTCCACTCATGTCGGAGACCTTGACCACGTCCGATTTGGAGCGAAGAGTGTGTTGGTGCTGAGGTGGGCGTGGTGCAGATGCAGATGCAGGTGTGTAGGTGTAGGTGTAGGTGTAGGTTTAGGTGTAGATGCCCACGCACGCACTCTCAGCGATGTGGGTGTGAAGTGTGGGTGTGTGGAGAAAGGGGACAGTGGATGGTCTTATGTGGAGGTGGGAGGATGATGGGTGTTTTTTTGAATATTCACGCCAGAGCCAATGCCATAGCCAGAGCAGAGGCAGAGGAGGACGTTGGCGAATGTCGGGTTGTGTCGCATGACTGCCGCCAGACAGGGAGTGAAATGCCGACATGTGGTGGTAGGAGGTGGAGGAGACACGCACGAAATGCGTGCATTGGTCTTGGTGCTTGGTGTTAGTGTTGTTGTTGGTGTGGGTGTAGGTGTAGGTGTATGGTGTTGGTGTTGGTGTTGGTGTCTGTGCTGTCGTGGGCGGTATGTGAAGAGTGGACAATAACTTTCAGGCTCGTCGGAGGGGAGACAAGAGATGACGGTGGAGTTGGAGGAGAGGAGGATTGTGGCAGACTCACTGCGCAGCTACGTGGCAGTGAGCGGCAATGTGGTGGGTCGGGCACTGGACAATCTGGATGCACTGGTGCAAGTGCCCACCGGTTGTGGGGAGCAGAACCTCGTTAAGGTTGCACCGAGCGTCTACGTGCTGCGCCACCTCCTCCTGCTGCTGCGTGAGAGGGGGCATAATCTCACGCGGGTGGACAATTCGCATGAGAGTGAGTTGGTGAGGAAGACTGCCACGTACATAGTGAAGGGCTTCGATAACCAACTGAAGTATCGCCATCCCGACAACGGCGCCTTCTCCACCTTTGGTCCACATTACGGAGCCAATGGAAGCACCTGGCTCACTGCCTACGTCTTCGAGGTCTTCAGTGAAGCCGAGAAATTGCCAATAGCCTCAATTGCCCAACGGGTGCTCGATGCGCATGCCACCCTGGCCAGTGCCTTCGACTTCCTCGTTGGCCAACAGGACGCCTCGGGAGACGGGTGCTTCGCGGAGACTGGTCGCGCCTTCCTGCCATGGATGCAGGACTCGACGGAGGTGGCAAGTCGCCTCCAACTCACAGCTCACGTGCTTGCCGCCCTCACCAGTGCCAGCCCGGCGCTGCGCGAGGCGAAGGGAAGCAGTTCACGTCTGCTGTGCGCTCTGCCCTCGCATGCGTCGAGGCAACAATCGAGAGGCTGCCCTTCACCCAGTGGTCGACCAGCCTGTTGGCGAAGGTGGTGTACGCAACCAAGGGATTCCGAGACGAGGCCGACATGTCGGCGGTCGGGGGCGATGATTGGCGAACTCGGGAGGCGGTCGAGGACGGAGTGGACACTTGGCGGGTCGTTGAAGTGGTGGCCTGAGTCGGTTGGTGAGAAGGTGACGCGGAGTCATTTCACCCAAGTGCTCGATCTCACGACCACGGCGTATGCCCTGCTAGCACTCAGCCCCGAACACCTGTCCCGGGAGGACCGGTTGGCCACAATGCGGTGGATGTCGCGACAGCAGAATGAGAATGGGGGCTTCTACTCGACGCAGGACACGGTGGTGGCGTTACGCGCACTAATGCAGCTGGCGGACGCATTCCCCGCACCGAGCGAACCCACGTTCGTGGTGATTGAGGCTACACCGCGGTCGCAGCTTGGTGTTCGAACGGAGGTGAGTGAGGCGAACCGACTGGTCTCGCAGACCTTCGAGATTGGCACACACAACGAGAGTGACATCAGCAGTGTGCGAGTACACATAAAGTCCTCAACGGCCGCCTGTGTTGCTGTCCACTTCACGGCGATTTACCACGTGCCCGAGGCACAGCGAGAGGAGGAGACGTTTGGGTTGGAAGTGTTCGTGGATCAGGGTGGTAGCAGTGCGACTGCCGCGTGCACCGAGGCGCATGTCACACTGTGCCTGCGTTCGATGCGTCCACAGACGAGTGGTATGCTTCTGATGACTCTGCAACTGCCCACCGGATGGACAGCGCCAGCTGGATACTTAGACAAGGTGTCGCAGAACGAGGCATTGCAGAGGGTGGAGTTGAACGCGCAGAGGCAGGAGGTGAGCGCCTACTTCAACGGTTTCAGTGGTAGCGAGGGCGACACGGAGAGGTGTGTGACGATGACGCTGCATCAGCGCACCTTGGTGGAGGGGGCGGAGGCAGGTCTAGTCACGGCGCGCGACTACTACAACCCAGTGGGGTGGGTGCAGGCGCCAGTGAAGTTGGACACTTGTCAGCTCTACTGGGAGCCACTGAGTGGTGGTCTAGTCGACGTCACTCCTGCGTCGACTAGCAGCATCTCCACCGCGGCCGCGGGCGCCGCCGCCAACACCACCGCCACCACCACCACCACCACCAGAGCAATGGAGAATGTCGCTACCACCGCCGCACCCAAAACCGGAGGAAGGACGGAGGAGTCAGTTTGTCCCAAGTGTGCAGACGTGGGCTCCCTCGACTGGGTGGAGCATCTCAACAAGTCATTGTGTTTCCACAATCCTCACCTCTACGTCTTCAAGCCCCACAACCACAGCAATAGCAGCACGCTCTCCGGAGTGATGTACTCCTTCGATTTCGGCAGGCGTCTGGCCTCGTGGAACACGACAGTGGGAGTGTTGGAGGGTTGCGAGTGTGTGTGTCCACTTCGGACGGATTCATCGGTCTCTCTGGGCCCTACATCCAGGCTGGTGCACTGAACGTCGACCTGAGCGGTTATGAAGTGGTGGCCTTCTCAGAACTGGTCAAAGCTGCGCCGCACTTCGAGAAGGCACTGCGAGTGAAGACGGAGGAGGTGGAGGAGGTGGGACGAAGGCCTTGGTGTGCCAGTTACAGGGCCTTCATCGCACTGCTGCGAAAGTTATCACCCACCCTCGATGTCTCGTCGAAGTAGCAATTGTTATTCCCCTTCTCGTGCATTCCGTGTTGACGATTGCAATTGACTCATACATGCATCTGGTTGGTCCCGTCTCTTGCCCTGCTCTCCGTGTATAATGCTGATTTTGGAAGAAATAATATGGCTTCTAATAGTTCCTTGTATTGTTTTATGTTATTATTTTGGGCCTTTTGTTTTCGTCCTTCTCGTTTTTTTAATTCATGTTGGGTGGATTATGGGCTTTTTTGTAGTCTTCCTTAATATCTATTTTACTTCATTCCCACAGCATCCTCTGCCCTACTCAGCCTGGAGTACTCTTTTCTTCTTTGTAACTCATATTTTCATGCTTATATTCTCTGCCAAATTTATTAGAACTTACCCTCTGTTACTCTTTACCGTTGGAATAGATTATGCTACCAATGTTGGTTTCGCACGGGGAATTCGTTTTTAACTCGAGGGTAGGTGAATAGATGTTGCATTTGGTTATGTCGTTTGCCCTGTGTACTCTGCGTTTTCGACTGATTTTGCAGTAGAGATTTTGAGGGCTAGATTTTTGCTGTGTTAGATGAGTGGGAATGGCGTATAGTGGAGTGTAGTCAATATCGATGATGGTTTACAATAGCTATTTCATTCGATTACATCTACACCAGTCTGTGTTCCGTAATGGTAGATAGCCCGAGGGGAAATTGAGGTAAATCCTATGAGCGAAAATGCCTTTTAGTTACTTTTTTGGCCCAACACTGCATGAGCTCTTATCACCAATCTATTTGCACGAGACGACAAGTATCCATCTGAACATAACACCGAAGTAGACACTACGTGGCAGACGTATTCGTCTAATTGTTAGATCCATTTTTGTCATTCTGTCTATCTCACTGCTTCGGACACAACTCCATTTGCTGTGTTGTTTGGCGATTCTTTTTGGTGGGTCGCTGATCACTTGAGCGTGCATGTGCGTTATTCTCTGCCACGTAGCCAAAAATTTTGTGGAATGGTAACAGCCGTAAACCTCACCTAGAATTTGTGGAAGGGCGGAGAATGGGGAGTAGGGAGAGAGGAGATGGAGCGAAAGTAGTCTACACCCGTCTTCTTCCAAACCCGTTTACAAATTTGTGTCCTATGTTCCACTTGACAGGTAAGGCGTGTCAAACGTTCTCCTCTCACACTAGATTTGAATGACCGGAGTGACGCGACTATCAGATTACGGCCCTCGGATCAAGAACGAGCACAATTGAATGCCTCCATTATGGCTAGCGGGGCGTTGGCGTTCATTTGGTAGAATTCCATGCGTAGGCGAAAGGCGTCTGGGAGTAAACAGTGCATGTGAAGTTCAACATCGTGCGAACGTCTCGAGGGTATACGGAGGGAGAACAGCGAAAGTAAGGGTCTGGCGCCGAGACCTTGACAGGTGCACAGTTCGGGGCATTTTTTAATTAGAGGATTATCGTGGGAATTGTTTTCCTCTTCGACTGCCTTCATACGAATATATTGTGACTGACATGGCATACCCGTGACATTTCCACTGAAGCAGGATTGTTGAGCAGCCCTACCGCGGCTAACCCACACATAAACCCATGGGAGTGGAGGAGAATGGTGGAAACCACCATTTGAAAGTAATCATGCTGACAAATGCACAGAGAGTAGAGCCTACAGTGCCTCTCTGTGCGGAACCGAATATGACGGCGTAATATTTGTTGCAGCACAGACCAATGAAGCATTCTACCGACTCTCGATCTGCTTGTGTTGTCCCGGCGACAGGTGATATCACCACGTAGGTATTGAGCGGAAGAGAAGACGTCTGGGCAAATGTTACCGTTGCATTCAACTATTATAGCTCCGAGACCACGACATTGCCGAACGTTCAACATGTGACGTGTGATTCTATGACCGCTTCATACACAACTTCAATATACTCTTCAGCGTAGACTGGAACCATGCCGAGGCTAATGGTTGAAATTAGTTGAATACGTGATCATCCGATTAAGTCTGGTGATTAACGGGATGTTGGTACCTTTTCAAAGCGAGGCTTCTACTTCCATATTGCTTGCAAACCCTGAAGCAAGTCCGCAATGTGGTCGCTTTCAGTGAGACAGTCTATGTTGCAGACGTGTTAAGATCAATTGCAATCATGTTGGAATCAGGCTGTTGCGGATCTAAAAATGGGATTACTGTCTGCTGTTTGCAAGTATCCCTGAAAGTAACCGCTAAACTCGTGAACTAAACTATACGCGAGCCGTATCTCACCTGCGCTTGTGAACTAGGGCCAACGGCTGCCCGAAACGATGTTTGATGTTAACCAAGGCCAACACAGTGCACACAATTATTAACCACTCCACTCAATTTATACATAGTCCTGCAAATGACGCCATGAGGGTGGTAGGCACACTGTATTGGGGAATGAGGGAAAGTGAAGACCCACTTGCCTAGTAAGGAGTTGTTGCCTCAAAGGAGTGCGGGGGAAAGTGGAATACGTGGCATTTGTGCCAATGGATTGAAGGTAACGTGTCTCAGGTGGTTCAAATTACGACGTTCTGCTCGCACACGAAAACACTTCCACTCCACCCCATTCCTCCTCATTCCATGATCATGTGTTTACCTTATTGCGTGACACTAAATGCATTGGGCAGTTGATAATTCAAACGATTACGCGATGTGTCCAACGCACGCGAAGGTCATACGAGAAGAGGTCATAAACAAAGGCGTCGATGTGGAGGGTAGGAGGGGATCAACAAGACGCAGTGAATTATGATGTAGCTAACAAATACTACAGCAGCCTTACTCATGCCTTTCTAACATTTCGAAAACATACTGGCCTTCGGTTAGCGCAAGCTATTGAGGGCTTTATTCTCTCTGTTATATGCATTTTGCAACACTTTCGCAGCGCATGCTGGTTATGCCAGCCAGTTCCCATGCTATTCACAAATCGGCTTGCCTCTTCCTTTCCATCACAAAATTCAACTCAATCACGCATTCGCAGGTCTTAGCACTAGAAACATGTGCTACTCTTCGTCAAACACCACAGGTGTGTTGCTGTGTTTCCTGCAATAAAGCCTCTGCCCCTTACATCCACGACTAACCGCAGACACAGTTGGTTACGACGCCACCCTTCCCTCAACAACACAGACGTAGAGGAAGACGAAAGTAGGGAATCAGAAAAGCTGGCCAAACGGCTGAAGCGCACACGTGTGTCGGCACCACCACCACCATCACCTGTGTCTCCATGTTCGTTGACACTGACAACTCGGAATAAAGTTGGTAGTGTGAGCAGTCTGGCGGAGGATGCCAAGTTCGAGAGATCGCTATTCACAGGTACGTGTGTAGCACGAGAGGGAGCATGTAGTGCGGCGATGTTCTTTCTTTCGCAAGCCTTGGGACACAACCCACACCCCGAGAATTGCCCTTATTTGCGCCATTGATGGTGAGTATCAGCTAGAGAGGACAACTCGCAGCGGTAAGGCGTGAAAAGTCAAAGCTGCGTGGGAGCATTAATCGAGGAGGAAGATATCACTCAATCTGTTGAAAAGGTCACTTTATGTGGCAAGAATGAGAATCTGACGTAAATGCGTGCAAGTGTACCGCACAATGTAGAGGCGTTAAGATGTTAGCAGGTAGGCGATGAGGTGAGGCAGGTGAGGAAATAATGGGCTAAGGCGGAACAAGGACAAAGTGGTCGTCGAGCTCCAGGGTCTATGAGTCATGCATCAGTGGAGGTGGTAGCTGAATTGTTGACTGCGAACATAGTGCCTAATAGAGAGGCAAAAGAAATCATACCTCAAGGCAAAAGACAAGTAAACGAGAAGCGAAACACAGAGGATGTGAAAACCAGGATGCTGGGTGCCCATCGAAGGGCAAAAAGCTGGTAGGCGTAGGCCAAGCCGTGCCAAGCCTGGTCAAAAGGGGAGGATGGCAGTGTTTGGGCTGGAGTGCATCGTCGTACCTAAAACGGGCTTGTCGCGATCGCACAGGACCTCGGTGTGGAGAGTGAAGGGGGGCAGGATGTGGGCTGACCGCAGGACGAACACGAGTCTAACACGGGTCGAACAGGGGTCGATGGCATTAAGCTGACCGAGAGCAAAGAAAAAAGAGCCATTCGGGGACGAGTGAGACGACAAGTAGAGACGAGGTGCGGTAGGTTGACACAGGAGGCGCTCGTAGCCAATGAGAGCGCGGTTACATGGATGTGGCCAATCGGAGGAGAGCAGAAGGTATATACATGGTGCGAGACAGAGCCATGCAATATTCAGGTAAACATGCGTGCCCTGACGTGGCTCCTTCTCTCTCTCTTATACGTCCTCACCACGGGCTTCAGTGTGGGTGGACAAAGGAGTGAGGATGCCTTCGATGCCCACAACACGGTCACCATCTCATTGCTCAGGAACTCTTCATTGACCTGCCCAACAGGATCACTCTTCGATCCGTGAAGCCTCTCGTCAAGATCACCGTCAACATGACCACCTACGGTGTGAACACGCTCAACGTTGGTCTGAGGACATTCGAGCGTCCGGCGGCCAGTCTGGCTGGAGGTGCTGGCGTGCTCACGTACGAATTGAAGTACTACGTGCCGATTGAACTCAGTCCCGGCAGCTACTTCGATGTGAATATCACCTACTTCTACTGTTTGTCGGGGACGTGCGATGATCTGCAGGAGCTGGTAAGCAGAAGTGTGCAGAAGTCAGTTCGACTGGTGAGTCGCTTCGTGGTGATTCTGGGGGAGACGGATAAGCCGCTCTACCGACCTGGCGAGCATGTGCGCTTCCGCTTCATTGCGCTGACCAGTCGCGACGTGGTACCGTCGTCGGAGCCTCTTGTGTGGCCTGAATACCGCGCCGTGGGTGGGCGTTGGGAGGCGAAGAGGCTGGAGGAGGTGGGGCTGGCCGAACGCAGGCGGCGCACGAAGGCCGCGGTGTTCGATGTGATCGAGGTGAAAGATCCACTCGACAGTGTTGTTGAGCAGTGGAAGAACGTAAGTCTGTGGGAAGCTGTCAGCCTGTCGCACAAACTGATGGGAGATGCAACGGAGGGTGAGTGGAAGATAGAGGGTCGTGTGAAGGAGGAGAGCGAGGAGATAGCCTTCCAGGTGAGGCATTACGTGTTGCCGCGGTTCCAGGCACACGTGGAGATGGCGAAGACCATTGAGCCGACCGATGCCGAGGTGAAATTCAGTGTCTGTGCCACCTACACCAACGGTCCCGTCATGCCGGGCACGTATGATGCGCAAGTCTGTGTGTGCGAGCGCGGCATCGTGGAGCGCCAGGAGACGGCGAAGAAGTTGATGCCGAAGAACGAATGCACGAGTAATTACGGCTCCGTGAGACGGGAATGCAAGCGATTCAGTGGCCTCCTCGATCGTCTCGCGTGCACCGAGGTGAGGGCAAACATGACGCAACTGGTTCAGCACCAATCGCCCGGCTGGATGGATAGACTGGGGGTGTTCGTGGAGGTGGCGGAAGAGGACACGGGCTCGGCGATTGTTGTCTCTGCTATGGCCGAGTTTCGAATGTGGCCAGAGCCGAAATTGGAGTTGAGGATGGCCACGTCTTTCAGACACGGTCTTCCTATTGTCGGTCAGGTGGTGTACCGCAACACGGCGAATTGGACGGAGGAGAGACTGGAGTTGACGCTGCGCGAAGTCACCAATCCGTGTGGTGGATGGATGATGTCGCACACGGACAATCCGACTCGCCTCAAGCGCATCCTTGTGGTGAAAGGGGGAGAGGAGACAGTGGATTTCGTGCTGCCGCCTGTGACCTTTACAAATCCCGCCCTCGTGACGGTGCGACAGGTTGGAAGGCGTGAGGAGGCGGAGGAGGAGCAGTCGGCGGAGATGGAAGGCGGGTATATGGGACGGTGGTGGCTGCCGCGACCGCGTCCTCGATGGGATCTAGAGGCCTCGCAGCGGCTGCGTTTGTGGGATGATAGCACGGGCTTCGCCATCGAGGTCAGCGTGCTGAATGAGAGCCAGGTCTCGTGTCCCGGAAGTGTGGAGTTGCAGGTGCAGGCGAACAAGCCTCTGCCCACTGGTACGACACTGACGTTGGAGTTCCTGTCTCGAGGTCAGCTTATCGCGCGCAGGGTAGAAGTGGTGGCGAACTACGCCTGTGTGTCGAATGACGATGAATTCGGTCACTACGAGTGTGTCGAGGGGAGGGAGATTCGTTGTCTGAAGGGGTGGACGGGAGCGAATTGCATGACTCCGGTTTGCGAAGGTGATGGTTGTGGAGTGGGTGGTGTATGCGTGGCTCCCGGACGTTGTTCGTGCAAGTCGGGTTGGCAGGGGCATGCGTGCGACATTTGCGTGCCTCGAAAGGGATGTCGCAACGGTGTGTGTGTGGAGGGCGGAGATTGTGTGTGCAAGCGAGGATTCACGGGATACAGGTGCGAGAGAGCGACGGTGAGCTTCGAGGAGGGAGGAGAGGTGGAGGAGAGGGTGAACGGGCTGCGAGGAGGAGGAGGAGGAGGAGGAGTCGAGTCAGATGGCGGTCGTCCCCTCGGAGGCGGTGAGAGTGAGACGGTGCGTCGTACAGTGTTCAAGCACAAGGCGACTCTCAGCTTGGACGGCGAGTTTGGGCCTCACTTTCGTGCTGTCGCCTATGTGGTGAGTGATGGTGAGATGGCGTCGGACTTTGTCAAGATCGACGGCCTCCAAGCATGTGCGTCTCCGGTGATGGCAGATACGACGGCAGGTGGAGGAGGATTACGCTTCGACAAGGAGGTGGTTGTTCCCGGAGAGAAGGTGAACGTCTCCTTGAGGCTGATGCGAAGAGGAGATGGTGGAGACGAGGGTGAGACTACGTGTCTGTTGAGCATGAGTGATGTTGCGACGAAGAACTTTGATACAAGAAAAACGCGCAGAATTGACATGGACGCATTTATGCGAAAGTTGAAAGACTACAAGAATTTTCGCGACTGGTACAGCGTTCACAGTACCGAAGATGCTTTCAACGCCGCGGGTATCTCTTTTTCTCTTGTTTCTTTGCGAAGTGAATTTATTGTGCCGACGATTATATGCCCACTCTACGTGTCTGGCGATTGGCGTCTAGAAAATGGCATCTGGCCTACCAATTATATATCATCAGAAGCTGAGACTACCAGCTCTCCTCCTCGTGACATTGCTGAATATAAAAAAAACCCTCAAGCTATTCGCATGCGAGAATTCTTCCCTGAGGTTTGGTTATTCGAGACTGCGAAAGTACTCAAGGGGAGTCTCAAGAGAACACTCACTGTTCCCGACTCATTGACCACCTGGGAGGCCAACATGGTGTGCCTCACCGCGGAGACAGGTCTGTGGATGCCTGCGAAGAAGCCTCAACTGACCGTGCATATGCCCTTCTTCGTGGAATTTGTGCCCCCAGTGAGAGCACGTCGGGGCGAGGTGCTGCACCTGCCAATCAGTGTTTTCGTGTACCCCGAGAGAAGGCACACGGGCTCAACAAGGTCAGTAGGAGAAATGGGATCTGACTCAGGTAAGGGTGAGGGTGAGGGTGAGAGTGAGAGTGAGAGTGACAGCGGTAGGACGAGAGGGTCGTGCTACGATGTGGAGGTGAGAGTGGAAGTGGATCCGCGGGACTGGCGAATGGTCGGCGCCTCCGTCCTCAGCACATGCATCTGTGCTGGCGACTTGAAGGAGACCTTCCGCCTGCCTCTACGACCCTTGCGTATGGGAGACCTCAACATCACTGCCATCGCCTCTGCCCAAAACGTGGGTGGAGTTTGTGGAGGTGGCGACGACGTGAGTAATGGACGAGGAAAGAGGACGAGAAGGAGGAAGCGGGTGCCGGAAGTCGTCACTGTGGTCGATGCTGTTCGACGCGGCGTACGTGTGACTGCCGAGGGTGTTGAGAAACGCCTCACCATTGGAGACATCGTCTGCACGTCAGGAGGTGAGTTTCGTTGTCTCCCACTTATCCCATTTGATGAAACACTTATCCTATCTCAACCAGCATGGTGTCACTGGTAACAGACTCGTGCATTTGTCCTCTCCTGTCGGAGACATTGACCACGTCCGATTTGGAGCGAAGGGTGTGTTAGTGCTGAGGTGGGCGTGGTGCAGATGCAGATGCAGATGCAGATGCAGGTGTCCACGCACGCACTCTCAATGGGGTGGGTGTGGGTGTGGGGAGAAAGGGGGACAGAGGGTGGTCTTATGTGGAGGTGGTAAGATGAGGGGTGGTGTTTGAATATTCACGCCAGAGCCAGAGCTAGAGCCAGAGCCAGAGCTGGAGGAGGAGCTCTGCGCCAGAGGACGATGTTGGCGAATGTCGGGTTGTGTCGCATGATTGCCACCAGACAGGGAGTGAAATGCCGACAGGTGGTGGTAGAAGGTGGAGGAGACACGCGCGAAATGCGTGTATTGGTCATGGTGCTGGTGTTAGTATTGTTGTTGGTATTGATGTAGGTGTAGGTGTAGGTATGATGTTGGTGTTGGTGTTGGAGTTTTGTGCTGTCGTGGGCGGTATGTGAAGAGTGGAAAATCACTTTCAGGCTCGTCGGAGGGGAGACAAGAGATGACGGTGGAGTTGGAGGAGAGGAGGATTGTGGCAGACTCGCTGCGTAGCTACGTGGCAGTGAGCGGCAATGTGGTGGGTCGGGCACTGGACAATCTGGACGCACTGGTGCAAGTGCCCACCGGTTGTGGGGAGCAGAACCTCGTTAAGGTTGCACCGAGCGTCTACGTGCTGCGCCACCTCCTCCTGCTGCTGCGTGAGAGGGGACATAACCTCACGCGGGTGGACAACTCGCATGAGAGCGAGTTGGTGAGGAAGACTGCCACGTACATAGTGAAGGGCTTCGATAACCAACTGAAGTATCGCCATCCCGACAACGGCGCCTTCTCCACCTTTGGTCCACATTACGGGGCCAATGGAAGCACCTGGCTCACTGCCTACGTCTTCGAGGTCTTCAGTGAAGCCGAGAAATTGCCAATAGCCTCAATTGCCCACCGAGTGCTCGATGCGCATGCCACCCTCGCCAGTGCCTTCGACTTCCTGGTTGGCCAACAGGACGTCTCGGGAGACGGGTGCTTCGCGGAGACTGGTCGCGCCTTCCTGCCATGGATGCAGGACTCGATGGAGGTGGCAAATCGCCTCCAACTCACAGCTCACGTGCTTGCCGCCCTCAACAGTGCCAGCCCAGCACTGCGCGAGGCGAAGGGAAGCAGTTCACGTCTGCTGTGCGCTCTGCCCTCGCATGCGTCGAGGCAACAATCGAGAGGCTGCCCTTCACCCAGTGGTCGACCAGCCTGTTGGCAAAAGTGGTGTACGCAACCAAGGGATTCCGAGACGAGGCCGACATGTCGGTGGTTGGGGCAATGATTGGCGAACTTGGGAGGCGGTCGAGGACGGAGTGGACACTTGGCGGGTCGTTGAAGTGGTGGCCTGAGTCGGTTGGTGAGAAGATGACGCGGAGTCATTTCACCCAAGTCCTCGATCTCACGACCACGGCGTATGCCCTGCTAGCACTCAGCCCCGATCACCTGTCCCGGGAGGACCGGTTGGCCACAATGCGGTGGATGTCGCGACAGCAGAATGAGAAGGGGGGCTTCTACTCGACGCAGGACACGGTGGTGGCGTTGCGCGCACTAATGCAGCTGGCGGACGCATTCCCCGCACCCAGCGAGCCCACGTTCGTGGTGATTGAGGTTACACCGCGGTCTCAGCTTGGTGTTCGAACGGAGGTGAGTGAGGCGAACCGACTGGTCTCGCAGACCTTTGAGCTTGGCGCGCACAACGAGAGTGACATCAGCAGTGTGCGAGTACACATAAAGTCCTCAACGGCCGCCTGTGTTGCTGTCCACTTCACGGCGATTTACCACGTGCCCGAGGCACAGCGAGAGGAGGAGACGTTTGGGTTGGAAGTGTTCGTGGATCAGGGTGGTAGCAGTGCGACTGCCGCGTGCACCGAGGCGCATGTCACACTGTGCCTGCGTTCGATGCGTCCACAGACGAGTGGTATGCTTCTGATGACTCTGCAACTGCCCACCGGATGGACAGCGCCAGCTGGATACTTAGACAAGGTGTCGCAGAACGAGGCATTGCAGAGGGTGGAGTTGAACGCGCAGAGGCAGGAGGTGAGCGCCTACTTCAACGGTTTCAGTGGTAGCGAGGGCGACACGGAGAGGTGTGTGACGATGACGCTGCATCAGCGCACCTTGGTGGAGGGGGCGGAGGCAGGTCTAGTCACGGCACGCGACTACTACAACCCAGTGGGATGGGTGCAGGCGCCAGTGAAGTTGGACACTTGTCAGCTCTACTGGGAGCCACTGAGTGGTGGCCTGGTGGACGTCACTCCTACGTCGACTAGCAGCATCTCCACCGCGGCCGCCACTGCCACTGCCACCGCCACCGCCACCGCCGCCGCCGCCAACACCACCACCACCGGTGCAATGGAGAACGTCGCTACCACCGCCGCACCCACAACCGGAGGAAGGACGGAGGAGTCAGCTTGTCCCAAGTGTGCAGACGTGGGCCTCTCCGACTGGGTGGAGCATCTCAACAAGTCGTTATGTTTTCACAATCCTCACCTCTACGTCTTCAAGCGCCACAACCACAGCAACAGCAGCACGCTCTCCGGAGTGATGTACTCCTTCGATTTCGGCAGGCGTCTGGCCTCGTGGAACACGACAGTGGGAGTGTTGGAGGCTTGCGAGTGTGCGTCCACTTCGGACGGAATCATCGGTCTCTCTGGACCCTACATCCAGGCTGGTGCGCTGAACGTCGACCTGAGTGGTCATGAAGTGGTGGTCTTCTCAGAACTGGTCAAAGCTGCGCCGCACTTCGAGAAGGCACTGCGAGTGAAGACGGAGGATGGGGAGGAGATGGGACGAAGGCCTTGGTGTGCCAGTCACAGGGCCTTCATCGCACTGCTCCGAAAGTTATCGCCCACCCTCGATGTCTCGTCGAGGTAGGAACTGCTACTCCCCCTCTTTTGCATTCCGTGTTGACGATTGCAATTGACTCATACATGCATCTGGTTGTTCCGTCTCTCGTCCTGCTCTCCGTGTATCATGCGGATTTTGGGCGGAATAATGTGGCTTTTAGTAGTTCTTTGCCTTGGTGTCTTCTGAGGTGGAGTGCACAGGGTTATAAATTTGATGTTTAGACGTTGTCATTTTGGCGATTCTTTTACGCCGGTCTCGCCTTTATGTAATTCTCGATAGGTGGAATATAGGCCCTTTTGGCGAATTTGTAAGTTTATGAGAATGTAGAAATTGTGGAAAAATATTGTCTGCCTGCTATGTTTTTAAGATTATCGCAATCTTAATTCGACAGAAACAAATCTTCAAAATTTCGAAGAGGTGCACAGGTCAGAGTATAAAAATTTTACAATTGCCTGGTGGCATCCTTGCGTCCCATATGTCCAACAGCCCATTTAAACAAAGATCTGTTATGTTTCCCTACCATGGGAATATTCCAAGTAGAATAATATAATCTGTTCACTTCTTTATGTCTTTGAAGAGCGCAACCCTAAATTCACAAACCTTCCAACAAACTTTCACTAAAGGTTGCCACAAACATTAAGAAGGTTTGAAGTTATGTTTTGCGAAAATATAGTATTTATAAAATGTGTTTAGTAAAATATTCACGTTTTGTTCCGATTCATCACAGTAAGTTCAAAGCCGACCAGTTGATCTGTTGTGCCAAATTCGTCTCTACAATGGAAACAAGAAATGAGGGAGTTAAAATTGGCTTAAAATTAGGCTTTGGGAATGAGAAAATCCGGTCATCGAGGTGAGCGGCAGCGTTAGCCGTAGTGCTTTTTAACAGTAAACCAGAAAGGCCAGACAATGACCGAAAGCGCCCCTAGGTAAGGAAATGGCGTGTTTGGAAAAAGGCTTCATGTTAGTCTGCTGTCGCCAAATGTGGCCCCAAGACCTTTTTGCATTCCTTTCGCCTGTTTATGATATTCTGCTTGCCAAATGTCCCCCACTTTTCTTCTTGTCTAACTCACACGGAATCAGAAATACAGAGAGAAAAGTTTTTTTTTTGCAGTTATTGCGAAAATTTTATCAGAGAAGAGAAAAACATTAGGATGGGGGATGTCATTCTATTGAATGTGCCACTATCAGTGCTGCTAACCACGTTGTCTCCTCGTTCGCTATTACAACATTTTTCTTTATTAAAGCAAGCTGCTGCACTTTTGTGTGATTAACGTATTTTGATGGGAAATCAGACTACTAAAAGGACACGAAATTTACCCAAGGATACCGAAGTCTCTTTAATTTAAACGACGGAAAATACAAGAATCCAGTAGCAGCAAAAACGTAAAGATAATAACACCTTTCTCATGATCTATTCATCTGTGAAAATGTAGGTGCAACCATTTGTAACAGTGGCAACCTCCTCCGGGCATCCAGGTCTCCCAGTCAAGTATTTTTGCCACATCATTTGCGGGATAGCATCCACTTATTGCAAGTTGACGTTAGGATTAACCTAGGGAAAGGTGCGTGTCAAATGTTGCCATCTGTCACTCATTCCTGCAGTATAGTTTCCACTTCCAACAGCACTCGAATCTCCATTAATACACAACACTTGTTCGAGTGGATAATTAACGCCAATCAGGCAACCTTTGCCATCCAAAATTTCTTAACACATTAGGGCTGTTATTGTACAAACTAGAAACAAAGCAGGATAGGTCATCGTTACTTCTACCATTTGTTGATAGCCCCTATGGTAAAGTGTTGCTCCTGAAAAGGAGGTATGAATTGTTGCACTGAATTTAAGATAAGGTTATGATCGTTTTTGAGGGCTTATTTACTCCCAGTTCACATCCATAATCACCTTTTCACGAAGTAGACACAAAGTATGATGACAGTTAGAACAACGAAGGTTAGCAGGACGCCCACCACCGCCATGCCGATGCGCCAGCTCAACTTGGAGCCCGGTCCGGTGGCCAGCTCGCTGACAGAAATGGAGGGGGTGGGCGGAGCACCTCCCTCGGAGGGGTCGACGATATCGTATTCTCCCGGGGTGGTGCGTGATGTCGACGTCACCAGGTTCACCAGGGTCTCCGACTGATAATCGTTATTCCCCAAGCCTGGGATGACGTACATTGAGTGGGCGCGCTGCACTGTACACAAATGGGGAATGATAGGAGGCCTCATGAAAACCAGTACTTCGAGGGTGCGCCAGCCATTTCCTTGTGAACAATCTGTCATCTCGTACAAGGAAAAAGCTTGAGCAACAAATCTACAGTGGTATAACACACCCATTATTTTAAGGATGAGGCTTTTGCCGGGTCATGAAGGTCAAGTAGGTTGGATCAAAAGCAATTAATTTGGCAGTTTAAATTGGGGTTATGGGGGAGAATTTGAAGTCAACTTAGTTACCAAGCTAGTCTTATTTAAACGTCCTTTATTTCACAGATACTTCATGCCACTTTCGGTAATGTAAGCGCCTTCACTTTGGTAAGACCCAAAAGAAAGTTCTGAGAATTGTTTAGCAGAAGTCAAAATCTCCAATTACTCTCGCCTAGTACAGATTCACATCTTACTACTTGGTACAAAACTGTGGAAGTACATTTCAAGAGGACACTCGGTAACGTGAAACCTGACAAATTATCAGTGTGGATTTGAATTCTCTGCTCCCATGACTAAAGGGTACCTGAGCGAATAACATGTGCACTATGCAAAAGAGTTTAATATAACGTCGCTAGAGCAATATATGAGGTTGGAAACTGTTAAACAGGCGCTTTCGTCTAATGTTCTTTTGGCTACGATTGAAGAAGATTCGTTGGAACTTGCGCTCAATATTCTTATCTATAAATTTCAAAAGTATTCTTCTTAACCCCATATTCTAAGTCTTTCCGTGTTTGTTCCCCACTAATGAGGGATTCGACGATGGGTCCACCGATGAACAAAATACTCTAAAATGGTTTCAAAAAATTGCGATCTGACTGTTCTAGCATGGTCGAGGAGCCACGAGGAAGACCACCAACCCATTGTTGATAAAGAAGAGGAATAAAAGACAACTTAGAGATCTGGTCCGCTCGCAAATATTCTTAAACCTGAGTCTAAACGTACCGCGTTTTGTTGTCTGTGTGCAGTTGTGACTGAGAGAGATGGATTGTGTCGCGTTCCTGATACTTTTATTTGTAAGCTTTAAAGGTGTTCTTTTTATCTATTTCGTAAAGTATTATCGTGTTTGTATTCCCTGCTTACTTTATTTTTGTCCCTTTTAACCTCTACTTCGCTTGTACGAATTCACACTTCACGAAATATTAATGAGGCATTCGTAGATGGATCAACTAACGAAAAAATGCTCTAAATTGGTACCTAAAATTTCATTTTAGCACTTTGAGAATCTTCAACCAGCCTCCAGGAAGATCGCCTGCCCATGTTGATGACGAAGAGGAACTGAAGACAACCATGGAATCCGATCCACACAAAACTAATCACAAACCTGGGTCTAAACTAGAAACTCATCGTACATACCGCTTAGTTGTGCAAAAATATTTGTATACGATAAATAGAGGGAACAGTTGGACTCATACGGGCCGTAAGAATTGGCTCAACTGCAGATGGTCGTCTTTGCACCAAATCAAGACTTGTGACGGCAAGTGGATTTGTACGATAATGGAAGACGATGGAGCAAATGAGTAAGTAAGTAAGAGTACACCCCCCAGGACACACTCCTAAGCCGAAATCTCATGAAAAAATTATGGTTAGCACATGGGAGGATGTGCAAGGAGCGGTCATCCATTATTCCTTCCTGCAACTGGGCGGAACAATGACAGCAGCGGGGTCTTCCAAATTCGCCCGAGATAAAATACACTAATGGCAAAGACTTTTTCCTAAAGTGCATATATGGCTTGCCCAAACGTTTTCAGAGAGTTGTAGATGTAAATGAAAAGCACTTTGAATGCATGTAATAAATGATGTAAGAAGTTACACCTTTGTGTTAACTTTCAACGCTCGTTTCATAGTTTCCAGGACTGTGCGAATTTGTACGAGTATGGTTATAGCGTGAGTATGGACACAATCTTGTAAGTTAGCAGCTGTGAGTTTTAGCAGATCTACATTTTTCAAATCCATAACATGTCGATCGCACCATTTGTCGGTACATCTGTAATACCTCGAAAAAATTACTCCTACAAGTGTTCTGTTCTGACTTAGCGAACACTTAAACGCCGACACTGGGTCAAAGTCGAGTAGTATGAGGCTTCCACACGCTCCAAAGGAGGCTTTTTTACTCAGTGCCACACTTACTGCGAGTTATCCAACTTCGTGCCTAGAATGGTTACCAGCTTAATTGGAATCTGATTGGTTTGGGCAATGTTTAATCCCGAACTACTTCCAGACAATTTTGAAAAGTATGCTGGGGAATTGGCAAAAGTTCCCTATCCAAATTTTTCAAAATACTAACTAGCTCGATTATTTGTGTTTACTTTAAATGGAAATTGTGGAATAAATATTTATCTTCCACTTGTTTATCCCAATTTTAACGAAAGCCTTTAGGCCATTCTGTTAACGACGAGTGCAAAAATGTACATTCGTCATGTGCGCACACAAATTAACGCGAGATAAAAAGCAATCACTTATCAAGACGGAGGGATAACTCCGTAAAAGTTGTCAATTTGTCTGCCTCGACCTCGGCGGCACCACATTACTTTGGTGTTGATATTCTTCTTATGGCGCTGCTACTTAGATCATCACCATACCCCTCTCAGTTGCGTCTTATAAGGCCTCTTTTTACTCTTCCCAGTGCTTTTCCCCACAAATTCCCCTAATATTACGGCTATTTGTGAGATCTTGTTGTATTGCGGAAGGTCAGACGATTATATACTCCATGATGTCAGAATACTGTAAAAATACTGCAGGCGGTTGATGAACTAAGTTCAAGGAATATTTAAAATTATTCAGAAGTACGCATAAAATGCTAAACACTTACCCATCTCGCTCCTTGCACTCGCTGGTTGAGAGAGTGTTAAAAATTTCTTGTTTGTCATGCTTTCAGACCAGACGGGATTACTACTTCCAATGGCGTACGTCTCCACATTGACTTTTGCGATTTTTGGCAAGGAATTACACTTCATTCCAGTCCAAATCAACCTCTGCTTCGGTGAAAGCGCCTCCATTGGGGATAAAATTTACTAGATAAGAATAAATGGACTGGTGACATCAGTCCTATCAAATTCCTCAGCCGTTCTTATTTCATGTGTTGCGATATTCCCGCGTATGACTCTAATAAGAATTACTTTACAGCAAAGTGATCACATGTTCGCGAATTTTAAATAAGAGTATTCTACACACATTTCAATACACAAATAACTTGGCCTGAATAGCAATAGCTAAATCATTTTCATTCCCATAGTGTGCAACTAATACGAACTAAATAAAGTAACTCCTACTGCCTGAAAAATGAAAGGTCCAATAAACAGATTACAATTTAGACCTCCTAATAATAGACATTTTAAATCATTTAAGAAGGCTAATAGAAAAATAGGGCGGCTCACGGTGTTCTAAATTGTACTGAACGTAGAGAGAATGCAACGTTGAGCATAGCCTCAGCCCACTTTGCTCTAACTAACCAATAAACTATAACATAAGTCGAATTTGTCCTGGACTTTGTCCTTTAATACAAGTCAAACGCATGAGATCGACTTGACTACCCTACTCTCACCGAAAAGTCCATTTATTTACAACGGTAGTAATTTGTAAACAGCTACTGTGTCCATGTTTCCAAGGCTTAACTTATGATGCCCGCTCTGGTGAGGTCAGAGCAACGGCGGCCGTAAAACACAAGACAGTATGGGAGACAAAATAATCCCTCGGGCATGGTTAACACGACATCATAGAAGTACGCCTTCTAGACAAAAAAAGCCATTCAGACATCAGCAGAGGTAGTCTACAGGACCAACAATACTTGACCACTTCATGGGTAATTTCCGAAGTCCTTTGTGGTGTTTTCACCGGTAAACTGATTGCTCTGGAGGAGAGTGGAGTAGTAAATACCGATGATATTCCACAGCGAAGTGTTACGACTGGTCAAACCTGGGGGCTCTTGAGTTTCCCTTACACGAGGGAATGAGTGAACTGGGTATTCTATCTGTCAGGTACGATGAGATGTCATTTCAGTGGGCGATTGTTGATTTTATCTAAGAATGACAATTCAAAATCTTCGCTTAAAATAGGTACTGTCCGTTTTTGTCGATGGCTCTTTACCATCGTCCAGGCAGTGTTACCATTCCACCTTTGTGGAATTTCTGAGATTTACTACTTTAAAACGCAGTTAAGTGTGATTTCGCTTCGTTGGCGCCATTAAACACTTTACCACCTAAAAAGTTCTGCATGGAACGATGAAATAAATAGCAGCCAGACGGATGTTTTAAGGCATTCCAACGCTGATCCCCCAGTTTTTAGGCGAGTGACCTACGATGTGCGGCGCTTTGCATTATCATGTGGGCAACCACACCCTCACGATTTGCAACTTCTGGCCGCTTTGCCCGAAATGAATTGCTCAGTTTGGCGAGTCGTTGAATATACGCGTTTGAATTGATCGTTTGATTGTTTGACAACATTTCCAAGTGTGAAATTTCTTTATAATCCTACCGAACTGACAGCATAATCTTTCCCGGTGAATCTTTGTTTTTGGCGTCGTCTGGACTGGTGTATCTAGCATCATTCACGATCTTTTTCGACTAACTTTGTCCCACACTTTCAACTTTTCGTCGCAGGTAAGTATTTTTTCAGAAAAGGATCAATTCCGTTGCGTTTCAGATGCGGAGAAACGGAGATTCTAATGCGCCACATCAAATGAATTGCCTTAAGCTGGTGAGAGACGCACAAATCGGGTTTCTTGGCACAGGCAAGCGTTTTAATCTCTTTCTTTCAACGCATATATGCGATTTACATCAAATGTCGTGCCCTGACCATCTGAATCGACAGTGTCCTCGATTGAAGTGGGTCTCGTCGACTTCGACTGGACGGGGGGCCAGATCTTTGGATATTTCTCAACGAAAATCATCACAACAAAATTTAGCAAAATATTTTTAGGCCTGCCTTTCTTTCAAGGCTTCATTCCATGCGTTCTTGTCTTTTCGGAAATAATTCCACAAAATATGTCTGAAGCGCGCATCTGGGTTTTTCTCTTTTTAAATTGAGCTAAAAACAAAACTACACGACTACTAGGTATAATTTTTTTTTCACTAAAAGAAAGCGTAGAATTCACCTATCGAAAAAATCCGCAATCACTCAGTTGCCAATCCAACACATCACGGTTATTCTTCAATTTTACGAAAAAGCTCTACCAGTTCACAATCATGTGGTTGATTTTTGAATTTTATGAGAACCATTCACGGTGGTTTTTGGTTCTTTTTAAGGTAATGTAACAAATTGTTAGGACAATAGCGTACCCCAAGGCTCGACAAGTGTTTGTTCGATGGCATTCAACTGAAAGAGTCGGCAGCTCCTCCCTCCACCACTACAACCGGCTTTGAGCCAAATATACGCAACACTTGTATTAATGCAAAAGGCATATATGCAAAAATGGGAGCGTTGTAAATAGAGTACACTTCATCACAGACTGAATGGGATAGAGGGATTTGGGATGGGCATTTTTCTTCTCCCTTTACTCATACGCAGGAAGGATCTAACTCTTAGTGGCGGATGTCACGGCGGGTTTTTGTCGTCCTCGTCGTTGAGCCAGGAAAGACGCCCCCACCGGTTCCAACTCAGTCCGCGGACTAGTTTTCAGAGCCCTGAAAAATCCCGCCACGGTGGCCTTCGACAGGAGAGAGACATAAACGCGAATTGAGGTGAGAGACGAGACTCCGTCTACGTAATTCACAGTGAGGCACATTTCTTGTTCATGGAAATGTGTGAAAATCAAGTGCACTGTCACTAATCCTCGGCAGGAGCCCAGATTTTGGGGCCAACACGAATAAGATGATAATGTATCGTGTAAACCGCAGCATTATACCGCTATCTGCCAAAATTATTCTTAGGGTTTATCTTGAATGCCATTTAAGTGAAACCGGTAGTTCTCGTGAGTAAATTAAACATCCTAAAGAAACTACAAATCTTTCAAAATCTCGTTTTTATACAAATTAAAAGACATACGCAAATGGGACAGAATGTCGTATACGCTTAACAGGTATAATAGCGCAAATAAAGTTAGGCCACAACCCGAAGAGAGGTTGCAATTAAAATTTTTTGTCTATTTCCCCAGTTCCTCATATTATCTCCTTTGGTATTCGCGTGCAGATGGGAGGCCCAAATCAGGTCATACAACTGTGGAACGAGACAGTAAACACTAAAGTATATAAATCCTCAGCCAGGATGAAGTATAGGTAAACAGTTCGACTCCACAATTCACCGTGCTTTGATATATAAACCTTTGCTGCTAATGCTTGCGTAGTGAAATAAGTGTGGCAGTCGAGGCACGTGGTGGTGTATAGACGAAAAAAGAAAATGATCCAGAGGATAAAAGAAATGTTAAAAGGGAATCTGGGTTACCAGGCATTCTAGAGAGAAGTTTTGTACCTATCGAAGAAGCTCAGTTAAATTTATACGATTTTTGTTCTCTCCACGAGACGATAATGTGAGTATCTTCAAGATCAACTCCTTAACACAATGGACTTGAGGAGACTCAAAGCGGAAGTATATTCAATGCCCGAATACAGTCTTTTCAAAAGTCTACCATACCCATCACCCTCCCACTTTCACTTTTTCCCCATAACCTCCGATTCACCAGGCAAAGACGAAACTTGCCTAGCTATTGCGTCTGTTAAGCTAGTATATAAAAATCTTTTTTACTGCCTTTTAAGAATTTTGCAAGTACTTAAGTTAGCTTTTACTCAGGACTCCACCTAAAAACAGAAAGTTTCAGAGGATGGGCCCGTCGTCGGGCGGCCCTACACCCATTAAAAACATCACAAAAATGGTAATCTTTACTGTTACCCTTAGCCAGAAAAAAAGGATACCTCAAAATTTGTTTATCGCGTAGACTTTGAGAGGTAGGACACGACTTTTCCCCCCTCACACTTTCACTTCCAACCACCAGGGCATGATTTGATAAAGCTTTGTAAACTAAGGCTGCTAAGATTAAGGTGAAAATAATAAGTACAAAAAAATACCAGCAACGAAAAGGTTAGAAGTTGACAAGGTAACCTTGTTTTGGATGAATAAAGGCAGTCCAAAGGTATCGCAAAACAGGCATATTGATAAGAATAATTCTACCAAGTGTATAAATAAGCTGCGTTATGTTGAATGTTTGGTTGAAGCTAACCTTAACAGTTTGTGCGTCGGGAAGTTGAAGAGAATAGGGTAGACGAGTAGAAAGGAGCCTTCGGTTTTTAATCCATGGGTCGTTTAAAATTTCGGAAGCTGTCGGACGTTTTTTCGGGTCAACGTTGAGCATGCTAAGGACAAGTCCCTAAAACGCGAATCAAATAAAGAAACCGACGACGTAAATTGATGAAGGACTTCCGAAAAAAATGCAAGAAAACCGTAGTTCTGTCACACCTTGGCGGCGTCAGATACTGAATTCCAAAGTGGTTCGTTAAGTTGAGGCGGACCTGATTCAATGCGCCGAAGGATTACCTCAGGAGGATCGTCAGGACCGGTTGCAAAAGGGATTTGACCGGCAAGCATTGTGTAGAGAAGGATGCCCAAACTCCAAATGTCACACGCCATGTGATATCCTTGCATTTTTAAGACCTGAAGGTGAAAAGATAAGAGAAAATTAGTGCCTCCTATTTATTTTAAGTAGGGAGAAATTTCTAAAAAAGAACACCTCCGGCGCTGCAAACTGGGCGGTGTAGCAGGGCGTCATTAGCAAGCCGTTTTCGGCTCTTAGTTGTTTGGCAAAGCCAAAATCACAAATGCAGACGGTTTCCGGGGAACATGCAGAATCAGAGTAGAGGATATTCGTTGGTTTTAAATCGCGATGAACCACCTGAGATCGGAATAACCACAGTTAAATGGTTCAGCGAAGTTGGAGTCTGGCAAGAGAATAGTTGCGCTCACCAGTTGTTTGTGAAGAAGGTCCAAAGTTTTAGCAAGCACTTCCACCACAGCACTGGCTTCCTTCTCGGAAAAAAACCTTTGGCTCATGATTTTGTCGAACAATTCTCCCCCAGCGAGGTAATCTGTCACAAGATAGACTTTCCCATCAAATTCATAAACCTGAAAGCGTAAGAGGCAACAACGGCCAATAATCTTGACAAAATGTGTGTTTATTTCTTGTTTGCTTTAAAATCCAAATCATATTAATCCTGTCGATATACGGCGCTGATTTTCAAAGTAACTCGAGTTCATGAGTTCAGTGTTCATCCTTTTGTTATCTGCCATGTATGAACTATTAATTCCCTTTTAGGGTAAGGAAAAAGCATCCACATATGGTGGTAGTACTGGAAGATAAGACAATTGTAAAAAAATAAAGTGAGAATTTGAAATGGGCTAATAAGGCGGTTGAGAAAGAGAGGAGGCGATTGCCTGAAATAATGCAGATGTGTCGGCACTGGGCCATGACTTGGGTACAATGGGGTTCAGTGGATGGATACATTTTAGCCGAGAGTGTCCTGGCTTTATGGTTCTTCTCCATCAAGTAATTTTGTTACTCCGATAAATAATAATAGTTCAGCCACCTTAATTTTCGAAACGTTCGACTGGAAAAAGAATTTCTATGAGAATAAATGATTTTCGCAGGCAATACTTGGAAAAAGTTGAATTAAAATAAGTTTAAAACAAGGGACTTCATTTTCAAACAGACTGTCATAAAGTAGACAACTATGGCACCTTCACCTATCAGTCTAAGCTTAAGTTTTTAAACATTTCGCTGTTTGACAACTTCGCCAAGTGTTTTGCGAAATGAGAATAGGCAAAAAAATGACTAGTTTGAGCCCAAAACGCACCTCAAGTGGATTTCCTGCTCAGTGCTCAATGTTCGGACAAATTGCCTCAGACTATCCTTTTCTCACACGACCATGAAACAACAAGTAATTATATAATCGTAAAGTAGACTTCTATTTAGGCATTAGATTGTACTTATTTGCAGTATTCACCGAGTTACATGAAAAATGTGCATAATAACCCTATTGTTCACCGAATAATACCATAAGGATTCCCCTGATCCCCTTATCATCGTATAACATAACGTATTAACTTGAAGGAGTGGTTAATAAGGCCTTCACATACTGCAGCTAGAAGGATTGACAAACTTACATCCCTAAGAGTGACGATATTTGGCATCCCCTTGAATCTCAGAAGGATTTGGACTTCCTCAGTTGGATCGTGAACAGCTTCGTCGATGACCTGAAAGTAGGCGACAGTACGATGATAATCTTTTTGAGATGAAGATTTACATGGGCAACTCGCATTCGAGGGGTTCTTAAATTATACTGACAGGGGGCACATAACCGCGCTAGTGTGGTGTAGCTTTATTAAAAATAAATGTACTAGTAAAGTAGGCCCCAAAAAACGTTAACACAAGTGTCATGTTTGTCTCTCTATTTCATGAACCTGTCAAAAACCGAGTTACTTTGGCAGTTCGAGTGGGTACAGAGCCAGTCAAAAGGGTTAATGGCAAACACGAACGATTGGGTAGAGCAAAGAAATTATTACTAACCTTGACAGCGAAGATGGTGTTAGTGGAAATCTGTTTGCACCGATACACGGTCGCATAAGAACCCTTCCCAATTTCTTCAAGTATCTGATAGTCTGTGGCAAAATCCTTTAATTTAATCCCACTAATGCGTTTCAGGTTTGAGGCACAACGAGGTTTCAGGCCTAGAAAGGACATGGGCAGATGCAGTTGGTTAGAAGGTAATTCCAACTTTTCAAGTAGTAGGCGTCGTTTTGGAAATTATTTCACGATTCTTATAACGCAGTTCTTGCGTAACTTTACCACACACCTCGGTAAAGCTGCTGGGCATCCAGAAATGTTGATAAATCAGGTGGATTTTTACTTCGTGCTTGGGCATTACACTCGACCAAGTAAGGCTTCCTGTGGCGCCAATCCAAACAAATGAGCCCTCTCAGTGCCGGTTATCATCTTGCCTTGAAATCCGCCCTAAATTACATGATCTTGGACCGGATATGATTTTGCAAAAAAGGGTTTAAATGCTCCAACTATTCCTCCAAGTTTTGGACGAATTTCAAAACAAGTTCCCTAACTGTACTTATCAACTTTGATTTCGAATCGCTTGGCACAATCGGGATAAGTAGAGGGCTCTTTAGCAAAGTAAAGCAAATACTCATGTGTTAGTGTTTAATCAGACGGAGGGAAATCGCTTTACCAAAATTTATTTCGTCATTGATTTAGCGTTCATTAGTCGGATTTGGTAAATTAAAGCTTAACTTTGTTTAAGTCGACGCCAAAAAGCCACAGTCTCATGAGGACAAAATTACGTGAAAAAAAGATAGAGCTTTACAACGTTAAGAGTTAATGAGTGAAGCCAATTAATGTCAAAATAAAACAGCCCTCGGCAAAACGTCTCTTCCAGTAAAGGAGCAATGCCCAAATATGAATCAAAATGCCCAGATATCTTCTGGGGAGAATAGACGGTGCCAAAACCAACTTAGCGGTGTTTTACGACGCCTATCTGGTCACAGATGCTCGGAGGTAAATATTGAGGGGATATAATTCTCACCTAAATGGAGGCTTACAGATCAACGTAAAAAAAAGTTCCAAAGCACGAGAGCCAATTGCATGGTCCCGATATCGAATAGACACAGCCTTCAACTATTACCGTAGTCGGGGAAGGGGGAGAGGAAATATTTGGCCACTACAACTTGCAAAAGCCTAACTTCTCCTCAGCATTAGCCTTTCACGATTACACGAGTCGCGTTAAAATAAGGTCACAAATAAAGGTATTTTCGGGGGCTAAAGTTATTGCCCCAATGATGTACCATGTGAAACTCGTAATTAAAAAGCCATCAAATTAGCGGTTTCAATTGCGTGTAGCCACTCCGATTGATGTAACAGCTACACATTAATAGCAGCATAATCACGAAACTAAGGTGGGAACAACCTACTCAAGTCATTAGGACGGAACTTGATACCATCCGGTTGCTTATCTGTGAGGAAGGGTGCCACATAACTGAACCCGCGAAAAAGTTCGTGAGCTGAAGCACTAGGTGGAGCCGCCGGCGAATCTACACAGGCAAGGTTAAATAAATTATAAGACAAAATGAAAAAATAATAGTTTCCGTTGTTATCAATGGCACCTTTGGGTGTTCTGTTGGTATACTCTTTGTCGAAATTGAATGCTAGATTGTCCAGCATGCAAGTCGGTTTGAACGGGGGAGTGATCTTGAGGTTCACAAGATCACACCAGTTAATTGAATGAAAGAATTCGTGAGCCTGCAACTTCTCGAAGCCATCTGGACCATATCCTGTTAAAAACAAAATTGCGATTTATAATTATAGTTGTAAGACCAAAACCATATATCGGCAGATGCTGCCCAGTCTAACTTCCACGTTAAAAAAGGAACGAAAAGTAGTAGTAAATTAAGTTAAAGGGAACAAACTTATTTTCACCTCTATTTCAAATGGGAAGGAAAACTTTAAAAAGCTATAGACTTGAGAGAACGCTAATAAGGCAGTAAATCAGATATCGTCCAACTCAGTGTCTTGTTATGAATGTAAATTCCCAGAAGAAAGCACATCTTAGATCTCGCGGGGAGAATAAAAAGTGACTTTTAATTTTCGCCCAAAAAAAATATTGCAAACAAAAACCTGTCATATTGCAGGGAGCAAAAGTAAGGGTCTCAAAACGGGGAAGAAAGACACGCATTGCAGTAGAATATACACGAGGGAGATGTTTTCTCTCACGCATCCCGATTGTCACCAGAGTACATCCTTTCGCCAAAGGAGTGATTCAGCAAAGCAGGGCATATTTGAGATAACGTCAATTATTCAGGTAACGAAGACATTAGATCCCTGGCTGAGCTATTACACAAAATGGAGAAGGGATACACCTACATCTGTTATTCGTGGTAGCTCTTTTAAACGCGAGGCGCCTAAAAGAATGTTATACCGCCCTGCCCGCCCTTCTCCTCCCCTCAAAAAACAAGTAGAGCATTTTACAAAGTGCAATTGTGAGGATGGTTGGTTGCAAAAAAGTCGAACTAGTACCTCAATAACTCTTTTTTTTGCCAGTAGGTTAAATAACTATTTAACGTTAGAAGGTGGTATGTCACCAAATTACTTCCGTGCTTTAAAGACGATATTAACACTAAAGTTACACAAATCGTGCTTGGTGAGTTGATGGACAAATGAATATGCACTTTTTGAAATTTACTCAGGTTTTCACCTATTCAGCCAAAGTCGGGCTAGAAAGGGAAGGCTGTTGGCTCGAATGTTAGAAACACTGCTTCTACCTCTTCTCACAACGTCCGCAAATTCAGGACTAGAATGAAACAAGGAGAGGGGAATCGCTAGAAAGCGATGGAACATGTCCTGTCATCAGTTTTATGAATGTAACTCTTACTTGAATGATATGGATAAATTCATACTTCTAGGCCGCTTAAATAATACTACAAAGTTATCAGTGAAAAAGAAATTATTATCAAATGAAAACTTTGCACATGAGTCGGGTTGTTTCGATGAAATTTTAAATAAAATTTTTGGGTTTCGAATTGTACTCCAGAAAGGATAAGCATTTCTGAGTGAAGATTCCAATTCTGGAAAGGCATTTTAAAGAAACGGGGAAAAAATGCCCGCAATTTTATTTATTATTACACGTTATAAATAAGGGAGGCCCAAAGGTCCCCCCAAAATCTTTCCCGCATGTAAGAGCACACAGGGTAAATATTCCCGTCTATTAGAAATATTATAAAAGTTGACAAGTGAATTGAAAAAGTGCCTCGATATGTAATTATTTTCATCTTCACTGATATTGTATTTTACCGACCCCGAAACGATCTCATTAGAGTTGTAAATTATTTATATGATAGACGAGGATATCGGTATAAATAAGCATAACTAACCATTAAGCAATGCAAACATAAAATCAAATTTAAGGAAAGAAGTACGTAAACTGGAAAATCTCGTAGTGGAAAGCAGAAACCCAGCAAAATAATCGGGTAATGGGAGTTATCGTAAAGCACATCTGCAACATCCTCCGCCGACTCCGACTCCGACGCCGACGTCGCCGCCGCCACCGCCGCCGCCGCCGCCGCCGCCGAGGACAGAACGCTAAGGTGAGGAGGAAGTTTGCAGCTCCCGCCCATGCGCGTTCCCGTATATAACTTTAATTCTTTTAATTTTAAAATTACCAGCGAAAGAGATGTACAACACCTTTATTTCACCGTATTGAGTATCTTTTAATTGCCTCATCAATTCAAATGAAATTTGATAATTAGAAATGTTTTCATTTTGAGGCTGAATGGATTACCAAGTGGTCTACTTGCGAAACGCAAAAGTGAAAAGTAACATGTTCTTGTTAACTCGACTAAGCTCCAAGCCCGCATGGAAAAACGTATTACCCGAACCGATATTAATATTTACTCATGGTTCTCCATCATTAACATTCGCATTGCTGAGTTACCCTTAGCCTGGAAGTAAATTTGTTGCTATTTCTTTCCAAAAGTTCATTCACATATTCTGAAATTTAAGCATGTTGCTAACAGTAAACAAACCGCTATGCGGAGGCGACTCAGTACAGTATTTTGATAACAATTATCGGCGGTTAAAAAACAAAAAGAGGTTGGTGCTTCGGACAAGACAATATCATATAGAGACTAAGGGCCGTCAAACTTTTTTTGTTCAATGTCATCTTCTCACAGTTTTGCCAAGGAAAGACATAAGAGGGAAAGATATAGAAGCAGTTATAGCAACTCACCCAGGCGATTTGCCGGTGTTCTTTTGAAGAGCTGTCGCAAAAGACTCTGTGCACCGGGGCTCAACATCTGTGGCATTTCAAGTTTCGCTCTGAATGGAGGGGAGACAAAAAGGAGTGAAAAGTGACGTGCCTATAACCACTCGAAGCAGTACCATGTCTCAGCTACACGGGCAACATAAATAAACTCCACTAGACACTCCTGAAGGTCGAACAACGGCATTAACCAAGAATGAAATGAAAGCTATTACATCGGTGGACACTAGAAAATCTGGAACTGCTTCATAGATTGTAATAAATCTCGAAGTTCACAAATAAGGCTTAACCCATAGAATGGCATTTGAAATATTAGCCTCTCAAAATAAGACGTAAAATGGAAAGCCCAGTTGTTGACGGCGGATTATGTATATGACACCACTCTAATCCCCCAAACCAGCCCTTTCACCGTCGTTTTGACAAAAAAAAACATTTCATTTTTTGCAGATGGAGCAGTAAAAAAAGTAGAAATGTCTTGGGACCTCCCTTCGTAGAGCACAAGATACCAGGTAGTACTTTAAGCTATTTGCAGACACATTTTTATTAACAGGAGGATTGCCAAGACACTGCACGCCGTTCCCCGTACACACTACCACTTGCACCATCGCAGATGCCACATTTCTCGTCTTGATTAACACCGTCTGGACTGACATGGTCCGATTAATTGGGCCGACCATGGAAAACAGTATTTCCCTTTAATAGAAAACCCGTGGAAGCAGGAATCGGATTCAAATGGCTCTCATAGTTCCAGCAAAAGTCTGCACAACACTGCAAATAAAATGAGAAGTGGTGATAATTAATGGTGAGAAATGCATTCACCATTCAACCACATCAGAAATGACGTGGAAACAGGAACCATGCAGTGATGCATCGTAGAGCAAATTGGGTGGGGGAGCAGGTGCATTCCTCTGGCAACTCAACAGATAATAAAAGACTCTCTTTCCCGGAAGCAAAAGAAATCAAATGAAAGGCTGAAATTTAATTTCTTTTCATGTACTTCGCTATGATGACAGTGCAAAATAAGGAAAGGAAATTTTGGGAAATAATGCTTCTTTTTGTGGTTAAAAAGACATCGGAATTCGTTTAAGCATTGAATTATTTTAGCAATGATGGAAACCCCGTCCGAATAAGTATTAGAATTAGTATTAAAAAAAACCAAGTGCGTCAGCAGAGGTCAATTGAAATTTTCAACCGACAAAAAGAATGCACCCCCCCATTCTAAGTGTCACCTTCAGGGGAAAATAGTTGCCTTGGTCTCCAACGAGCCAAGGTAAGTACAATCGCATGATGAAGTTATTATAGTGTTAGCGTTAAGAAGATCAGCCAGAGCTATTACTGGTAGGCAGTGAAAAATTCAGACATGTAGATAAATAAAAGGAAACAGCCTAATAGGCACAGGGGTTGGAGTCAGAGTAAGTTCCTATTCTGCGCATAATTCCACATTAAATGTGCCGCCATCTGGACTTAAATATTGTACAAACCTTTTATCCTGAAATACTTACGATAGATCATTTATCAAACATTTGGCTGATGAGGATAATAAAAGCGTTTTGGAACACCAGTCAAAATTTGCAGGTATGAAAGCTTAAACGTACTGATTTTTGAATCCTGAGTCCTAACCACAGAAGCAAAGACGTCGAGTTGTCAAGATCATATGCGAGGGCAGGAATGTTGGAGAGTTTCGTGACATAAACGATCAACACACCCTCATTTATATCCCTCGGTGTATGTTGTACATTAATCTACGCGTGTACACAGCCGGAACTGGAAAAGCAAGTGAAGGGGACTTTGGAAAACATGTGAATTTATAGGGATGGTAGGGAGAAAGCAAATTTTCGTTTATTTACGTAGCAACCCTTTCGATTTACACCCAAAAGCTTCTTCTTTCTCCAGTGAAACTATGTCCCCAATTTAATGACGAAATTTGAGCCATTCTTAGGGAAGGTGGAGGCAAGGGAGTTAGATAAGGCTATCCCGTTTCGAGCTCAACTGCTTTAGAGGATCAAATACACAAGTAAACACATAGAATTTAAAATAAATGTTTGTTGAAGGACAACTAACAAGTAATTTAGGAGTCCTTTGTACGCACTGATTGAAATTTTGATTAGGCGAGATGGCGAAACTGTATTTTGAAATAACTTTTAACAATTATATTAAGTCGATATTCAGCTAAAAAATACGCAATGAACTTGTCCGTTCTTCCCCTTTCATTTGGTCGTGCCATGACTCCGAAGATTTGCATCTGGCTGTCTGGCGTCGTCTTAGCCCCAACATAGGAAATTTCAAAAGTTCTCCTTACAAAACTTAGTCACAGACACATTCCACTTTAGAATTTATAAACATTAGTGTTTTAGATGGGTGAAAAGTTATCTTCATATACGGGAATTGAGGGAGATTTTTAGCAAGTGTATCGTAACAGTGCTCAGTCCCGTGAGGTGAGTCGAGTGAATTAGCATTCTTCGCGTCATAATTTGCTATCAATCAAAGACGAGTAAGGGGGTGAAATATTTTGTGGTTCTTACGTTTTTTTAAGTCAACGCTAAATGAATACATCACATTCCCGTATTGTTTTGGCACGGTCATAAAAAGGATGGGCAAATAAGGGCTTTTTATAGGAATTACCCACACCGTTCATAACGCCGCTAGAGGTGAACTCCGATTTACCCCTCCCCATTCCATAGGTAAAGTATTTGGGGCCAAAGGTCAAAAGTCCTGAATCATCTATAATTATTAACTTACTACTTACTTAGTTTGTAAGAGCTTAATAAAATTTAAGAACAACTCGAAAAGTGACATAAATTTCAAATGAGTCATGGTACCATATCATTTCCCAGTTTTAGAATTCTTGGGAGAAATGCCTTGTGGAGATAGTTTAGCTTTAAAAAAGCACAAAGTGAATTGAAGAAATAACATTTGACCACAGAACCAAACCGTCAAATTGAAAATTCCTAGATTTTAGAACAAGAGAATTTTGCTATTTCAACTTTCTTTAAGAAGCAGAACTTGCCATTTTCAGTAGATTAGTTGGTAAAATCGGTAACGTGCAGCTATAAATACCCCCTGCTTGTCTAAAATAATCGACTTAAAGTATTTCATAAATCCCTGTCTTTCGACCTCCTCATGCACTATCTGAGGCAATTGTTGCGTCCTTGGTGCAAATGTTTTTGCCTTGCCCGTTAAACTTATTCACATATCATTTGAATCGGTTTTGTAAGCAAAGGAGAATAAATCACACCCAGGGTTCTCGCTGATTCTATTTCATCCATCAAAATCAGCAGCGAATGATAAGCCAGTGGGGGTTTGATGGGATATGAGGAAGAGAAAGTCTGCGGTAACTTAATTTCCCCGTAACCTTTGACATTTCCCTTGAGGGAAGCCGAATGTAATGCGATTAAACACACAAGCGCACGCATAGGCTATTTACCGCATTTCGAATAACCGCTGAGTACTACTGAAGAACTGGTATTAAAATATGGGGGAAAATTTTCGTCCTCCAAACATTATTTATAAATCGAAAGATTATAAGGTCTATAAACTACGCTAATAAGCCTCTAAATCTTTCAGAAGTTGGAGACAACTTGGGTGTCGAAGTCTGAGGTGATCAGCGGTTGTTACATGCGATAGGCTACTGGTAAAAGAGGATCGTCTTCGGACAAAGAATAACCCAGATTTACTGTATATCACAGTTCACCAATGCGTCTGTCAGAAACTGCAACGTGAACTCCTGAGGCAAAAGTTGAGTAAACATAATTCCAGCGTCAGAGGCAGATATACAAACTAGGAGGTCACGTATACGTGTCGGTGTTCGTGACTCTGAGCAATAAGGTACACCAAAAATCGTTCTTTTCACTATATCACAAAGGTACTTTGTTTAAGTCTCAATTATCATAAAGGACCCATTTTTACTAGTACTTTAAGAAATTTGAGCATTTTCTCAAGGAACAATATACCAAACCTACTTCATAATCTGCGTCATTGTATCCTTTCTGGAGTCTCCGTGAAACGGCAGAGTGCCGGTGAGCATTTCATACATTAAAACGCCCAAACTCCACCAATCGGCAGCTGGGCCATGGCCTCGACGATTGACAATTTCAGGAGCCATATACTCAACCGTTCCACAAAAAGAATACGCTTTTGAGTCTTCGGTCCCATCATAAAGCGCCTCTTTTGACAAGCCAAAATCTGTCAGCTTGATGTGACCCTCTTCAGTCAGAAGAATGCTAAAATATGCAAACGGTGATTTGATTAGGCCTATTTTTTCGGAGAGAGCCATAGGATCATGATTAGAATTGACAAAAATACCACATAATATCAGAATTGATGCAAAAATTTCCTTGCCCAAATTAAACTTATATGGCCGATTTAAAACGAAATTTGGCACCAAAGCAAAAAATGGAACTCCAAAAGGGATAAATAAGTAGGCTAGTAAACGGGAAAACACAAATAGGAAGACTTTCACCCCACCAGTGGATCATTTGTAGAATCTCTCTCCCTAAACAAGTGGGGGAGTAGGTACCAGTCTAGTTAAACTACTTTGAGGAGCCTCAGTGAGCTACACTTTACCATAATTGCGGGGGTTTTAGATATTGAAAGATGGAGGTAAGGCGGCGATGATGAGGCGTGTGAAATGAAAAGACAAGAACGGCAGATGCACTTGCTAAGGGAAGACAACGAGTAAATTAGCTGACTGTTCATGCAATTGACTGATTAAGTGGTGTGGAGGTCCACCACTGATGAAGAGTGGCCTGAGATAACAAATTACCCAGCGTTGCCTGATTAATCATGTGAATAACTATTTTACATATAAGATATAGGGTAAGTAGGATAAATTCTGTCGTAAAATAACGAAAATGTTATTAATGAGATTTGAGACCTTTACAAGATGACGTGGCGCTCACTGAATCACGTGTCAAGTTAAACTCCCACGTTGAGGATGTGAATAATTAAAAATCCCTTTGCTTTCTACGGTGAACGCTTTTTAAGAAATGAACCTTACAAATAAATAAGTTAAATAACAACAACTGAGGACCCAAAAAATGATACCTTACACAAAAAAAATTGTATGAATTGGAATCGTGGAAGTTTGTCTCCTTCCACCGGCACAACAGTCTTTTGAGTGTCCCTTCAGTTAATCATATTTGTCAAGATGATGTAAAAGTGTAAGTATTTTTGTTTCATATAACCAGTGACTGGATTATGGGGGGTCTAAAATCACTTCCGCCTTCTTCGTAGTCTAAAGGTAAAGGGTAGGAAAAAGCAGACACTGACACTTATCTTGTACCGGACCTCATAAAAAGAATAGGAATGTCTGCATTACGTTAATATCCTTAGCATATGTAGATGTCAAGTTATTACGCACTCTCCTATGCCGGTGTTGCATTAGCTTTTTATGGTTTAGGGGACAGACAGCGCTTTACATTTCTCTTAATACTTAACTTTCTCGGCGTTGCGATGTTGCAAAAGAGGTAAAAATTAGTGAATTCATTAGACGTGGTTCCAGCAATTTGAGATTCAGGCAGCTTGACAGATGAGTGAGATTGACAAAACCTGTGTCCTCTAACCCTCACATGTTAACATTGAATTTGGCAGATCTACGTAATATTTTAAGCGAAGGAATCACATTCCGATGATTACCAGAAGATGGGAACATTTTACTAGAATAATAATTGCCTAGAGAGAAAAGATACAATGAGAAGAGTAGTGTTTTCTCAGATTGTAAGAAAATATTGAACATGTCTGCGGAAATGCCAAGATGATTTCGAATCAGGCATTAAACATCATATCACAAATTAAGATATAATTAGGAGCACTAAGTAAATGAACGTCTTCAGCAATGTGCAGAAGTGTGAGAAATGTAAATAGGACCTATACCTAATTAATTGCAATTAATTGCAATATCATAAACGACACTCTTTTTTGAGTACTGGCATTCGCTGAGCAGTCAGTCCTTAAAGCAGCAAGAGATTATCTCTTAAGGTCAGATATATTAACACTACCAAAATCCGCTGATCCTTTTGCGCGAGACCACTAAAATTATTTGCGTTATGTTATGACATATTTTACCTATTGTAATGGTTAAATTAGAATTTATGATTGTAGCGAAAGCTAGAATTATGCATAGATTAAGAAGCCAATGTTAATTAACTTAGAACTTTTCCGAAATTAACGGCGTATTTAGATTATTAGGCAAAGGCAAAATGGGTAAATGGAATTCTAAAGGTGGTAGAGATAACTGGCGAGCGAAAAGGCAATCGTTATAAACATAAAGTCTAGGAATTAATTCTCAATCAACCACTCGAAGAAGGCGTCAATGTAAATGCAGCCAGTAATTGCTACCCCATCATTAACTTCGAGTTAGGCTGAAAGTCAAAGCATTACTTCGAGCAGTGGCTTTTTCGCGCAACACCTACAAACTATTAATTTCAACTGTACGCTTTTTTCCGACCCTTTCTTTAAGACCTTTGGTACGCGCAATGAGGCTTGTTCAAATCGTGGTCTATGCTGCATCACGGAAATGTAGATGCCAAATAAGGCAGGGGCATACTTGATCACCCACTAAAGGAGGTGGCGTAAAATTGGTATTTTGTGCTGAAATTTCTTTCTTTTAATTTATTCCGAATAAAGCAAACGATGAGGGTATTGCCCTTTGGGAAAAGGGAGAGATTGCGTGGGTTCCAACTAAAAAACATGTGTATGAATTGAAACACATATCCAGTGTGCATATTAGAATAGCTAATAGTGCTAAAATCATTCCTTCACTGAAAATGTTGGTCTAGACCCGATGATAAGTGCTTTGGTGCAACTCCACAGGTAGGCTTTTGCCAAAATAACAACGTGAAAGAGGTAAGGCTTCCTAAGTCAAAATTACACCACACACGGTGCCTTACGTGATTCGAGATGGAGTTGGCAGGGTTAGTCACGGCTTCACACAACAGATAAAATGAGTAGGAGCAGAGATGATACCTCGGAACGGTATGTAAAATAGATAAAGCGATGCTTCAATGATGCGCACAAGCAAACACTATGGAAGTGCTGGTGATTTACAGGTACATGCACATAAACAAAGTGTGCGGTATTTGCACCCAAAAAGCCATTCATATTCTCGTTCCCCCTTCTTCTCCAAGCACCAAGTGCTTATAATGGGAAAGACACAGGAGACGAGGAAAATAAGCTATAATTCGTGGTGCCGCATGTGTAAAACTAAACGAAGACCGTTCATCGGTCAAATAAAAGTTATTCTGCATATGGATTCGTAAAGTTGCTATTTTATCAATAAAAGCTTTCAATAAGGTCATAAGTATGAGAAATAATAATAGAAGGAAGGCAGAGGAGTTTAAAGTCTTTCTATTAGGTGTTGAAGAAAACACAAAAGACAAAATTTACAATGGATCCTGTAATATTTTCTCTTTATAAATGGCTGGATATTTTAGTGTACCACTAAAGGGTACACTCTTTATATAAAAATTCTCTTTTTTATTAAAGAAACAAGAAGATGGGTAACCAGATGAGCATTTTTTAACTTTATTAGAGTTAGAGTCGCTAATGTCACATGCAGAAAACAAGGTCTGGTAAGTAAATTAAGGGGGCAGAACAATTTCTTAGTAGCAGCCTACAAGTGTTCACTTAAAAAGTGCTAACAAACCAGATTTAGAGAAGACTATGAAAAACCAGTTCCAGAATATTATCAGGAGTATTAACAGAAGAGAATTAACGTAAAAGCATACAAATATTGTCGTAAGAAGAGAAAAGATAAAGTAAATGGGAGAGACAAATTGATAAAACGAGTGGTATGTTTACCGAATTGCGTATATTTTAAATCCATTATGGTATAAAAATATAGCCTAAAGTGCGCTATTCCCCGGCGGCATACACAACTTGAGGCTAGACACGCATCATGTATTAGGTAAAAAGGGTATGAACATGTGCGAGAACACAATGAAAAAACAATAGGTGCAAACTATTGCAATAGACATTAGCGAAACTCTTGTCTGTGCAAGCTACATTAGGTGATATTTTTTCTGGTGACAAAAAGAAAACGACAGGCTTAAGATACTGTAATCATAAACCTTTCCGTATAAAGTATTGGAGCAAAAAAGGCAACGTAATCAAATCTAAATTGCTGTCATATCAAAAGCACTCAAAAGATGGAACTGCGATGTCAAAACAGAAATATCGTCTTTAACGTCCCTTTCTCTGCACTCCATAAACAGGGAACAAGGGCGTTAGGCTACGTGTTACACTTACGTCCCTGTGAAGTCAAGTTAACTGAAGTATTAGATGAAAACTAGTTCCGCTACTATATGCGACGACTATTAAAGAATATAAAATAGGACATTAACAACTAGGGGGATTTAATAATTATGATTACTTGTAAAATTTTAGATATGTGGGCCATTTGGGAGATTGAAAATATGAGTAATACGGGCTACAATGTTTACTAACCGCGATTTTAAAAAAAATCTTTGAAATTTCTACGCGAATCAATAGAAGACGTTAGCAACACCCGAAATAAATAAATGCGGAGTTATAAACTGCAAAGGGACAAGAAATAATTAACTGAGAAAGGAGGACATTACAAACTTACTTTTCTGGTTTTAAATCTCGATAAACTATTCCGAGTTTATGAAGATGGTTGATAGCGACAGCGATTTCAGCTAGATAAAACATGACGTCCTGTTCTGTAAACATAAGCTGAAACAAAAGACAATAGATTAATACTTGGGTCAAGGTTCAAATACAAACTTATATCAAAGAAGCATACTTCTTTGGCAAGTCGCGAAAATAAGTCTCCTCCCTTAACAAATTCCAATATCAGATAGATTTTTCCTTCCGTTTGAAAAGCTAAAATATTACTTATAAAAAAAAACATGACAACCATAATTTAGGCTGACAATAAACGGGTGTCTAATTTTTGCTAAGATATCTCTTTCAGTCTTCGAGCGAATCCGATCCTTAACTACAAAATCATCAAATCACGGTCAAGCAAACCTTTGAGAACAGCTTTTTTCAACACCTTCATTGCGTACACTGTTTGGCTATCCTTCGCAGTGATTTTTTTAACAAGGAAAACCTATTGGGTTCGCAATAACGGCTCACGGCTGTACCTTCCCGAATGACCCCTGGCCGATGACGGATAAGAGTTCGAAATCCGCAGGAGAAACCTTGCCATCGTTGACTTTCAAGGACGCTATGTCAACTTCCGTCTCATTATCATCGGAAGGCTGACAATGGGTTCATTTACGAGAACTATCCTATTTACCTGTTTCTCGTCCACATATTCGTCAATTGAAATTAACTATGTAAAATTATTAGAATTTCGAAGCAACACACCCCTTTTTTATTGTCATCCGGAAACGGCTCTATTAATGGTGCAAGCGGCATTCCTTATCGCACAGCGAGGGGATAGCGTGCTTCCAAGGGGACGCCTACAAAATTAATTTTGGATTAGGTAAATTTAAACAAATCAAGGTAACAATGAGCCATTGTAAGATTGTTTTTATTCACAAAGGGTCGTGAATAATATTTTTAAAACAAGACAATTTTTCTGTGCGCTAAAAATAAAGTTGCGTAATTTTAAACAATTATTCTTTCAACCAAACCATTCTTGATCCTCATATATTTGTCAGCGTTAAACCGACTGGCTTTTTCACGTGGTCCTAATAAACGACAAACTAAGTAAGGATAAAAATTGGCTCAATAACTAATATGCTTTGCTTGGGAAACAAAAGGATGCATTCGCGTTTCTACGTATGGACTTATGCCTATTGCAGATCAATGAAATTGGTATAATAAAAGAACGAGTTTTTAAACCTCTATCATTGTGCCTTAAGACTTACTTCCAGGTAAACAATAAAATGCATATATATAGCTGGAATGCGATGTGTGATTCTATGAATTAGTTCCAAAATCTATGTTGATTCATAATTCCCATTCATTTTCATGGCTCATAATTTCTCACCGAGTGAACAATATTCCTTCCCTTGCCAATGATATGAATACTGGGCGAATTATCTGATACTATTGCGGTGTTTTCCCATTACCAATCCGTATTTTCGGCTTTATCATGTTTTAAATCCTCGTTGTATAAATGGAAAGATAGTCCAACGATATCATCCGCAGCATAAGATAAGAATATGGGCCTCGGCAATTAAATTTACACCATTACTAATATAAGAAGGATCTAAATATGGAACGATAGTCAAGTTAAAGATGTCTAAGTGGTTAAAGAGCTTCCCAGGGGGCTGCAGATACTAGTTTGCTTGAAATAGAGAGTTGGCATAAGCGGGGATAGGCGTAAAGGGATTAGAAAATCTAACAACGACTTGACAATTCATACCCACCATTAAACGCCACTGATTTGAGCAGTCGAGTTTGTAACATGTTGTAATAAGCTGAGTAGAGGCTGAGAAGCCTAAAAATCCCACTAAACACTTTGTCAATCTCATATATGTCAAAAGGAATAAGAGGGGTACAAAGGCACCACAAAGCAATAAACTAGATACTGGTTAATTTTAGTCGCTGATTATGGACTTTGGGCTAAAATCGCTTTTGGAACCTAGAATATTTTCCTAATTCGAATGAATCTGACACAATGTTAAAACTCTTTTCCTTCTTCACCTATAAATTCTCTGACAGCAGACCCCAAATACATTAGGCGTGAAACGCCTTTTGTGCTAAAATTTCGCCGTCTATCCAGTTCTGTCTTAAATCACATGAGTAACTTCATTTCATTACCCTGTGGCTGCATCATCAACCTTCATTTATGAGTATATGAATTATTACTAGAGGAAACACTGGCGTGTGCCATTAAAACAAAACATCACCGTTTTTAAGCATATTCTATTTAACGTTTTCCACTCTATTATGAAAAAGAAAGTGATATTCTCAATAGTGCCAGTGAAGCCTAGAATGCGCCCTATTTTGTATTTCTAATCAGCATAACTGTTGCCTATCATGCAGCGTCTCATAATTGAAGTTCATTCATTAAAACAAAATTTTCAAATTTCATTAAATGCTCAAGACAAGGGGGGCACATTACTTAGGCGACGGCCATTATGGGCCTCTTGTTTTCTTTTTTGTAAATCCTGATATTCGCAGTACTACGCCTTCTTTCGAGACGCGAGATGATTTCCCATCATCATCAGTGGTGTAGAACTAGCTCCCACAAGACTTGACCTTCCCCTGTACAAATTTAAGAGGGCATCCGGAATCTTGGGGGGCGGCAGTACAACTCCCACAAGTTCTCCTCAGCCGTAGGGTTCGCAAGGCCTTCTTACCTAAAGTACGCATTGTTTGGCCAGATTCCTGTGGGTGTTCTATTTCGCTTAGGCATTAGAAAGATAAGGTAGTTGCGCTTTCCAAAGCGTTTGAACGCCTATTAAGAATTAGTTGGACGTGAAGGTTTTATATTTACTTGTGCCTTTCCGCTATGGATGGGTAAAATTATTCCTCTCTCCAGCTTGTCTATCATCATATTTACTTCCTGATCGTAAATTCCCCCAATTTCCCTCAAAATTGTCATCCGTTTCAGGCACATAAAACAAGTCCGTGCACTAGTAGGGCATGCAGCTTAAGGCGAACAAAGCCGAAACTCATTAATTTTTATGCACATTCCACTAAGATATTTACGGCAATGGAATATGCCGCAGCAAATAGGGTATTTGCACACCTACCTTCGTGCGATTTCCCCATTTCCCTAAGGTGTACTATATGCTGTCTGTACAAGACGTCAATGTCAATTCGTGTGAATACGGTTCTTACATCACATGCGCTTTCATCCACGCATTGCTACCGTTTCTTGGCATCTTAATTACAGGTGTCTAGACGAACAACATACTTGTACGCATAGGTTGGTTGGGGGGAATGTCTCCCCACACCTCACCTCGCTTCAAAACAAAACTCTGAAATATCCCCAGTGTATACAAAGTGTTCACGAAAATTTTTCAGACCGGGAAAAATTGGACTTGTAATTTAACTGGATCTTACCTCTTGCCAATCGTAAAATCTGCATTGGTAAAGCATATTCAAAGTATATGACTTGTGAAATGATAAATGACTTCTTTGTACTCTGCGCCATAGGCCTTACGGAAGAGGAAGGTGGCAAGAATTCAAATGGCATTTGAGAGTACTCAATTATGAGAAGGAATTCTCCCACGACAGATTGAAACAAATTAAGTATGCAGCCTCCTTAGAAAGGGGTTTGGTCGAACACTATGAATTCATAACGCCTGAATTACAAAATCGCAGCTTTACCACTAGCCTCTACTAGGACCGAATCTTATGGCAGAGACAAAATAACTTCACTTGCGGTTTATTATTTTCGCCCCATATTCTACAGGCCTCTTATTTACCTATCTCTAAGCCCTCTGTACTGACACGTACGGGCATCTCCGAATCCCCTTCATGCGTGCCGATGTGTTAGCATATTGGCCAATCACCGCCCAGTGTGCTATAGCAATACTGTTGATGATGATGCCGATGTTAAGACAGGCACTACTACTATAGCTGTTTCTGCTGCCGCGTACTAAAGGCACATCAACTAATGTCCAGTCGCTTGGTTCCAAGGAAATAGTGATTTGCACTATCGACGAAATGGTGAATGTGGATCCACACAAGGTTGAGTGTCCACAACTACCCGGAAATTACTCTGTACACTGCAATAATCGGCATCTACGTGTTTTCTGGATACCACCTCAGGACGAAAGTGGAAATTTTATCCGAGCTGTGCCTACTTTTCGTGAGGTGGGTTGCAGCATCTTCTTTTAGTACATTCAGTCACTTGTCTGTACGTTCAAGCGCCATTAATTTTGACACAACGGTGAGGATGTTTATTGTCAGCGGGAATTTTACACTAAAACACAAGTAGAGAAAGGAATAAGTCATCGTTCCCTACTGCCCAGCAATTTCTTTTGCGATTATTAAAACGATCTCTTTGAGTAGTTCTTTAATGTCACATTTTCAAAGGCGGCAGAAATAGCCTTATACGAATAATTTGCTTTTTAAAACGTCATTATAACGCAGCCGGGGGCGTTGAGTCCCTGTAAGTCATATATTCTGACATATGACATCAAGATGATATTTAAATTGGGGCTTTCCTAATTTTTCTGAACTTGTTTACGTTTTTCGCTTCCAACAAGCAGAACACCGACTCATCGGCCTTGCCCTTTGCGTCCTTACACCTAAACCGAAGTGTTAGCCTGTTGGTGCTTGTAATATTCCTTTTCTCTTCACAGTAAGACGATAAATCTAAACACGTCGCGTCGAGGACTGAGCTAAACTGGTTAAAAATGTGAATGAACTAGACGGTGTGTGTAACAGGTGTAGTCAGAATGCGATTACACGGCGCTAATTGCTGGTCCATCTCGCGTTCCTCTTTCCTCTCCTTCGACAAAAAACGTAGTGCCTACTTTTCAGTTGTATGTGCTACCGGAAGCCATGACTAATTTGAATTTCTCTTTCTGCCTCCGCGATTTGTCTGCGGTCTCCTGTTCTTATACATAGGCAGAGATACTACAATAACCTTTTCCTCCCATCGTTACAACATTCTCCGCGAGTACTTAATAGCCAAGGCGAAAGTTTATTTTAACGCAAAACAGTAGGGAAGGGAAGAACGATTATTTCGTCTCGATACTTGACTTGACCGGATTCCTTTGGGGAGATTCATGTAGCACCACGAGCATTTCCCCGAAATGTGGCAGGAGCAGGAGGCAGTGAGTGTCAAGTGTATCGTCATTTGAAACAGCAAATTGGAAATTTGGTAATTGGCAACAGGCAGGTGGATATAAGTATGAGAGAATCACTCTCTTGAGGTAATTCGAACAATTAGATAAGGGGCAGAGAGGCCACCCAACTCCAATTATCGCTAATTCGAGTTAATATTCAACGTTCATAACAGTCGCAAGTCGTATCCACGAAAATTCCTAACCCCCACCAATTTGTTCTTCACGATGTATCCACCTATGAATGGCATTTAAGTCAGCTATTCACCGACGAAAGCGGAATAGTAATGCAACTGCTCTCTCGGTGCGCCTTCCTCCATCTCTCTCTCTCTCTCTCTCTCTCTCTCTCTCTCTGTGTGGGTTTATGCGCACGAATGTTCAGACGTAAAGTATGTTGCGTAAATGCTACCGCTTTCGAAATACGCAGGACCGACCAGAGGGAAGGCACGCTTTCCATGGTGACACCTGAATTACGCAATTATTCATTCCAAAAAGAAATGATCATGGTTACAAGCTCATTTGCCTTAGTTTTGACAGAGTGCGAGAGGAAGTGGGAGCCATTTTTCACTTAAAGTCGCTAATATTTAAGACGGGGGTACGGAAGCCGAGGTGGTTCTTCACCACACCGCCATCTGCGGCTCTGAAGAGATGAAGCATCCGTTTACTCCAAGTGATTAGCATTTTCTACACATCCACATATGACACTTTGGCTAAATCGCTACCTTGTTTTCTCATGCAATTCACAAACTCACTTACTCCAACAGTCCTCGAAAGTAATTTATTCGAGAATGTGTGAACCTTAACTCCTTAATCCTAGAATTTTTAATGAAGTCACTATCAGTAGGAATTAGTTTTCGCCGAAGGCCGACATACTCCATTGAGAAGGAACCGAAGAAGTCGAGTAGTTATCTCCTAATCTCCTCGTGACCAAATTCTCAGATAAAAAGGATAATATGTGAGACGAAAGGCAAACTTAGTTGGCCTTTATTACACTGTGTTGGAGCGATGAGAATACTGGAAAAAGCAAAATGAGATTACTGGGGTACTCCGCCTTGAGCTTATGAATTTCGTGACCTCTGTCTTTTTTTTCAAGCTCGGTAGTCCAAGATTCACCTCTTTCCTCGACCAACTACGACCACCCGGCTCTCAGGGGCGTCACTATGACCACAATGGGACCCGGCCAAACACGATCTACGAGTTTGGCTTGAATTACGTCACTGCGGAAGGGGTTATGGCCATTCCTCCCCATGGCAACAAAGATTTCCCACGTTGTCTCTGCACAAGCCCACGTATGTTACTCACTGCGACCTACCTTTTGGCCATTTCCATTTTGGGTGGACATCCAATCCTCATTTATATTGGGAGCGATGATAGACAATTTAGCCAAACCCCCGTCTGATGTCCACAATTTCCTATACCACCTAGAAGACTTAGTTCAGTACTACTTTAAGTTTATGTGTTAGCAATGATATGAGGACATTTTCCTTTTAAGGCCATCTTTTTACGGTTCATTCAGTGTTAGTTTTCCGCTCACTTTCTGGTTAAAAAAAAATTACTGGCCAAAACCGTATAAAATATTTCTCATACTAAGTCAATATGGCTTCTACATATAGAAGTTTAGCTGCAAATCCTTGTAAAAGACCGTCAATTCCATGGTAATTGCATTAGAAAGTTCTAGATATACTTGGAAATGCCCAAAAACTCATATTCTGATTTGTAGAGAAAAGTCATTGACTCGAAAAGGGCTAGCTCAAAGTAGCTCATTTTGGGCTAAAAATGAAAAAGGTATTATGAACTCCATATTCTCTCTCCTCTGAGGCAGAGTAATGACATGCCCCAGTTGATAACACTTTGGGGATTAACATTGCTCCGCGTTGCGTTGTTTTTCATTTAGGCCTCGGAATACCACCACATACACATACACTCTGCAGGTTTTTGGTGGTTTTTTGATTTTAGCTGATGCTCCCGAGCCTCCAACAAACTTTAACTGCCATTATCTCCACGAGAACGATTACGCCTGCGAATGGAGTCCGGGAAAGGACTATGGAAGTCCTATCGAATACTACAAATTGCAATACAAGTAGGTTAGCGCTCACTCGGGTATGAATTCTACAGTGTTTGGCGATATCTGCCTTAATGTTTGTTGGGAAATCCATAGAGTCCACTTAAAACAATTCCCATTTGGGTTTGCTGCATATCAGATGGGTAACCCCAATGTTTCTTACAAAACTTGTTTGAAATGCATAACAAGTTTACCCGGTCAAATAGATGTTTAGGCGAGAAATAAGCACCCATAAGATCATGCTTGACAAGGCAATGACACCACTTAATCAAACTTAACGAGCTTTCCTGGCAGTACTTGCCACCCCAATGCTTCCACGATCACATCAAAATAGTCTACAAAATGATATCGAAAATAGCGTGGAGTAGGGCAAATTTCCCTCTTTAATGAAAATTATTTCACTTGAAAATTGTGTCTTTCAGAGGTAACTAAGCGCTACATAGGGTACCTTTAAGTGAATAATTTGTGCATTCATTCGAGAGATTCTTAATATGAAAATTGATTCCTTGTGATGAAAGTATGGAATAAGATTTTGAGTGTTCCGCATAAATCCTTTGAATCTCCATGCTCTGCACGCGCTCGTACATGAAAGAGTGAAAAAGAAAGACAATTTGAAGAATTGCACTTAGGTTTTTAGTTAAACTGCAACGTCACGGATCTTGATTTTAACGCAAATTAACGTTGTCTATCAAGCAGGAAGTACTATCATCTGCAAAAGCCATCATAAAAAGATCTTTCTTGACAGGTAAATTGATAGTAATGTTTCTGAGGGCCTCGGACAAAAGAGAATATCGTCGAAATAAATAATGGAATTCGTCCCAATGGTTGTTCCAAGTATGCTTATTGAAAAGGGAGTCTAAATCTCCGCCGTATTGAACTAACCAAAAGGGAAAGAAAGAACGATCTGAATTACTTCTCTTAGTCGTAAATCCTACCGCCGTGGAAAGTCGTGGATATTCCAGCAAAATTCTCCAATTTACGAGGTTTTGTAAGCTTTCTCAAGTGCCATTGACTGCTTACACCTAATTTCCCTCCCGGGGTCTAGGGAATTACCGTCATTCTCCAAGTGTCCAGTAATTTTCGAGTGAAAGGAGCCGGCGAATGCCTATTCTGCGTAGATTAGAGATCCTCATGTTAGAAAATTTGTCATCTAATTCAAAGTTGCAACTCTTTTTCATTTAGACAAGGATTCCTCTTGGTAACTTCGTCGCTCCTCCATTTAGGTCCACTCACCATAGTTCATGTGGAAAAAGGTGTCTTTTGCCGGTCTGCATTAAGATAAAATGATCTGGAAACGAGTTTGAAAATCCGAATTCACGCTGTAAAAAGTATATCGTCTGCCCATCCAAACAGATCAACATTAATAAGTTTACCGGTACTAACTTTGGGAAAATTTTATTCATTGCGCAAGAAAACTCCACACATCTGTGGATAACATTCAGATTCAGGAAACGACTTATTTTTTTATTAACTCGCATCTTGTGATAACCTTTCTATTAATAAAATGGAGGCCATATTCAAGGCTGCGAATAGCAAAACACTTTTATGTTTTATGCTAAGAATGACATTCCACATGTGAGTACAAATTTAGAACGTAGAGTGCGGGAAAAGAAACTTTATAAGGCATGCGAATGTTGTACGTGTCATCAGACGTCAAATCCTTTTTAAAGAAAACAAATATATCCAGTAATCCTGTCCCAACCCTTTATTCTACCTCCCTTGCCGAGTATCGGTAGCCACGAAGACTTACAAAGGCAAAATACACACATTCGCGGCTTTCAAAGAGGCTACCGATATGAATATTAACTGTAAAGAACCGGTAATCCTTTGGGTTAATAGCATGCCAATTTACCAACAGACACCAAATTTTTAGTTCAGAATGTGCTATTAAAATAAATTATAAGTGCCCATTGACGTCGCCAGTCACTCCTATCGGGAGCTTTGTGCATGAGTTTAAAACGAGGACAACTCCTTCCTTTCCATTTTGACTCCCAAAGTTGGTAACAATGAAATCTACTAATTCGCATCCAGATTCCCCAGTTTTTTTAGTTGCATGGTTGATTGCAGCAAAAATTAATATTGCATTCGTGGGACAAACACATGGACAACTCACTTTGTGCAGTCAAATTCTTTCACGACCAAGACACTTTTCCGTAATTAAAGAGGGAAGCAAAAATTACCTATAGTTGGTACATACTTTCCATAAAGCTTCCTGATATGGCGCCTTTCACTGAAAAACGTTTCTCGTTTGCATTATTTGTGGTATCACATCATTTTTATTCATCTTAGATCTTAGCCCCACACTTCCCTCAATTAAAATCTTTTGGGGACAAAGTTGGAATTCCATTTGTAAACTCGTGGGAGAGGCTGTAAGAATGCCCTTTTAATTAGTCTTTCCGCATAGCATTCACGATTCTTTGGAAACTATTAAACGGACATTGAGTAATGCAGAAAGACAAAGAGGCAAACTTTATACACTTTTTGTTATATTTAGTGGAATTAAGTTTCAAGGTGATGACGACTGGTCAGTTTATATGTACCTTTTGAAAATATATTCATCCTAAGAGCTAATAAATGGTTTATTACTTCAGAGTATCATTTTGATTATTATATTTTTTTTTCCAAAAATGCAATAACTCGAACAGCAAAAGTCGATGTAGATCGAGTTTTACTTCCACCTGGTTTCAGAGAAAGATAAAAAGAAATAAGATAAAAACACGCAAAAAATTTCACGGAATCGGCCAAAAAATGCTGTTATAATTTATAAACGAAATATTTAGCCCACCTTACTTTGCGTCTCCCTCAGTCGCCGCTAAGCCCATACTAAACATAAAACCCGTTTCATTGTTTCCGTCCTAATATGTGGGCGATATTTAAAAAGGGTAATAATTTAACTAAGCTGTACATGTTAATAGGAAGGAACCGGTGTTTCCCCTTCTGTACTTTCACTTCATACACGACAAGACATTCTGTGAGCGAACACGGGCCATATATATGGAAAGTTTCTCAATCAAGATGTACCAGGATTAACGGTGGAGTTGGAAGGAAAGAACCGCAGTAATTAACCTATCATGTGTGCAAGATAGAATATTAAAAGTTTTTTGTAATGTGAGGCGCCCTCTGTGAGAGTAGGAGCTAGCGACCGAAGGTGTTAGATTCCTCCTCTTGCCCACTCTTCTTCCGAGAATGCAGAATCCGATTATACCTCAGAATTTCCTGTCTCTCCCTAAGAAATCATAAATTAGTTCAAGTGCTCTCACCCCCTTCTTTTGGTTTATTCGTTGAATAGCCCTCTAAGACACACGAAACAAGTACACTCATACATAATATTTGAATTCCCTTCTGGTGATTTGGCTTGCATTGAGGTAGATGCCTTCGACCAATTCACATACGATGCGCTGTCAAGTGGACCAGCCGGAATCCACTCCTTTGTGAAGGTGTCAGTAAGGTGTATTTTATAGTACCTCCGAAAGTAAGATAGACAGTCGACTAAGAAGCAATATGACCTGGTTGAGACACACTGAAGTGTGTAAGAGTCGCCTAGCGAAGAATAGATGGCGATTGTAGTCTGAAAAGAAAGAGTAGTATATCGGCGAGGTGCATCTTATTCCACTGCTCTGGGGAAGGCAGCCTTATTTAAATCGATCATCCACACATTAAGGTGGCCAGATTTAAAGATTTTTGAATGGACGAAACACCCGTTTCAATTTTTTCAAGGCGATAATGTTCGGTAAACCGTATTATATACAGTTTAAGCTGAAAATATAGTTATTATTCACTCTGACAACCGTAGCTTACGATTTTACGTAACTCTTCCCCTGAACAATACGAAAAGAAATGGTACAATTCTTTTAGCACTGAACCGCTTTTAAGCTTTGCAGATGACGAATAACATCGCATTGTTATTACTAAGAAAAGCATTTGACGATAAATAAATGTCGTTAGGCTGTGTTGCATTAAAAGCAAAGGTTGTCCTTTCTCCCCATTAGTTTGCATATTTTTAATAAGGAAGTTGAGCTTACTAGAGAGAGCCTCTTCTTTTCTCTGTTAGTGAGAAATCAAGACATTATGTTGGTTTGATTAATTTCTAAACTGTCTTAAAGTGTGCAACAAGGAATGGAAGAGTAAGTTGTACGCCAAAGAGTAAAGGCATCAAGAACCCTGCAGAAATTCAAAACACCTTTCGAGGCAGCTAAATACTCACCTTTAGCGGACGTAAGACTCAGTCAATCAACGAATGGTCTGCCTATAGTAAGCAGAAATTGTCAAAGATTCGTCCTTCCCATTACCTCTTAATTCCTGAAAAATGGGCAACCTGGCGTCTTGGGGCATTCCTATCAGATCTTTACCGATAGATAGACCACAAACACAAGTAATTTTTACTAAGTACAGTTTATTCTCGCCCTTAGAGGCCTCACGCGCTCCTTCGGCTATGATCTAAGTCATTAGATCTCCGACTTAACCCTTTGGTTTAATGTGGGAAGGATTTTACTCCCTCGTACTCGTGAAACTGATCCATGTTTTGTCACCCCGGTAACTGTTTTTAAATGCTTCTGTAAAGTAAACTTGTCCATAATATAACAGACAGACTCCGTAAATTCCGTGGTTGATGTTGTCTTGTTGTGTAAGAGCCTACAATGCCTCCGACATGGACAATCCCAAGTGGATGGATTTGGTTGAGGTTCCAGGCTCTTTGGCCAAGGCCAACGTCACCCTGCCCATTCGAACGCCTACCGAGGTACGCATCGAAGCAATAAACGCAGTGGGACGCAGTGAAGTGGCCTGGCGTCTTGTCAAGCCGCCACTCTACTACCACACAGGTCAGTCCTATTTGCCATTGACCACTTACGCTTCGCTCAATCACAGAATTTTATATAGAGACACACTGTCATGTGCATTTCTTGAACTGTAAGCTCTCCTCCGACACCTCCATCTCACATTAAATGGCTCCTCGGAGAGTCCTTGGCTTGTTAACACCCATCTCCCGTACGCCTAACTTATAGCAGAGGAACTTAAGTCCTATATTTTCTAAAATCCCATTAGTCTTTTTATGGGAAGGGCAGAAGGACAGTGATCATTTTCACCCTACTCATCATAGACCCATTGAGTGGAAAGGGAAATGCTCAAAAGTGTTGCTGCATGGCCTAAAAAGCGTCATATAAAGTGACTCATACTAACGGAATTTTAAACACCTCCATTTTAATTTAGAAAAGAACTGGAAGGCAGCTGATCTCTTCACCTACGGTGCAATTGGACTCGGAGTCCTGTTTCTCCTCATCCTTCTTGTGGCTCTTATCATTTTCAAACGTGAGCGCCTTTTAATAAACTTAACTTTAAAAAAAGTACTTGGTCCGCGCTCGTCGTCAAATGGTTACCTGAAAATCTCTCAAACTCACTTGATAATTAGTGTAAACTAGTGTAAGGCAGCACGTAAAAAATTCCTCTGTTCAGTAAAGGAAGTACTCCGGAGCGAGGCAATTTACATTGTCCTTAGGTGAGCAGACCAGAAATGATTACTTAGGGGTCCACTTACTGAACCCATCCGACAACTCTACATAAATTGCTATTCTGTGGTATATCTTTGGGCTTGACTGGTAGCATGGGTCGTTGAGGTTGGTACAGGCACAAAAAACACAAAATTTGGGTGCATTGCCCTAGATCTTTTTCCCACTGTCGCAATCTCCTTCTGCCTTAACATGGTGAATTCCTGTCACGCTAGACGGTTAGCCCAAAAAAACCCTTTTTTCCAGTAACAATGCTCCTAGTAGTTACAAGCCGCAGTCGTTATCTCGTGTGCAACAGGAAGCTAGTCATTTTCCCGTCCAGGGTAAAACAACGGGTTAGCTGCTGCCAATTGAGGTATTTCACAAAAATCACAACACCCTCTGCGGTGACCCCACCACCAAACCCTTATTTTTTCGTATATCCATCTTTAACAGACTACAAAGTTAATAAATTTCCTGGGCTAAGAGACGATTTTCACCAGCAGAAATCATGCAAAACATTGTAATTTTCTAATTGACATTAATGGACTTGAGTGGGTGGAGTTCATGTTTCGAGATCTTGTAAAAAATTTTGTTACCATCAAATCGGTGTCATGTGTGGACGGAAGGCATGATGTTTTGTGGGTAATGCCGCTTAGTCCACTCTCGTGTTCTTAGTGACGTGTAGACCCCTTTCATGAGGAAACACTAATTGTAGACTATTTTGCAGTCTGTGTTGGCAATTTTTCTTCGCCAGTTATAAATTGCGCATTCAAATTGTCGAGACGTGCAGATATCAGGGGGGAAACAGCACAAAATCATGTGTTGTAGTAGCTTACTTCCCTGGGCCAGATTCAGCAAGGAACAAGCATTTGGTGCGCTCAACTAATCCTATTTTACCTTCCATCCTTAACAGTGACGTTAGCTTTTCACAAATTTACCTCAACTTTGCAACTTTCCTCAAGACAAAAAGTCCTCGGATTTTGTGGCCGTGTAACCAGTAGTAACAAAAGTTTCCTCTGAAAATGTCTCCTCCACCGGGAGCAGATTATAGCTTTTAAAAGTTGTAACAGTTGTTCCGGATTACCTGCAAAAGTGTTGGGATTATTTTTCAACGAACTTCGAAGACCAACAACAACAGTCACCCATTAATAAATGCAACTTCTGGCTTCATGTGGTGAAGATGCTAACTGATCCGAATGCGTACTTTCCTGCTTCAATTATTACTACCGCATTTCCTATTATTCATGATAATTGAGAGTCCGAATGTTAAAAATGTTTAAGCAAATGAATTCCAAGATTATGCCTTCAGTGACCGTGGTTGGGTCCTGAGATTACGAAGATATTTACTGGGAAAAATTTAGGTAAAATGATGTTCCTCTGCGGCGAAATATGCACATACATCACTTCACTGCAATCCCTAACGATACAATAAAATGGAAGAAAATGATCTTTTCTGGTGGGTTTTTTTTAGGAAAAAAACACGACTGACACTTAGTCTTATTTACTGGTAAGGGAAGTGGGGTTCTGAGGCTTGGCGGAAGATAAACGCGTGTATGTGTTTACTAAGCGAGGGAGTTTTCTTTCCTCATAACATGTCAGACTTACCACATTTCGCTTAAAATGCACAGAAATATTCAGTCGTCGAAATACGTACGAACAGCAAAAAACTGCAAGATTTTTCATGCTTACTACATTAATAAGTTTCTATTTCTCAGAGGGTTTAATCTTCCGCAGCTTCTTTTACGGGGAAGTGCAGATCTTTTCGAATTTATCCGCCGACTTCACGTTTGTGAAACCACTTTGCAATGAAATGTCACTTCCTTAATCTACCTTCGCAAAGGCAGGAGGTAGATGGGGAGAAAATTTTGTGATTAATTTGAACCATCACCGACCGCATTACCAACTTCATATGAACGCGGTCTAACAACGTTTTAACCTCGTTTAGGTCGTCAAGCCTTCGTCAAGGGGAATAAGGCCGCCTTCCTTATCAATTTCAATAGAGGTCGAGGAGGCAACAGCGGTCAAGTACGTCTGTACAACGGTTCCCTGCAGGACAACAGTTTTGCAGCGACTAAAACAACAAGTCTGAGTGGTCCACCCTTCGAATTTCTATCTTCCTTTGAACCCGCATGGAGTCAAGAAGTAAATTCTCTCTATGGAGCGGGTTTGGCCATTTCTGATGAAAACGCAGAGGCCCTCTCCGACCTCAATCTCATCCCTGCCTCGCATTTACGTTTCCTGCGTTACATTGGATGTGGGGCATTTGGAAAGGTTTGGGAAGGAAGACTTCTTACTCCCGGCTCTGGAGCTTCGCACTCGGCGGACAGGTTTGAACGGGTGGCCCTTAAAGTAAGCATGAATGGTATCTTATGTACATAAAACGCAATTTGTTGTGAAGTTCTGTTTTACTTTTATCGACGTGTTGCACACTGATAAACATTCTTTGAGTACGATAAGAGTCTACTTTATCCTCCAAATAATAACTTGCTAAGAGATGCTTTTACTTAAGTGTAGTGGCTTTACAAAGGCACAAACCATAGATAAATAAAGAATCCGGACGGTGCATTTAAACGCAATATTTTGTCCTTTTCTTTTGCACTGTAGTCCTTCATGTAATAGGCGAAAATTGTAAATCACTCCTTGCACCATTTAGTGGGTATTAAAGAAGTTGGAAAAATACTTCATGAAGCATTTGTGCCCATTCCACGAACGCAATTGCGATTTATCCGAGTAATTTCAAACAATCGTGCGCATTTCTTAGCCGATTGTGGAGGCATATTTGCGACCTCGTTTTAGCATACCCTCTTTCTCAATACTCCAGGTTTACTTTGCATTTCTATGTCCAGTAAACGGCACTTGAGAGCTCTACAAATGGAATCTTCAATTTGAGACATGCGGGGCATTTATCTAGTACCTTGTACAGCTAATGTGCATAAAACAATGGAGGAAGCTTCTATGACTTTCGAATGAAGTTGAATTAGCACAAGTAGCATCATTTGTTGGTGTCTATGCAGGCTTAGGCGCCATTTTGCTATGGAATGCAGTAGGCCAAGAAGCATATGCGTTGTTTACATTTTTGATTGGTCGCAATTGGCCTTCCATTTAGAAAACTGGGAAGCACACCGACGGAAGTACTGTTTGAGATAAAAATGGAGAGATATGGTAACGAAATCAAGAATCGTTGTCTGCGCTAGACTTCCACAATTAAAGCGAATTTGGTAACATACATTAAGACCCACATCCTGCCACTTTTTCACCATGTTCAAATGGGATTGAGATGTGTATAGTAGGTATTCTCTGATGCCTTAAATTTACTTAGACCGGAAGTGACTTTTATTTCACCCTTGAACTCCTCGCTTAAGGAAATCGGGATGACTTCCTCTTTAGGGGATTGCCTGAGTCGGTCGAGTTCCGTCAGGCTGTTCATGTTTCACTACTTTTATTACCATTTGTCAAGTGGAGAGGAGGAGGTAATGCGCTCACGACAAATGGTAGAAAGGGCGATACAATGTAGTATTTCCCATCATCCACTGGTACCAAGAGAGGGAATCTTGTCTACGAAAGCACTACCGAGGATTGGGTAAATGGAAGTAAGGCGATTCAAGTAGGCTAATTATCGCCTACCCCGTTTTCTGTTACCTTGGCATTACCACAAATTCCTGATATTTCAAGTTGGTCTCTAAGTCCGCTACCATCTCTTACTCCTCCTCTCCCGCCGCCTCCACCTCCTTCTACTGCATCTGTTTCTGTGTTTTGCCTCGGCATTAAGTCGAAGTGAAGGCATTCCAGAAGCCTGGATCAAATAGCCCACAGTTTCGCACCCTCGCGAGAATGACATTTAGGCAAGGCTCCATAAAATGTTGCGTATATCGCAGGCAGAGCGATTAAATCCAGGCCGAATAGTCTGCGATCTGGATCACTAAATCGCTGTACCTTCTCAGGCGAGAGAATGAATGAATGATTACGCTGAGTGTACCTCCGAGGAACTGGCCTGTCCTCACTTAGACTAGACCAAAACTGGGTAACTGCAGGTGTGTGCCCCTTCGCAGACAACTGGTGAACGGCATCTCCCATCTGGTTTTACCCATATGGTTGTGTACGGCGGTCTTGTTGCCTCTTCCACACTCCCCCCGCATTCCCATTACACTGCGGTCTAGTCGAAGGATAATTGACAGGCTGATTCATTGAAATGCCTGGATGTTCGGTCTGGTCAGGCTAAACAACATCCTAATCCCTCGTCCTACCATTAGTTTCGTTTACTGTTTCAGTACAATTTAGGACGCTGGTTGCTAGACACTGGGACACTTAGTAAAGATTCTGGGGGAAACTCCTTCCTCGCCCGCTAATCATTAAAGATGAAATGGTTCCCTTGTTCAGCCAAATCCAGCTTTTACTAATGACATTATCACTAAAATTGAAGCTTTCGGGTAGAGGCATGAAAGCTAGGTTTCCCTACATGTCTTTCAGTGAATTTTCCATCATACCAGCCAGGCTATTCACCTTATATATACTCTGGTTTCGGGGAAGTTGGAAGATAATCTCAGCGAACAACCTGTTCTTCCGTGCAAGCAGCAAAATCCCAACATTCTCGCCTACAAGTTATTATAACATTGCCATTTTGACTTTACCGTTCGTCTCACCTCCTTCCCGTCAACTTGACTGTAAATTAAAATCTTAACTTCTTGAGTAACACTTCATTATAGTCTTCCGAGGTTACCCTTTTTGCTAGCATCACTTGCTGGCAAGAAACGGTGGGGTAATCTTTACGAAGAGATCTGATATCTTTAGGTTATAATTCGAATTGCCTTCATTTGCTCGCGATGGAATAACGTGAAAAGAAAGACTTATTTTGTGAAGACCTCCACCGAACAAAGTACGTCCGAAATGTCTCAGTTTATAGACCATTATTCTTTTCTTACTGCAGTGAACAAAAATAGAACAGCTTTTGGCCACGCCTTAACCTTCGCTAATAACCTTACATCCTAATTATTTGGGTTGGAGTCTTAATCACTGCCTAGATGATTTAACCCTCTGTGGCAGCCTTTTCAAAAGTGCCCTTCTCATCTCTGATCCAACCATTCCACAAATGACTTCTAAAGCACGCTTAATTAATTTCTGAGGAGTATTTCAACTATTTGTTGCCTAGACGTGTTCCATTTGTGTTCTTGGGGCTTCAGTCTACTTCTATAGACTGTGACCATGACTTGGTGCAGGTGAGCGTATTTCCTTTGGCGTGTGATGAGTTATGCCAAAAAAGGGTCACAAATTGTGAAATTTAATCTCACTTTGCATGCAGGCCTCGAAAATATCCTGTGATTTTGGCCGTTGCCCTGGCGTGAATTTCTTTACTTGTATCATAAGGCATCATAAGGCAGGGTACCTCGGGGTTTACTTGGCCTCTTCGATACTACAGGCTGCGCTTGACAACAGACGTAGTTGTTGGCTGCCTAGTCAAAATCCCCTTATTTTGAGACTGTCTCCTCCTCCCTCCCCGTTCCCCCGTAGAAATGATACAAATGTAATAATTGGTGTGTTACAGGGTCTAAATTCATCCAACCATTTATAGAGGGATCCCGGTCCGGTAATGCCAAAGGCAGAGCTTTTAATTTATGAGGGCATTCTATATAGGTTTGCCCCGAAATATTTGCCATTTCTGATTTATTAATGCATGTTAAGTGCATCCATTACCTCGGAGTACAAAGTTAACACAAGACAAAGGGGGATGTAATCACAATAAATACAAAGCTTAAATCATTCTGATCGAAACAAGTTCAGTGATTTTTTATAAGCATTAAGGAATATATTTTATAGAAAATGTTAAGTTTATGGGAAACGCTTTTACGAATAATTCTAATATTCTATATTTCTCAAAGAAAGCCACCCTCTTCTGACTTATAGGTGCTCAATCTCAAGTCCTTAACAGAAGTCGAATTCAAGCGCGAGGCGTTGTTAATGCAGCGCTACCAACACGAAAATATTGTCCGTTTCTACGGCATTTCTATGGATTCGCCTAACCACCAATGTCTGGTCTCCGAGTTGATGGAACAGGGCAACCTGCGTGAGTATCTTCACCGGGCCAGACCACGACTAACCCCTTCGCAGGCCGAGCATTTCTCTCGACAGGAGCACACCGTGCGTAGTGATCGGTCCAGTCGACAGACGGAGACGACGGAGGCTACCACGGGAGACAGTGTTTGCAGTGGGTCGGGAGCCATTGAATTGCATGCATTGCTGACGATTCCAGATCTCATTAAAATTATGCGGGATATCGCCAGAGGATGCCAGTACCTCGAAGAACAGCACTTTGTGCACCGGTATGGTGAGAAAATTCAGTGGTATTCAAATATGAAAAGGAAGTGGTTGTGGGTGAAAGAGAAAAATGGGGTAAAGTAGCATTTTTGAGAGTGGAAGTGGGAAGATCACCTTCCAATCAGTTCATGTTCTTTGCCATTTTTATGGCGTCTTCACTGTCATCTCCCCAATAGGAATGGCATAGTAGATCCTAATGTAATGAAATCGTATAAAACTCTGCGTAAAGGATGTTTTCGTTGCAAGCGGCTAATGAAAATGTCGTATGTTACTCCATTTAAATTAGCAGCCATGGTGAGAGTATTTCATCGTACAGTTGTGGTTAAATGAATATTCACTCACCAACAGTTCCGCTAATCGTTTTAGGACTGGAAAGAGACGGTTTCCATGGCTAATTGAGCCTTGCAATTCCTGTTATCTGCGAAGCAGATAGAAAGATAGTTCGGATACTTAAATCTTCTGGTGTGGATTTGGATAGGTCGAAAGTAACTGGTCATCAGCGCTAGGCGTATCAGCGCTGGTCACTCCATTTTGAGGCCTTAGAAATTAGTTTATCTACAAGAGACGATATTCGAGAAAGACGTAATACTCTGTAGGGCTCTGTAATAACTGAGGCGCGTCCAAGTCAGTAGTCGAAAGGTTTGTGAGGCAGAAAATAACGTTATGTGGATTAGGAGCGTTAAACAGCAAACAATAAATGGAAATGAGTCGACAGTTGGCGAAATGCTTCATAGTCGCTACGTTCTTGCCCTTTTCACCCTTCACCAGTCAAAGCGTTATGCGCAGAAAACGGGCTTGAATCCGATAACGTAGAATTGTGTGGAAGTCATTTGACGAAATCCAGCTCCTTCTTGGATTAAGTTGAAACTGTGGTCACTTTATCGGGCGTCAGTCGCTTTTATTTCCACAGACGAGCTAATAAAATCATAAGTAGTTTACAAGAGACACAACCTTGTAAGACTACATGTATGCTTATCAAAGGCTAAAAGTCAAACTTTTAATAGACATTAGATTAAAAATAATCCTCTACAAGTAGTATTAATGGAATAAACAGAGGATTACAAATGTACCCTGTTATCCAGTTAAATGTTAACAATCATGCCGAAACGGGCCAAAGTTGGCCCTTCAAAAGAGTATTTCCAGTTATCAGTACTTCCACCTGTCCTGATCATTCCAAAAAAGTGGTCCTGAAGATGCTAGGGGATCAGCATCATCATCATAACCCAATCACTCCCACGAGGAATAGACTCATGGTTACATTTAAATGTCTTGATAAGATTAAAAGAAAAGCGTTAAATCGCTCTCCCAGTGTCTTAAATCACCATCTTCGTTCGTGTGGGGTGCTAATTACCACATTATAAATGGTGGGATAAATAACACCCGGCTTGTGGAAAGAGGGCGAAAGTGATGTGTGGGATACAATTTTGTTGGGGTGCACTTACGAACGCACCAGTTCACTACTTTTTCGAACACAGGGATATCGCTGCTCGGAACTGCCTGGTGAGCCACAACTGCGAGAACGGCCGCATTGTGAAACTCTGCGACTTCGGACTAGCTCGGGACATTTACAAAAATGACTACTACCGAAAGCGCAATGAGCCTAAACTGCCAGTTCGGTGGATGTCGCCTGAGGCCATTTTGGAGGGTCTTTTCACTAGCAAGTCAGACATTTGGTAAGAATTGAAACACTCCTTTGACCTACGCGTGTATTGTATGAGAAGTCCCTTATTTCGAATATCCGCACTGCCCTTACGTTTCGTTCGAGGTTAGTGTGAATGCGATTTTTGAAAGAATATAAACGTCATGATATCATTAGAGGCATGGCTTTGAAGCAACAGTTGGTGGAATGAACTTGTACATCGCAAATTAATTGCAAACGTAGTGGCTGTTTCCACCGAACTATTGCGCTGGTGTGCCCGCGAGATCATGGAGGCCGAAATACGCGGTGGGGTCAGACGCAAGAAACAGCAGTGCTTTCTAGAGAAAGTGTGGAAGACCATTTATGACACCCAAGGACTGCGCAACTCTGGTTTCCTCCTCTTATGCAGAGGGTAGATATCCGACGAGAGGGGCGGAGGGAACATTACATGAGGTCACTTGGCGTACAGACGGCACGCTGGAGAGGCGCGTAGTTCCGAGCTGTACAGTCTCCTTGCGGAGGTATTTTTCGGTCATAAAACAAAATCCTGAAAAATTCCTATTTTACTTATGGTTCCTTTCAAGTACAGTAACATTTTCGTTAAAGATAGCATTACTGAATAAGGCGTTTTCCATTATTTTTATCAGTAAATGGAACATAGATTCAAGATCCCTATTTTTTTCAACCCCGTACACCATGAAACCTTTTCCTACCTCCGATCCATTATCACGATTATCGCCTGTCGAGACAATTTAAACTAGTCAGGAGCTTGTGACATACCAGCAGATCCGAACATACATGAATCTCCGCTGCTTTTGTTATCCTTTGGGAAAACTGTGGGATCCTTTTGATGCAAAACTCGTACAAAATTGTCTCACATAAAATATAATTGGTTTCACGGTAGGTAGGAAGTAGAACATTTTCGCAGTGGTTCCTTTCATTTTGCTCCAACGGATGTCAGAGTTCTGACTATCGGGTGAGGCGACTTTTAATCTTGCAAAGACTTGAAAAGGCCTCTTACATTAACGCTTTGAAAGTCATTATGGTGAATATCCCAACATATAGGAGTTTGGTATTTCGTTTGGTAGAAACTCCGAATTCCGTCTAATTAATGAAGTTATCTTACTTCGCTTTTCGAAATCATTTTGATAAGATTTATGAGCTTCAGTCAATAGGCTTGCCATTACCCATAAGTGAGGATCGCTTTAGAGAGTGGGGAAAGTGACTTGTAGTCCCAATGAAACGCTCTTTCGTGAAGTTCCATGGAAGGTGGTCAGTGAACCTTTTTTGTACTCATCTGCGTTTCATCGTATGCCAGTTTTCATGCCAACCTATCTTTTCAGAAGTGTAACATAATCACGTGCCAGAATACCGTGGCATTTCCATAACCTATTTTCTGCATGACTTTCTCATTCAACCACTAAGCGTAATGCCTTAGTGAGATGAATTTTTTTGCTTCAAACAGGAAGATGTCCCAAGAATTATTGAATTTACTTTTACGCAAAAATGGTAAATGTCCTATGAAGGTGCTGATCTTCCCAAAACCCAGCTACTGCCCACTACTGACTTAAGCATTAGCGTTCCACCCTAATAAGAACTCTTTTGACGATGAAGCTGACAGATGTTCTCGGATTACAGATCAGCGACGGTTGAATTCTTGGGAAAATAAAAAAGTCCGTGAAAACTTTGCCTATCTGCTCAAGTTTCCAGTACAATTGGCGTCTGAATGCACTGATTACCGAGAAATGAGGTCGTTTATAAAGCGTCTTGAATTTTAGACATTTAGAGACATTATAATTTCGGAGATAGCAATATTACTGCTGTGTCATATGATTGTTACTCCTAATACAGCGGGCCAGAGTTATGAGATTGTTCTTAGCTTACAGTAAACTTGTGGAAAAGCTAAGAGGCTGAAAGTATGTGAAATGCCAAGACTCTGAACACTGCGTACACCACTGAGGTGAGTGATATGCCAGAGTGCGCAATATTCCATTACCAACTGTGAAAGTCGTTAAAATTACAAACTGTCTGGCCACTGCGGAGGACTGTGTGAATCTTATCAGTGCGTTTAGTCAATCCCAAAGCAAAATGGAGACACAAAATAATTAATTTCATATTAATCGCGGTTTTTTCAAATAACTCGAATTGTTCACCAGAAGTATTCCTGACCCAGGCATATTCTGTATGACCAGGACTAGGTGCTGGAACATGGCAAAGCACGGCATGATGTAGGAGGGTTTCCCGTCTCCAGACTGGTAAAACTAGCTGTAGATCCTGAGATAGTATGATGTCCTTCTTCAAGGCATCATGGAGTCCTCTGACCTGACATTTTAATAACTCAAAACCACATTAAGTTGGGGCCACTTAATGATCCGCTTAAGTGTGTAACAGGCAAAAACTGATTACCGGGTTGTTAATTCCCACTAACCCGGCAAGACTTGATTAATATGGTGGGGTCATTACACAAAAAACAGTTGCAAATGTCAGTGAAATACTATACCATTGTGGAACTTTTGCGTAAAGCAATTACTGTCTACGCAGACCACTTTGTTAGCTTATGTTTGACAATCTTGTGCGATCTGAATGATAAAAAAATTGTCATTTAGCCGAACACTACTGCACATACGCAGTAGTAGAAATGGGTGTATCATTATTTTTTTACTTTGAGAGTATCACCTGGTAAATTGGACTCATTTTCGTCTGACATTGCTGGAGGTTAGCCTTTACTCCAGGAGGGCCTCTTACTGAGGTTGTGTTCCTTAAACTAGTTTAAAGTTTTAGGACTTCTGCACTTTTAGACGTCAAAAGCATCTCCCTTGTTCTATTCGCCTGGGAACCCATGATTACTACCGTAATTGAATGCAATACACTCGTTACAGTTAATTCCCATTCTAAATCACTGGAGAAATGTGTGGATTAGGTGAAGAAGTCTGACTAACGTTGGCAATGCAACGTTCATTGGTGCTGTGACTCATCTCCTTTGTCAGTCGGAAGTTTGAACACCGACCTCGGCAACCGACTTTGGTCATTTGCATTTCCTCCAATGCGTCTGCACCTGGAAAGGGTAGACAGCCACCAACTAGGTGTATTTTTACCAGCGGCATGACAATTCACCCCACTAATAGCGAGTCTTGATAGAGGCAATGACTTCGGTGGATGTCACAGCTCCATTTTTGGACTCCATTATTCTATTTCACGAACCACTTATCCTGATTCCATTAATTTGAACTTCCGCAGAAGGAAAAAGCGGAGCAATCCTTAATTTTTTTAACCATTTCCTTCACTTAGTTATTTAGTAAAGAGTCACTTGTCTGGATCGTCATGAAGAAGATTAAGTTCATCAGAGCAAGAGGGCTAGAAACCAAATTATGACTCCACGACTACTCTCTAATTGATTTAATTACACTAAATAACTGGTAAAATCTTCTCCTAACTTATAAGATTATGTTAAGATTGTGAGAGTTCAGGAATGCCAGTGTGAAATACACTACTAGCTTATTCGGAAATGTTCACGTCTATTACTCTCTTCCGTCCCTTCTACACCGTCGACTATGGGAGAAAAATGGCATTTTGCATTTCACTCCACTTAGACTAATTCCTTGAATTTTACCATTTTCATATTTCGCCGCTCAGCAGCGAAATAAATTGCAGTTGCATAGATGCATGCCTACTTTAATGGGCGATTTTCTTGCCAACAGTCACATGATACGAGGTCTTCCTTCGTTTTGTTAACTTCTTACGCCATTGGAAGATTCTTGATGATTCCTCTACTGGACACTTCAATCCAGCAAAGTCGCAATCAGCTTGCGAACTCCGAACGTAGAAATCAAGTAAAAGAACGGAATTTAGCATATAATACCGTCTTTTGGATAAAGTGTGCACAGACTTGGAGTTCTTGCAGGTCACTTTTACGTCATGATTTTGCACGTTTTTTAAATTAAGTCGGTTAGAAGCTCATCTTTCCGGCATGGTAGTCACGGATGTGGGGAGGATAGTTCCAAGCACATAGTGTTCCGCAAAACACAGTGGATGTGCATTTATATTTACAAACAATTACATAGGCGTTTTTTATGACTTGAGAAAGCCATAAGAGAGCCACTCAACATGCGGCAATAAAGGGAAAGGCTCCATTCAAACCTAATCATAGCCGATTTTGACGTATTTCCGCATACATTAAACACAATCCTGTCTGTTTAACTCTCAATTTTCTGTTTATAATGTACAGAATTATACATTTTTGTACGCAGCAGTTTGAAAGACTAACCTTACCTCAAATTTATTGCCTAATGTTGTCATACTGTGGATATGGCAGACTGTATAGACAGAAAGAGGTATTATTCTTTGTGAATCAGACTTAATGACAAAACCCTTTGCACGTCCCGTCGCAGCTTGGGACAAGGGCACTTTCTGTGACCGAAATATGGCATTAAAAGCGGTCTGATTAGTAACATCATCGAACCTCTTAAGGGCTATTTCAGGAAAACTTGAATTCTGACTTCATCCGGTGTAGGTGAACACGACATTCTGGGCGACAATGTTACTTGTGAGAGAATATTGTGTCCATTTCGAATTTCTGACATCTAATTGAATCCGTTGAATGCAACTCGGGAATAAGTTTATACGCAAATCTGTTCATCCAGATTCTGTGATTAGTTTGTTTAGATGATTGCGTCTCCACTTCTGATGCGAAAAATTCATTCTATAATTCAAATGCATCATCCTCCATAGGGCAACACTCCTGTACCAATTTTACGCAATTAATCACAGTTATTTAAGGCGATTTGTCAAGCGCGTCTAGGACTTTATGAATCAGGACGAAAACTTGTGTCTCGGAAAAAGAATTCTGTTGGATAAAGAGATGTGATCATGTCCGAGACCTTCAATACGTTCTGCAGACCTTCACGGCCTTCTCAACTTAATGGGATCATTAATTCAGACTGCTTTATTATCTCATAAACAAAATCTCCTCTTATTTTCCTTCCGTGTTTTGGCCCGGTTCTTTTGTTTGTCAATGGGAGACTTTGGCCTGGTGTGTGTGCGTCTGTTGGGCGTAGCTTCCACAAACAATTCTTACATCCCACTTAAAGGTTCGTTACCAAACCGTTTTCTGTTTGACTCGCTAGTTAAAGATTCTTTGCCCGTTCTGACGCATTTCCTCACGCAAATTTGCCTTTACCGAAGCCGGCAATCGTAGTCGCATCGAATAATTATTTTTCCCCTTCCTGTGACTGTCGATGGCGAAGGACGGGTCGTATGTTTGTTCGCCTTAAATGCAAGTGACAGTGGATACAAATTAATGACATCAAGGTAATCTGAGTAAGGGATGGATGAGCATAAAGTTTCTCTGGGTTATTTTATGGCTAATTTACCCCAATACCTCGATGGCACACCATCCCACGGATAAAACACACTACTTCGGGATGCTCGAATTGTATAAATTTGCGGCGCTAGGAAACGTGCTGCTTCTTCGAGTCTGGCGGGATGGTATGGCTAACAGCAGGGAAGATGATAAATGTCCACTTTCAAAAACTATAACATTCCACCACTAACTTTTGTGCGTCTGCCGCCGTTAACGCAAGTAAAGGTTATTTCCCTCCACGTACAACGTATCGCATTCATATTTATTTGTTGAACCGGATTTGCTTTTTAGGATATTTTAACAGGTGAAACGGTGTCAGATATGATGAGGGTGGAGGAGAAGTGTTTCACCATTTATTTTGGGGGAAAGATATACATGAAGTGAAGCTTAAAGTTACCGAAGAGTTGTATTTTGCTTCCTCTAGGATCGTGCGTGTTAAACTTTCAGCGACTCATTTCACCCACTCGTCCATTTCATATAGTTTGAAAATTATGCGAAAAACTACTTTTGACTAGGCGAAAGAGATGTTTGATGTTAATAGGAGAGGTTTAACAAAGTACTTAAAAAAGTGCACGGAGGTTCAACAGGCAGATGGATAGCAAATCGAATGTAAAATTGAAATAGAAGTGATTTCAACAAAATTTAGCTTTTGACCACCTTTCAACTGCCCTCACTTATGCCAGTGGTGAGGAGACTTGACATTTTCGGAAGTTCGAGTGTACCCCTTGAAAAGGGGGGGGGGGGAGGATTTAATCTCAAGCTAAAGACGCCGAGAGTGGCTCTGGTCAGGGGATGAATGGTAAACAACAGGGCCGGCCAGAAAGCGGGAAGTCGTCCTCCCCTACTTGTCACTTTTATTTTACCACAAACACATTTTGATTGCAGAGAGGAGCAACGTATATTTGTCCAGTGCTTTGAAATTAACTTTCACTTGTAAAAAAAAATGCGCGTAGCACTTGGAGGTGCATTATAGCCGAATCAACGACAAATGGAACCTTTTATTGTAATTTCTATTCCTGCTGATATGAATGTCATGAGTGGAATTTGGTCTCAAAAATTTCCTCCGTTCGAAAAGGTTGCAACTTTCCCTTTGGATTAAATTTTGCACTAAATTATAGCGATTTTAAGAGAATAAATGCCAACATCTTCGGGAATCGCGCTTATTCTGCTTTTTCGGCTTATGCATATTTAGGCGCGTAAATCTATGATTATTTCTACCATTTTTTTCGAGATTACAAAAGTTTAAAACTAGACCGTTTATGGTAATTAGGCGAACCTTCCACTATGGACGTATTTTTTGCTGGTACTCTCATATCCACTAGATGAATTTGTCCATGATACAGGCGACAGTAGGTTAAAGGTGCAGTAATTAGTGAAACCTCTTTCATTTTATCATAATTTCGAATCCACAGGGCCTTTGCTGTGACATGTTGGGAGGTGATGTCACTGGGAGCAGACCCCTTCTACGGTCAGGTGAATCTGGAAGTGATCAATCTCGTGCTGAATGGAAACGTGTTGTCAAAACCCGACAACTGTCCTACTGCACTGTAAGTTTAAAGTTTCGTTAAGTTGAAAAGGTCAGCCCATCCCGTCCCTTCCTTTCCACTTCCACTTCTCCTTAAAGTGAATCGTAGGTGGGTAACCATATTCCACATACACCATCGTACAGGTCAAATAGAAATGAAAGCTCCGGCGACTTAAAATCATGCTCCATACCCACTTTTTTGTCTCCAGCGCCAAAATTAGACGGCCACTTATAGACGCCTTTTTGTTAACTTAGAGCACTTGTGGGATGACTGGACAAGCAATAAAAGGTAAACACTTGGGCTTTATTGCCCGAACACTGGTTTGGTGCCTGAAATATATACATGTATTTTGTTACAGAAGCTTGGATTACCATTTTGCCGAACCAAGTTAGCTTCACCACATGTAGCCAGTGTTGAAAACCTACAGTTCTTTGGCTCTTAAAGCCTCCTGCGAATAGACTCCTCTCACTCAATGCCCTCATCGTGCCGAGGTCCATAACCCTTTTCCAAAAGTTAACGCACCCTTCATGTTGAACTTCCTCGTGGATAGTTAAAGAGGGTTGATCCCAAGTTAGAGATGGGAAAGCTCTTCACTAGGACGAATAAGGTAAAATACTTAAATTGCGTTATTGGACCAAAGATTATCTTTTCGGTATAAAGGTTGATTATTTGTAGTGCGAATGGGAGAGGGGAAATGAATATCATACGCGGACGGAGCTTCCAGCAGCCTGTGATCTGACTATATGAAATAGGCGCCCTTTATGGATAAAACTGGTGTTAAAATTCCTCACAAGGACAGACAATTAAACTTTCGACTGGCAGTGGTTGATGTTCAGTATTTGGTAATACATGAAAATAACCTAATTTAAATACATTTACTAATCCGATTTGCATCGCCATAATACAAAACGCCAGATGCACGTGTCCATTACCCATAATTCAACCAACTTGTTTCCCAGCGAAAAGATCTTGGAAAGCTTTCGAGGAAGAATTGCTAATTTATGATGATCTCTTCCTCCACCAGATACGACCATATGCTGCAGTGCTGGAGTCGGTTTCCCGAGATTCGACCAAGTTTTGCAGATGTGTGTCGCAAGATGGAGGAATTTGTGGAGATGACGAACAACGCTGGAAGCCCCTTCTCTGGACCTTTCATCTACCGCGTTCCTATTGGGGCATCGACTATTCGTACGTAGTTGAGAGAGGAGAAAAAATTAAACCCATTCACTACTTATTTCACCTCGACTTTGCTAATATCCAAATCCGCAAAATAGACTACAAGGCATTCAACTTTCCATACCGTCTAAAAGTGCCATTCAGCATTAAAAATCGTTTCAGTCATGTAGCTCTTATTAGAACTAAATAAATTCACATTGCTTAGCTTAATTATTGTTACGGTGTGTGGATTTGTTTTGAAGATGTTATAGCATAGTAGGGTACTTAACAAATTAAATACTCTCCTGACAAAATGTTTGTTTCTATCTAAATTGAAAATTACAGAGACACGCGAAATACTTTCATGACATATCGGGATTCCCAAAGCGATGTACGAACTTTTTTTGTCAAAGTCTTAAAAGTGACCGACCTTAAACAACGGCTAGGCCTAATTTTCCGTAAATGTGAATGATTCGGCGTGTTAGAAGTATTGTCTACGGGAAGTTTAGAATAGAAACCAAAGCATCAACAGGGTAGCATTTCCTATCAAGCTTGTGGGCTAGAAGAAGACGAACAAAATCTTCAACTGATAAAATAGAGCTTCGCACCTCTCAGCCTTCCTATTCCCTAAATAAAAGATTTTCTCTTTAAACGCTCTTACCAAAGTGACATTTGGTAATTTAAACTTAGGGCTTGTTGTGATTTTTAGGAGTTTGTTTGACGGAGAAATGCGTAAAACCTCCCCCTCCCACTCAGTTATAACAAAGGCGACGAAATTCATTTAAAGCATATTCTCGCAGTTTTTGGAACTTATTTTTCTGTCTAGGAATGGCTTGTCCTTAAAAAAATTGTTCTGAATTCATTTTGAAAATTTCAGCCAACCAGTGATTGGCTGATTGCGAATTTGGGTAACTAACTAGTTTACACAGGCGTTTTAAACATGGCAAATGCAAAACATGGGAACACATTCATTCGTCCGACCAATTCTTGATGATGTCATGCATGCCATTACTAGCCAACTTTAAGGTAGAAAGTCTACTTCATGTTTCGAGAGAAGTCATAGGAAGACGACTCATCAAATTTCAGCTTTTTATAGAAAGGGTTTGATCACTTCACTGAAATCATTTCATTCCATATATGAAGGGGAGAGAGAGAACGAGTGCATTAAGACTGTTGTATCTCATATTAAATTTACCTGGTTGCAGCCGCCTAACATTTCCATCCTTAGCTTCACAATCAACACCGACTGTCGGTGATACCGACTGGCGGCGTAACAACGTCGGGGTTACTTCGGCGCCACGTGTCAACGACTCCACCGTGAATCTAATTCATTCCAACTCCCTCAGCATAACCAGCTGCGGTGGTGGCGGTGATTTTGTTGGCGGTGTCACACCGCGTCAAACAAGGAGTCTACAACGCCAATTCTCCTGCCCTCGTCCTGTTAATGGCAACGGACCGCTCACCACGGGATTTGTGTTTAATCGGCAGCACTCACAGGTGCAACAGCAGCCATCTCAACCGATGCTTCTGCACTCGCAACAAGCCAGTATGACTGACAGTCTCGTCAGGCGAGGGACTTCGGGTGTACGCAGGCAGCTGAGCGAACGCTATCAACACCATCACAAAACAGCTGAAGTCGACTCCATGGGGTGAGTTCCACCTCCATCCAGCATCAATCAGTTTGCTGATGCGGCGAGGACATAAAAAAATTTGACCGGAAATGAAGATAAGAAAAAGAAGAATATTGACTAGAAAATTTAAAAAAAAGTGGAAAAATTTGCGACAAATAAACATTGGTTTATTCCTGCGAAAACTGATTTTTCTCGAGGATACGTTTAAAGGAATATCTTTCCGATTGGGTGAATTCCAGGATTTTCTAAATCTTAATTTAAATTTTGAGCGTATGAAAATTTTGCAAAACCATATATTTTCACGGCTCTTTGTTCCTTTAATAAAGAAACTTGCTTACAAGGCTCACATCTAATTAAGAACTTTGGGTTTTATAAACATTCTTCTCTCGAAGTGTCTCCCTTCGTAGGAGTTAGAAACTTTATCATTTGATAATCTCGTCCTAATTTTTAGATCGCTGTTTCCTCGGAGTGCACCACTAGATCGTGGATGTGCCCGTGGAACAGTGCCGATGTTGCCACACAGAGACTTAGTTTATGCACTCAACCACCTTCAAGTCCTTCTAAGATTACCGCGAAAATTTTATGTTCATGCTTTTTGATAACCTGAACAAGGATATTCGCGCCGTGGGCTGAAAGTTGGAATCCCACTTTCAGAAGTAATTTGCAGGTAATATTTCTGCCATGTAAAGGAAGTGAATAATGTTCAAAGTTGATGTAGTTAAGGGGCATTTCGTAACGCAGAAGCCACGGTACCAGCTAAAATGATTCTTAGTATTCAGGGCTTTTGGATGACATAGAGGCGCTGTGATTTCGTATCCGCAGAACAAGTTCACTACTACTAAAGTTGTTAGTAAGTCCGAAAAATCCAAAACTCACAAGTAATTATTACTTCCTCAGTATGCGCACAAATTCGGAAGTGTGTATTTTAAGTATTGAAGTGTGAATCACAATTTTTTTCGTAGAGGCAAAGGCCTATAATTTAATAACCGCAATATTTCACTCAGAAGTAGCGTTTTTTTTCAAACTACGTCTGACTGGGTGGAGCTTTACAAATGGCAAGTTTGTAATGACAATCTCTATTGTTACTTGTCATGCAAACCTGAAGTGCCGAGTGAGTTTGGCTATAATAATAGAAAGTAAATAAATACAACATAATATGTAATGTTATACTACAAAGTGTGTCCCTCATATTCTTGTGTAGAAAGTATTGTAAAATTTCCCGAGGAACGAAAATTATGACATTGTATCTTGAAAGTGTAGAGATTGCATTCCGACGACTAGCAGATCGGGAGGTACGGGAGTCGATATAAGACTTGTACGATGCATAATCACAAACGTCATTTAAATGCCTTAGTGTTTTATTGTTATTTGGTACAAAATACTCACGGGATTCGAAAATCTATCCGTCGTCTCAACTTCGCTTTAATGAAGAAAAGAACTAATAAGGAGCTGATTTCTTTTAGTTACGAGCGGCCAGCGGTAATGTTGAATGGACCCTATTTTAACACCCTCCAACGTGGCTATCGGCGGGCCTCAAGCCCCATTCGACAATATACACCTCGTTCACCCCCGCATTACGCCATTCCCGCAAGACCCCCATTAGCCCGCGACACCAACTATGGGATTATGCATCACTCCCTCTACGTTGGCGGAGTCACCAGTCAGGCGACAAATCAGGGACAAACGAACAATCCCATGTTCCAGTCAACCCAATTTAATCCTCACGCGCAAAACGAAACACCAAGAGGTAAAAGTGATTTTACACGAGCATAGATGAAATTTGGGATGAGTAGGCAGGACTTGCTATGATGAAGAGCGTAAATAGGTCGTAGCAAATAACTGGTAATCTCATTTAAATTTGTGACTAAAAATACTTAAATTAACAATTTCAACATCTCAGGCAAGTTTAATATTTGCTTTTTAGAATTTTAAGGTGTCTTGTCGGTGCGTGGATCGTGGTACATTGATATTTTTTACACAACAACGCGCGACCATATGTGTTTTCTATCATTGTCATCACTGTTGTGTTTCATCGTTCACATCCATTACACTTCGACCTTTGACTTCCGCTTATACAGTTTGCCCTTGGCTCTGTTTTAAATAGTCAATAATAACTCATTTACAAATGACTTCTTTTTGAACGCTTACGGGTGTATGATAGAACCCAAGCCACCAGAAGCTCGGCTGTCATTTTGAACAGAGGAGTGAGATCGTAGGACATATATTAAAGTGGCGAAGTCGTAAACATTAAATAAGCTTTCATAGTATCGAACAGAACTAGTGCAAAGAGAGGTTCGCTCTTACTTTTAACTGTGGTAGACATTTGAAGAATTCTTCGACAATTTGTACCTCCGTGTTTGCAGTGCAGTGAATGATTTCGAGTCATCAAAGTGAGCCTTGGGACGCTAAACAGGATGGTTTAAAATTTTCCCGACATACAGGTGACGAACGCATAAGGCTCATACATTCTTTCGTGTTGATAGCGTATTTTAAATCCGAGCTAATGCGTATATCAGGAAATGACGCATATAGTCAGCTTTGGTCAACTTTCCTAAAGAAGTCTCTTTTCATCCTAGGTGGTAATTCGCCTTTTCTCCTAGGAAACAAGTGACTCTGTATTTACTCTGCAGTGGTATTATTGCTGGTCCCCTCAAACTCTCGACTTAGCAAGACATAAATCCGACAATTAATAAGGTTCAAGTAAGTGTCTAATTCAACGTAGAGGAATTTAATTTACCTTAAGGTATAACTTTCCAAATATTTAGACTGTGATTTTTGTTCCAAGGGTACATGTTTGCATTAAGTTATTTTTCCACTTTAAGTTTCCCTTGGGGAAATGCTCCATTCTGAAACAAACAGCACTTAACTTCCATTTTGGGGTCCTCAATCGTTGAGTCAGCAATTTCGAAATGTATAAACCAGTTCATGGTCTGTAGGAAGGATAAAGTGGTCTGGGCATGTGATGAATGGTGGTGCGATAAGCATGAAATGATTGTACTAGGAGTCAATGTCCGAAACAGAAAATGTACATCGACACATGATGGATCAAGCGTCGTTATATCGTCAACAAGACTGCGCAGGAATCTTCCGTCTACCAAAAAAACACTTGAAATTGAAACCATAAACTCCAATATTTGTTCGATTGCTGCGTACCTTTATGATATATTTGCACGTTTTGCCTTGAAGTTCCTGTACTATCATTGTTTTTAGATGACGCTTTTAAGGTAAATAATCCTTGGACTGCTAGAGAGGAAGAAATTATTTAGGGTACTAAAGTAGTAGAAGCAGAGAAGAGGATCGACTGTCGACGGTGAGCCTCGCAATTCGGTGTGAAATGTTTTAAAAGTTGGTGAGAGGAGCTACGCTTTTTAGTGGGAGCGGTCGACTTACTGGGCATGCAGAGAGGAGTCAAACAAACCCCGTGCGGCAACTCCTAGCAAACAATGTCAAGTGCTGATGCCTACCATCAAAATTAGGATAAAACTCTAAATCATTCCTTATTAAACCTATTAATAGTAAGAAACGCAAAGCTGCTCATTAAATTTTTCTTGTATGAGCCCCTTAATTTAAAACTGGGAAACAACCCAGGGAATATATAAAGCACGGGTATATGCGCGTTAAAGCCGAATAAAAATTTGGCATTTGAGCGAAACAATCGACCTTGAATATTGGTGGTCATTCAGCGCACTATCGCGGTTGCGCTCGAGGCCCCTCGAGGCTTCATTTGTACCAGGTGTGTTAGTACGTGGCCAGTTTCTAGGAGTACTTCTTACTCTATGTAATTTTCTTTTTCTTTATTTTGCATATCCTTATGTGTTCCTTTGACCTCACATTTTTCGTCTGATCCTGTAGAGCAGGCTTTTTACTTTTAATCGCTCACCTTTATTATAGGTGTGCTATGCTGCTAGTCCCCTCTCGTCATTTACCCACTTACACGTGCGCCAATTTTTTTCGCGCTCTTCGTTACTATTCATCCAAAGAAAATACACCTCCGGAACCAAACACTCGACCGAAAGAATTTCAAAGCGACTTTGTGAAGGAACTTGTCGATTCAGAACTTGTCACCATCCCCGATTTCATTACTGAAAAGGAGGAACAGAGTCTCTTATCTGAAATAGATCCTATACTTTCAAGATCTCGTTACCAAACGTCTCATTGGGACGACGTAAATCCAGTATTTTGTATGATCTAATCCTTCTTTTACAGGCTATACAAAATTTTAGAGAGACAGAAAAAAAGAATTGGCGATCTGAGAACCTTCCAATTATCAATAGGCTTCGACAAAGTACTCTTGATATATTGAAGAAAGAGCCGCGTCCTGAAGGCGTTTTAAGCGTCCCCAGTTTCAATGATCTTCTTCCTAGCATTCATGTTCTTGACTTGGCTCCAACCGGTTGGATCAAACCCCATGTGGATAGCATCCGGGTATGGAAGTAGAAATATAGTTATATGGTTTTTGTGGTCCTGATTTTTGAGCGATTTTGCCGTTAATTTCACCGACTTACATCTATTAATAAATTCTAATTTGACATTAGCCAAAGGGAAACCACCAAATGTAATTTTTTGCCATTATCTATCCTAAACATAAATTAGTATAAATAAACACAAGCGCATGTTTTTCAAAAGTGAACATGAAGAAAGTTTGCTTTTCACTTATCGTGTAAAAGTTGTTTTTTCATTATGGTGTTTTTGAGCGCTACATGGGTTTAGAAAATAAATCTTATTTGAGAAAGATTCACTGTGAAAGAAACGGATTCGTGTAATGTAGTCAACCTACTGAAGCTTATTGTGTTCTGGCCATGCGGGTAGTCTCCAGTTTTTATTTCCGTCGACATGTGTTTTACATGTTTATTAGTTTCTAATGATTCTTATACGAGATGTATCAGTGATGCTCTGAATCAATTTTAACTTTGATTAATCCAATCTGTATCACTAGCACTGTTCCATTTTTGGTACCTAAGATTTTAAAGTATTTATAAGTGCCTAAGTAATAAACTTGATCTGAATTTCGCTTGGTAAAAGCGCAATTTTCTTATTGGGATCTTTTTTAAAATAATCTTCCCAAAATCCGTCTTACATGTCTGACAAATGTCGAGACCTCTGATAACCTCATCAGTCCCCTACTATTTACTCAGCACAATAAATAAAGACAATTACATGGAAAAGCCGTTTCCAGATAACCAAAAAGTGCCTGTTTGGTTATCTTTGCTTTTTTAGTGTGAAAATGTATAGATAATAGATTACTTATACAGACCTCATTTTACTTTTCGTATGTGCATTTATTTTGACCACGTCTCTTAGTTCTCAATAATTTCTATAAATCTTCATATGACCAAATGATAACCATCCACGGCAAACTAACAAGTGACCTCGAAGTGGATGACAGTTTACTTGACTATGGTTCTAGTGATACAGCCTTAATGGCTAGTAGGCAACTTAGGACATACTAATATATCTGAATGGTAATATCCTATCTAAATATCTGCATTTTTTTTATAGAGAACTCTAAATTGCAACTTTGGTGTATTATAAATCCGGAACAAATATTTGTTCAAAGGATTTTCCTCGAAATGACTGACCTGTTGAAATATTATTTAAGTATTGCGGTGGCGTGGTAGCCGTGCTCTCTCTCCTCGCGGACAGTGTAGCGCGCTTCTCTGTGGCACCTGAGAATGAGGTGGCGCCACCCACTGCTCTCCTGCCTGCCAGTCGGATGAACCTGACTCTTCCTCCACCGGGTGCCTCTACTGATGTCTGGGTGCGTCGGCGTATGCTTTACGTTATGCGTGGGGCAACGCGATATCGCCTTACCCATGCTATCCTGCCCAACGACGCCCAACTCTTCACCACCGGTCCTATCGTACCAAGAGGCAGGCGGATCACCATCATCTGTCGACCGCGCCCTGAGTGTGTATCGAATTTACCACCTAGAGTGGACTCTTACTCTTATGGCCGACTATCATAATTTGGCTTTTCAAATTTTGTAGTTGGCGGAATTTTGTTAGCACTTTCGTATAACTGCTTACTTTTGAATGAAGTATCTTAGAACTCTCTCGTATCTCGAGCCGCGACCTGATTGACATTTTATCTCAAAAGTTTCATAGATGGGATAAAGCCTTGACCACCTTTTTGGTCCTACGATATCGCCAAAAAGGGGAAACAGTCCTGGTCTCGTTATTTAATTGCTTCTTACCGAAATTGAAAATACAGAGAGGTGCATTTGGTATTTTCGTTTTCCTCCGTCTTTCAATGCTATTTTGTTCTGTTGGAATGAAAATCCCTATCCATACATTTGAACGCCATTCATCACTCCTAACTAGATTCGAATGTGTTTTGGAGTTCTGTGCTATAAAATAGACGAATTTTTACTCTTCTACTTTGTCATAAATTATCTTCTGTTTCAGAAAATCTTAATAAATTTACCGATTATAGTTTATGTGGAACTACATTGCGTTGTCCATGGGCAGTTTTGTGGCGGTTGACAAGATGCTACGTGATATTTATTTTGTGAGCTATCTTTCCTCTATGGTCTTCGGTGGTATCATCTTAAAAATATCGCATGGTTATTTCATTCTGTCTTTGGTTGTGTTAGATTCCGTTCATAAGAACGTTTTTCTCCTGCCTAGTTTGTCATTTCATTTGGTAAAGTTACCCTTTTATTAATTATTTATTAATTAATTAAGAGACGATCTCTGTTTTCATTGTGGTAGTCTATTTCGCCTGTATTAAACACTTAGTTGTTACATTAATTATTCTCGGAAAATTCAAAGCAAATTTTGTAAGTTTAGGGATTTTACGAAGATGGCCGGTTGTTGGCCCAGATTTGTATAGTCGCCTTCTAACCTATAAAGGACATTATTAGGAACCAGTCTTCTTGTTTTTCTTGAGTAGATTTTGAGATTTGAAAAGAAATTCCTACTAACCCGAGGTTATTTTTTCCGATTTACCTTAAATCAGGTCTGATACTGTATATTTGTTTGAGTCCCATGCTTTATTTGCTTTCAAGTATCATGGGTCAAATAAATAGTTTTGTGCAATTTATAAGCAGGGTCTAACATTTCTTTAATCTCTTCGTTTGTTTATTCCAATGATATTCGAATTACCACCCTTATTGACGAGGATGTGGACCTTTGTCTACCTACAATGATCTTTGCTCTGTTTGTTCGTGATTGCCCCTAGATGCGGCAATAGTTGAGATGGCGCCCTATTTTTGGTCCTATCCTAGATTATCCGTTTGTAGTTATTTACCATTTCCTCCTAATGCTTGACGGCTAGTCTTGCCAATTTCTAAAGAGTAGAACCCACTCTAGGTCTCTGCTATACCCCTTTATTTTTCAATCATCATTCCATTATTGTTGTCGATCGCAAATCAAGGGGAGAGCTACAAACAACGCGCTATGGAACTGGAGGGAAATGAACTTTGTTGATGGTCTATCCGGCTGCTATTGTGTGTGACACGGATTTGTTTAGCCTTCATCATCTCGTCGTTTCCTGGTTCTGTCTACGAAAGTCTAAGATCAGTAAACAGTACTGAAACTTCTGATCATGTTTCATGACCACTCTAAACTCTCGCATTGAAAGTGACCTGCTCCCCCCCCCCCATTCAATCACTGACTAATGACCCTAACATACTGATTAACATCAGCTTCACAAGTTCTATGCGAGACACCTTATTTATTAGCTATCTTTTGGAATTTACCAGCCATTCAACTTTAAAAAAGCTTTGAAAATTTGCTTCTCAATGAAGTGTACGCTATTCAGCTTTACAGCCCTTTTCCAACAGAACTTCATATTACTTTCTTGCTTTCATTTTTAAATTGTCTGTTTATTTCACAATGCCACGGTAATTCAATCGCCTGGAAAAGAATTATCAGGAAAATAGTATTTCTTGAAGTGTAACTCCTGCCATAGTTAAGTCTAAAGTGTGGCAGTATATCTTTTGATGTTCCATAGAGGAGGAATTTAATAGGATGAAAGATGGGAAATCAGAGACTTTCCTACGCTTGAGGAGGAGTTCTCTTTTATGTATCTTTCGTAAGGCTATAGCTACAGCCCCTATTATTATCATTAAAAGCGTGAAATAGTGAAAACATTAGAAATTATGTGCAGTTACTCGTCTACACTCAGAAGGTGATTGAGGTATTTCACTGGACTTGCCCCTTTGAGAGATCGGGTAAGATTAATCGCTAACGGTTGGATGCTTTGATTAGCATTCTTAGTTTTTAGTTGCTTTGACATTTGCAGTAGCAACTTTTTTAGACTAATTATTGTATGACTATTAAAGTCAAGAGCTAAATATGGGTTCATTCATTTTAGTCCGGAACAAACAACACAATGAAGTGCTTCTTTCTACGTAGGTTTTACTTCCGCCTATCCTCACAGCATATACGAAAGATAATAAAATCCAAACGAAAAAATAAATATAAATCTTTGCCTCAATATCACATTTTCTGGCGAATCGCATTGTTATTTTTTTATGACGTCAAGTTACTGCTTTTCCTTTGTCTTCACGGGCCTTCGTGACGTCATTATTTGTTTCGGTCCAATACAAAAAGGATGGTTATTTGGCTAACTTGCGTTTCGTTCCCTTTCTGTTTCTGGCAGACACTCTGATCTCCTGGTTTCCTGATTAATTGGTGCGAAGAATCGTCCTCTCATACATTTCAAGGGGCATGCTGTGTCTTTCAGCGTAAGGGCCAGCATAATTTCTAAAGACAAAATTTTAATTGTTGTTATTTCTAAGTACTTAAGTAGTGTTGTATTTTCGTCTGTGCGAGAACGAAGTCTAATCTACCAGTGCTTGTTCTGGCCGTTAGTCTGTTCCCACTGTCAAGGTGTTTTAAGGCCAATCAAACGAACGGCCATCGTATCACTTGTAGGTGACCTCGTGGAACCCCCTCCACGAGGTAGTACATTGAGAATTAAGCTTTTCAGGGAGTGAGTGGAACCACTGCTGTAGCTTTTGGTACACGTCTACTGATATCATTCACACAGTTGGGTAATTTTCCATGTGAATTTCTAACCTTCACAACCGTGTTTCTTCGGTAATGATAAATTTTTTTAGAATGACTTATGAGGGACTCAGCGGATGGCCCATTTCGTCATCCTAGAACTTCTGAGTGGCTAAAAATTACGTGTATTATTTTCGTGCTAGCTATTCCGCACCTCCTCAGACAGGGATGACGTACCTTTTAAAACAAAATAAGAGTGCAATCACCTAACTATCTCTCCCCCGGACTTCAGAATATCGGCTTTGTCTCTTGCCCCTCCGCCAGGATAACCGTCTATACATCTAACCAGGCGTAAAGTAGCCTTGCCAACGTAAATATTGACAGTTGATGGGGAAATATCCAGTTATTATCAGTCTCAACGATGAGGTAATTCCGCGTTATTGGCCATCGTTAAGAAATGCGCTTACTCTGCTCAGATATTGCGGTAATTTTTGTTGGTTCGAAAAAATGCGTGATAGCAAACGAGTGTCCAAACTGAAAACGCATTTGGGCAGCCTGCGGAAGTGCAAAATTCTTAAAGATGGTGGATTGCGGTTAGTACCAAACGTGAGCTCAACCTCGTAAACGCTATCACGAATTTGTTTTTAGCCTGCCCTCTGGCTGGCTGCTAGTGGCATATGGGCCATTCCAGCTCCCCAAGTGTTATAAATTTCACTGCTTTACCTGTTGCGTGAGGTTAATTCGGGTAAACTTATTCAGCCCGCCTTCCACCGATTTGATGCTATTTCTTCCCATAGATTGGCGATGGGTTAACGTCGATTGGGATTTTTTTTCGTAAGCATGTTGGAACGAGCCAAAATCGTACAGGGAGTACGCAACGCAATTGGCAGCTCCTCATAACAAATTGAGGGAGATAACCGTCGATCACGACAAATATTGTTTCTTTAGGCATTAGTATTTATTACTACGGATTCAACGAGAGCATTCATTCCTTCCGAGATTATTTAGCTTTGAAGTATTTTTTGAACACTAACCTTGATGACCAGTGTGTACTGTCGCGGTGTTGTATGTCTGTTGGAAGATAAATAGCTCAAAACGAAGGCATCTTGCAAGTCCCTTCACACGCATTGCTTATTCCATCGCATAAAAAGCTCTTGTTAATTAAATTCTAGCATGAAATCGTATAATATTCCACCTCAAAATGGCAATCTGGTAACCTAATCCGGCTTCACCGCGCTTCGTGGATGCGTTGACCGGATATGCTGTCTGTTGCAGCGTATCGCTTTGATCACGAAATTCCCTACCAATTCATATACATTCATAATGTGCCTAACTCTTTGAAAATAAATTCTTACCTATTACCCCAACACCCGCGAGTGACCAGCAGAAAATGTCGTACCGTACGTCAACATTTTGTGTTGAAATGGTGGCGGAAAAAATGACAGCTGAAGTCGCCTAAAATCGAAAAAACATAAATTTAGTCCACCAGATCTTGGCATCTGTCAGCATCCAATGTTTTCAATGGTATCTGATAGCAGTCCACTTTGAATAAGACACCTCTAAGCACACAAGTTATGTGCAAACATGTGGTTGTCAATCGAGTAGGGAAATTACAGACCTGTAATTCTAGAAAATGCGCTTCAGAATAATCGCCACTGTCAGGATTTCGGATAAATGTTTCGCGTTGACGGCACCTGTCAAAAATGGGCTTCCCAGGAAGATGTTTGGATAACGCGACTAAAGACGAGATCGGTGCGAGCTCAAGATGAAAAAAAGTCATCGAAGTTCATTGGTAATTTTAGCTGGGTACGTAGTGCACAACGATATATGCGTTGTTTGCAGGTGTTAGGATATTTGGCTGCACAAACATCACAGAATTATGCGAACAACGGTGTGGTCTTGCAGAACGTGTGCAGGTCAACTTGATAACACTGTGAACCAGCGTTGGATTCCAGTGCTTCTCTTTCAAATTTATACAATTTAACCAAAAATCGACGATGTTTGCCATTTGCCGAAGCATGCGGTTAGGACAGTGGTCGAGACTCGAGACATTTCCTCCTGCTAACCAAACATTCGAAAAGACTCTGACAAGGAGTGACAGTTCCAATAGGTGTACTTACGTTAAACATCCAGTCCTCCCACTTCTTACCGTCTATTTTGCTCTTAGTAGAGGACTCAAAATATTTCTTGGTCATCCAACCAGGGCAATGGAATTGTCTGCTTTTGTGTTCGAAAAGAATAAGTATGCGATAGGCTTGGGAGTAAGTGAGCCCAGACACGAATGGGACTAAAGGTTAGCTCAATTACAGTCTGCAAGTAGGTTGCGAGGCATGCCGATATGTTAAACGCTCGTCGAATGTGACTGCAAAGTCAGACGTACAAGAGAGCATGAGATATTCACCCATTTCGCATTGAGTGGGTCATATTTGAGGAAGATATGGGTAAAATTATAGCCTTCTTCCGCAATTCGCTGTTTACGACCTTAGTGGCGAACAAAAACACATCGACTTCTACATTTTTCCCAGTATCCTGTCTAGTGTGTTTCTATTAACATCCCACTTCAAAGTGACTCACTTTGCGAATCTCAAAAGCCTGATGTTAACATATTTTTAAAAATTTTCTTGTTGATTAAAGTGAGTTTTTTTAAATCATGTTTTTGCTTCCTGAAAGCAGTAATTAGTAAAGCATGTATAAAGAGGAAAGTGATTTACTCTTTCACTTATGAATTATATATAAATTGATGTTTCGAGGAGGATTTAGATGACGATTAACGTACTGTGCTAAAGCAGAGGGCCAAGTTGGTGCCAAAGTTCGTCAAAGGAGCAATTATTGCGTTGCTGGCGACGGCCGTAACCACGGTGACCGCGGCCATGGCGAAATGAGCTCCGAAAACGCAAAAGACGTAGAGGGCGAAAGATTTGAGTCCAAACCAATCCACCAAAGGGAAGAGAATAATTAAGGATGTGAAGAGCATTTGGAAGCATATCAGTGGTGCCTGTGGAAAAGACAAATGCGCTAATGCCTGGCTCTGGAACTCTGATTGATACTGTTACAGAGCCTAAGTGTTGTTAAGCCAGCTTAGCAAAATATGAAGGCAATAGATGGCAGGTCGTGTTAAAAGGTAATGACGGATTTTGATTCATCAACGCTAGTGGGATTTGTCAGGGTAATGTCGGAAAGTCACTGAATGAATTTCTTTTCGATAAGGCAATAAACAGGGGATGATGAATTTACGGATAATCTCGAGGTTGTATAGAAGTAATTGAAGCTCAGTGTTCTGAACATTGGCTAGTGAAACCAGCCTTTAAGTAATCGTGGATAATGGGATAGTTACAGAAATTGTAAAGACTCATCATTCGTTTGCATATTAATCCAGCGACGATATTGTGATGTTGATAATTACACTCTAATGTTATTCACTTGGCTAGCTACCCTCCCCAGTCACCCCATGCCATTGTCTAAGCTGGAGGCATGGGTCATAATCCAGAATAAATTACTCATTTAGCCTAAATAAAACTGGTTACATTCATCAACGCAGACGATGCATAGTGGGGCAGGTGGAATACGCCACAGTATCAGTCCTTTGCCTTGAAATTAGGTTATTTCGCAGGCGGACGAGTGTGTCAAGCTTTCCTTAGACTTCTAACAGGGCTACTTTTGAATGTCTGGCCTTGAAATGCTTCGTTGGCAATTACAAAAAAATGTGACTTTCATTATCATGATCGAGACGGTGGCAAAGCACGGGAAATCACAATTTGTTTTGTGACTTTCTAAAGGCGTCTTCTATCATCATTCGGGGAAATCTGCTGGATCGCAATCAATTAGGCTGCCTTAAAAGCCGCAACAGGTTCCATTACAAAAAGTAATTTTGACGACCAACTGACATTTTAGCCACATCTTGCCCGAGCTTTTACCCATCGCAGAAATATATTTTTTTTCTGCTCGTCACATACAAACTGCTAAGTACCTTAAAAGAAGCCTTTGAACAAGCCACTCTAGCAGTCACGTAGCCGACACAATTAAAAATTCCGTTCAGTGTAGCCACGGTGACAAGAAAGTCCACATCAAAGCCCACGGCTTTCCCATATACCTAAGAATAAATACAAAAACAACTTCATAATTGGCAGCGAAATAAGAGCATTAAAGAATTTATGAAACAAACTGCAATTAAAATGCCTTTAATTCTTAGAAATATGCAAAAATTCGCCTTAATCGTGAGAAAAAAGAATTTCGCCTGCGAAACACTAATGAGGGGAAAGTAGGGTGCAGGGGTACACTTAAAAGTTGTGAATGTTAAATCAAGGAAATAATTTCGTAGGGGTGGGGAGAGGGGGGAGGGCGATTGTGGAGTGGGAACATATTTTTACCAGGATGTCGCATTCGCAAAGAGTTTACTAAATATAAGCTTGAGAAAATGTAATTCAAGCCACGAAAAGATGATGAGAATAAATGCAGGAGAAGGTGACCGACGCACAAGTAACATGTTCAATTCTGTGATTTCATGTCGGCGTCAAAAATGGTTGAAAAAGAAAATTCTCTAATGCCCTGATTTCCACCGGAGGTCACCTTTCAGTTTAGGATGGTTACGGTTGTCAGCGCGCGTTTATAGTAAATCCGACTCTATCGGGTCCATTTCTTACTGATCACAATGTCAACTAAGTAATTACTTGCTAGCACGGTTATGCACCTATTGACAATGACAGAAATGGCCTGAAGAGACTACCTCGTGTGTTGTGATTAAACAATTCACCATTTTTGCTGTCGAATTAAATGGAGGTTTTCCCTGGTTGGGAGGATGGGGATTTGCTAAATAGTCGACATTTGAAAGTATGAGATTATGGTTGAGTCCGGCAAGAAGCGGTAGAGTGTACATCATTATTGTTCAAAATCTGTCCGGATTAAGACTTTGTGTGTCGGGGACGTGCCTTCTCTCAGTTTTTTTATTAGTATGAACACCCGCCCAGACCGATAGGCCTTGGCCAATGTTTCGAGGTTCTCGGGACTTTAATCTACAAATCTGAGGAGTATACGTTAAAGGCAAGAGCGTGGCCCGGCGCCTGGATGGTACTGAGGATGCAGTTCTGAAAGGGCCTGACATTCTCTGGACCCATTGGGAAGAACCCGACGAAAGAACAAGTGACCGGCCCTTTCACATATGTCCATTACGAGTTTGTCCAACAGGCAATTCTTATTAGACTCCTCATAAATTCTCATAACGAAATCATGTGGATACTTTCTATCCTAACTTATTCAGGAGCTAGATGCGGTAACAATTTAACTCACCTTAAACGTCGATACTATTGCCATTTTTGGTATGACATTCAAGAAATTAATACAAGATATAATGTGTGTTTCGGGTCTTTTCGCAATCTCCCCCATGTTTTGTCGTATGCTGCGCAAACTACAAAAGACAATTTTTATTAAGTGTTTTAAGAGAAATTTCCACAATAGCATGTTCTGTCACTCAAATATGGAGTCGATTGCAGTCTTCTGGAGCCTATCTTTTACCGCCTGCACAAAAACTGTCATATACGTCATACGCAAAGCATTTTTACATTAACGAGGGAAGCATACGCATGTGAATGCTGAAGTGGGGAGTGACAAATCACAAATCCTTATCTTACATACACTCGCGATTTTATTGCTTTATCGCCTCCTACAGAGAGGATTTATTTTCACTCAGCCTGGCCACCATTCTTTCCCAACTATCATCAAAAAATGTTTTTACTAATAAAAATGAATTAAAGAAATGGTGTGGCAAAGGCTACAATGCACTGACTCTCTGGTCGCCATTGTGAAGTTGCGTTTGAGAGGCCGTTTTTAAGTTGAATCTTAACTTCCGCTCTAAGATATCAGTGAAAACACAAAAAGGCATATCATTAATGGATTCGCCGACTAAAAGGTGTGGAGTGCGTTCGCATCGTTATTGGCTAAGAACAATGGCACAACTCTCATGAAGACCGGTGTCTGGGTAGACGGTCAGATCTAGAGACGATAACGCCTTCTTCACTCAGAAGTTTACCTGCTCCCTACCCAACTCCCACTCCGCCCCCCCCCCCCTTCGCCCTAAATTTATAATCTACGCCATAAGTTTCAATGAGATAAAGTCAAGTCTGGGTGAAGCACAGAGGACTTAAAGAAACAATCTACTAAGTGGGTTGACTTCGTCCCACTGTCTACTAATGGACAAATTTTATCGCGATAAATAAATGTAATAAATGACTTGATGAAATTGCTTGTGGCCCAGTGCTCGAGGATGAATGCTACTTTACCATCATGGGGCGAGGATACCCAAGGGCAGAGTCGGTCATATTGGGTGAAAGCACTGTTGACAGATGACACTTTGGCCAATGTAAAGGGAATACATTATATCCAAGTTGCAGTCCAACTCACGACTCACTGTGACCCATCGACATTGAGCCATAATACACCAAAAGGGAAATTAAAAATTCACCATTTAACATATCAGAACTTATTTAACGTTAGGATTTTTGCAGTCCCGACTATTTTACTATCATATTTGTTAATATAGCCAAACGGAATTTTCCCTATTTTGGACAAGAAACCTCGATTTTACCGGCCCGAAGAACCTCAAAGAGTATGAGTTGATCGTAGTCAAGCGGTTTATGAGGCATGAATGGCGGACCCATAGAAATATTCTGACGTTATGCGGTAGGAGGAGGAAGAGGAGGATCTCATTATTTTGCACCACTTAATATACCCATTCGTCGGAATAACTATTACCGGCACTAAAAAGTTAACAAGGTGGGATGATTGCGTGAAACGCCTAACTCACGAGGACATAAACAATAAAAATGAAGGACACAGAGTCCATATAAGTCAATGTTGAAGAAATGGCCTTACTCTAGAGCTGCCACTTGTGGATGTTCGCCCTGTAAAAAAGGTTGAAAAAAAAAAATCAGTTTTATTGAAATCGAGGATGTTCAGTGATGCATATTTCAGATAAGAAAGGTACGGCCCTCCTCGACGTAACCCTCAGCCCATTCAATCAGACCACCACTTTAGTTTCAAGGTCATCGCATTTCCATTTTTGGCTTCTTATTTCCAATAGCAGCTAAAATAAATTATTTTTTTCCATCATTGGAGAATGTCAATGGCGGCGCTCATTGAAGCTGACTGAAGGAGGGTAGGAATGTTGCCCACTTCGACCAAATCACTCAAGTGCACATTAACAGGAGGACGTTGTGAATCTCCCCCAGTCCGACATATTTACTTATTCTCATGTTCTCGGCTATGCGCCACAGTAAACAGGGGTTTAAACACCAGTGAAATAAGTCACCCAGATATAGGAATTACTTCCCAAATCATTTAAAACACCGCGGAATCCTACAACCGTGGCCGCCGCAGTTGCGAGGGCGTCAAGCAATTCCCAAACAAAACATCCATTTCACTGTCCATAGTTCCTCCTAAAAAAATTTACTAGGTGGCTTTTTAAGAAATTTTCGCAGAAAGAACTCACCCTGGCGAACCAAAAGGCGATGAAGGAGAACGTGAGGGCGGTGGATTGTATGGCAAGAATAACCACACCGGTGATCAAAAAGACCTGGGAAAAGGCTTTCTTTGAACTAAAACATCAAAGACGAGTCATTAACAAGATATGGGAGTAGATGTTTTCTTACTTGGGCACTTTTAAAGGGTTAATGATGATGAAATCGAGACTAATAACGTGAAAGAGTCAAACTGTACACTTATTGGAAGCAAAAATATTAAATATAGGGAAGAAAAATGAGTAGTCGTCAGACCTCCCTTCTTAAAATCATAATGTTTAACATCACGCTCAAATTAGAAACAGGAATGGTGCATAAGAGCGTGAATTAAGGATCCGTGGCCACTACTCGGACTATGCTATGTCTTAAGTTACTTGGAAAGTCAGTGAATTTCCCACTTACTCCGGATGGTCCGGGAGGTGCTCAACTTCGGCAGCAATCGCTTGGACAGGAACAAATAAAATGGTGCCAAAACCGAATGCGGAACCAACGAGTCTCAGTATAGTCTCAGTATGTTGCGGAAATTGCTGCGGAATTAAAAAAATCTCAATTAGCCTCACAACTTTCAAATTGCTACTTGGGATTGTAGAGACCTGAAGACGTGTGATTGGACAACCAAATCTGGACAACAGGGTACACCCTACTTCCATGTTTTCAGAACACAGTACAAAAGTCATATTAAAGCAACATTTTAATCGCTTCCAGTTAGGTTTTACTCAACATGGCCCCATAAGATAAGGCTTGGAAGCAGCGCCTACAAGTAACGCTAAAAGATTATTAGTTTGTCTACTGGATACGAATGAATGTATTGTTCCTACCGCCGACTACTTCATCGAACTTTGTCAAGATGAGTGCCTTGGGCAATGGTAAAGGAATGCTGAGACATGATTAGACTGTACTAATTTCCTACTTCCGGGAAACTAGTTCACTAAGTAAGGAGAACTAGTGAGGGCGAGAGTCCATACCGCAACAGCGCGTTGCAAAGTGGCAGTCAGGGAGAGACCAATTCCAATCTCGAAGAGGACGGAATTTGTGAAGAGGAATGCGATCATTCCATTGTTAATTGACCACATGTTAAGAAATATACTCGCACTAAAATCAAATACAACATTGCCATGAATCCCTGATCTCCCTTGCACGGAAGTTGTTGTTGTCAAAACTAATCCATTGGTTCCAAGATGTGCAATGAAAATGGTAAGTGTAAAAAATTGCTTTCGCAACAGTCTTTTCCACAATTTTACGGAGGTTGGGGAAACTTTCCGCCCATTGCTTCATAATATGCAAAGTTAAAGTCCTTTACTTCACTATAGAGCATCAATAAGCGTTAAATCAACCCTTAACAATACTTTGATTTGCAGAAGTTTTCATTTATTTCATCCATATAGGCGTTTCTTATGCAACTACTTTACTTAAAGGAAATATTTTTACATGGTTTTTGTGTTTTTCTTTTATTTAAGTTTTGTGATCAACGGTAAAGTCAACGGTCTTCAAAGGTAGCACTTTTTTCCAACATTCCTGGAAATTGGCACTCACTTGTGGATTCATGAGCTCTAAGAGGTCTCATTATGTGGAACTTCAAATAAGTGGGGAAGACGAGGAGACTGCCTTGAATTTCATTTTATTCACCTTCCCCGAGGGTTTAGCAAAATCGCCATGCTTATGTTTTTGCTGACTTCGCGTTTGAATAATTCCACACACACACACACACACACACACACACAAACACACATTTATAATGTGGGCGGCACCGGGGCAAATATTCAACCTTTCTAGTGTTAACAATAAAAAACAACCTCCTTGTAGAAGGAAAGCCGACCACATAAGACGAATAAATAAAGTGGTATTTCTGAAGACCCTGAATTCTTTATGCAGGAAAGAGTTAAAGCTTTCTAGAACACAGAGTGTATTTCAACTTGAACGTCGACTGTCTCTCAGCTGGCCAGAACTGATTTTGGAGGCTGAGGTCATCCATTACGGGCAGATAGCGGTGGCAAAACACTTCAAGAACTTTTGTCAACACAGCCAACGATTGCCATTTGCGGAGGAAATTCATTTCTTCCCTCAGCGCTATTGATAGCCACTGTTTATCTATGTCTGTACTTACTCAATGATTTCGACACCGCATCCAAAGTATTACTACTTCACAATCTATGATAATTTCTCTTCACCGTGAAATAGTAAGGCGATCTAGTTATTCCTTGTTATGACGGGAATTTTTGCGGGATCCCCTTGCCACTGGATATCCCGTCCCATTGATGGTGTTTTATACCGAACCACGGAAAGACTACCACTTCAGATGGCATTCACTATTACTTTTAAAACCTGGAAATTTCACGTCGGGAAGCAAAAGATGCGGAAAAAATTCCGATAAAATGGCTGTATGGAAAGCGATGAAGTCCAATAGCTTCCATTCCTATTTAATTGCTTTGAACGTGGCTATTAAGGCACACCTGTCATATTAGCAAGGGATTTGATGGAGGTTAAATTATTAAACAAATACAGGTAGACGCAGACCCCTCATTCAGGTCAACATGCTTTTCCGCGTTATTCACAATGTATCGGTTAACAAGTATTTTAATTATAAAAAGGAAAAAAAACGCACTTGCAAATAATGACCGTAGCAAGAAGCAGACATATGTAAGGTACCCAGTGAGAAATGAGTTCTCCCAGTGGCGTAAAGATTGACTTGACAACGAGGGTAGCTCCAAGGAACCATATACTTTGACTGGTGGTAACCCCCATATGCCGAATGAGGTGAGTGTTGAGGTTACCTATTTGGAAACCGTTAATTTTTCAACCAAACAATGGCGAAGCTCACCAATGGTATTGCTATAGCCGAAGGAAAACTCGAGCAAGTAGGAGCCTACTACCATCAGAATGCCGAAGGTTTGCTCCTTCGTCCAACTGCGGCAGTCCATGCTGCTCGCAGGCAAAGGCGGGACGACCGGACTTATAAGGCTGGCGAAATGTGTGAAATCACACTTGATTGGACCACGACGCCATTGGCTCAGGGCAGACAGCTACAGAATATCAGTTTGCTGACGATTTGGCTTGGAGGGCAAGAATCATTTCCTCCCTAGGTTATGTACTGGAAGCTTGGAGTTGAAATTCAGTCTCAATCGACATTCTACTGAATGTATTCGAAGTAAACTTAAGACACTGAGGCGGTCTGGCGTATCAATTGAATTTAACAAAAACTGCCGTAAAGACTGCTCTCACGTGGGGTCTTGAGAGGATGAGAGGCAAAAGTCCCCTTACTCCTGACTCAATGCATATCAGTCATACGGTCCACTTTTTCTTTATTTAGTGCTCAGGAAACACAAAATGCAAACACAATCAACGCTGATCAAAGCAATCCATAGATTTACGAACTAACGCCTATAAATAAGACATAACAATGTCTTCAGAATCCCTCAGATTAATTTTCAACTCCGTTGGGAAATTCATATTTAACGAAATGAGTAAGCGCCCTTTTGTCTGTGCTGCAATCTGTTGTGAGGACCCACATTCCCCAGATTCTACATTTAAAAAGGCATAATTAAACAGCTAATTTCACTGGAGGGATGTGCAAGTGTTTTGGGAGATCCTTCATTAGATTACGCCGTTAAATGTCCCAACTTCAGTCAAGGGTGTTTAACTCTAGTCGAAATGGACTTGTATAGCCAATGTGTCACATTTACAACGTAAAATACATCTCTTATCTGCCTCAATAGGTCTTTAGCCGTCGAATGGATTCAAATTTCCCAGTTCAGTGTATCGCAGCCACTCATAAGAGACTCCACGTGAGACAGTTAATTTACGAGGGACAAGGGAGACAGGCAACTGGCACCTACTCTTTTGAGAGAATGAAGATCCTCAAGAGCTCGGGTGTCCAAACATTATTCATTAATACCTGCAGAAACGAGTGGAGAACACTTCTTTCTCAAACTTACCAATCCTTGTTGATGTTTGGTCGCACAAACCCAGTTGATTAATATTAATGACTGTATATTGAGACTCATTAAAAGTCCGACTTGTTAAACTTGGATAGTTTTTGGTTAACTTAACGGCAAGGGAATACAATTAACAGATTTCGATAGTTTCATTTGATGGAACGTCGAAAAATGTTTCAAACGTAGTGTTTGCTGGGTGTCACACTGTTTTAAATCAAGAACAATCTGCAGTCAAGTCTCCTTCTAGACGGATAAGACTAGGGATAAGGAATGAAATAACTTTCGGACAAAGAGGTAGATAACTACGGTTTCTCTAACGCTCATTGTTTTGTTCGACACAGACAACAATTCACTGACCGCCATATCTGTTGAGAGCGATTGAACATTTGACAAACCGAATGACATTTTCTTATAGCAAAAAGGGGCTGCAAGTGAAGTGAAAAATCAAGAACTGCCCACAGCGGTCCTCCTTCTAGACATCCTAACCGCCCCTTTTTGTATGCCGATAAAGAAGGAACAACAGAAGCGTCGTCCATGCCTGGAGCTAAGCAGTAATAATAACTTTTTGCCAAACAGGGAAACATCGTTAAGGTTAGCACTGGAAACTTCTACAAAATTCACAATGGAAACTGGAAATCGACATTATGATGTTAACCATTCGGCGCACAAATTGGAAGTGATTGACAGTTATCTCTATCGAATGCCTTAACTTTAAAACAGATTAGCCGTTCTCATATGGTTTAACTTAAAAGTTTCGCTCATGTGGGACTTTGAAAATGTAACTAGGATGTTTTAGCAACCGCCGAAGTCGTACTGACAATTCACAGTTTGCGATGAGCCGATAAACGGCAATTTCATGGCGGCGCTTGTCTTCCGACTTGACGATCTCGTTGCTTCAAAACCAACGTTGCATGGCATGGATACAAAAAATTATTCCCTCGCATTAGAATGTAAAGACATTCCTGGAAGTATGGTTGCCGACATGGTAAAAGTTTTAGTATGGCTCAGAGGTGATTTCATTTTCAGAACAAGTCGTGATTGCAAAGGCGCAACAATGTCCTACCAAAATGCAGGTCATTTATAAAGTAGATTGCAAGTTTCCTCCATTTTTTGACGATTGTTAATGTTATCTCCCAGATTAATATGCCATCGCCGTGAGGAAATTGTTAGCACTCAACTGCTATCAACTGGCGGGGCAGCTCCGAAAATAATGTCATATTGACGGTGCCATAATACTACGTAAAAGGGCTTGAAGGGGTGTAACATAGTTATGAAAATCGTATTTGTTTGATGAGGTTTTTGGCTTTAAAGTCGATGCCATGGTAACAACTGGGAATTGCTAGGTTGCGCACGTCTTTGGGTGGGGAAAGGAAGTCTTTGCTGCCTTATTTTTTGGGCTACAAATCTGTATTACTACTTACTTTAGTTGTCTACGTTTGTGCTGGAATTCACAATATGTTCTCTTTGACCATCATCAGATCTGGATGCTTCATTTCACCCATTTTTTCGTTTGTCCCCGCTTAGGCAAACGAGCCGAAGTAGCCCACTTAAAGTGCATCTCCAAAGTGTCACCTCTCATTCACACCATCTAAACTCTTTGGCCTGTTTTTCTCTAGCGGTTTAGATTATCGAAGCTATTGAAAGGGTATTTCCACTCGTTTATTCATGTAATGTGTCCTTTAAGTTTAGATACATCGTTTTTGAGCTATTTCGCTTGCATGACTCGACTGTTCCCCCGGAAAGAAGGTCCTAACCTGAAGAATATAACTGTTTGGTGTCTGTAATGACTTAACCAGTTATGTAAATGGTCCCACTTCCGTGGTGCCATTCTACGGCACCAACTTGTCAATGTCCCAACTTATATAAAACATATTTCTCCATATTGGGAATGAAATAGCTAAATGAGAGAGAAATGAATTGCTAAATGATTCCTCTGCATCTGTGAACGAAGACCTAGGTGCAAAATGGGAATAACGGAGGTTTACAACAGTACTGCAATGGAAGAGACGTCTGACGGCGCCTTGAGGACCCTATTCCACCCACTCCCCTAGGAGATGTCGGGAGGAAAGAGAAGAATACGCAGAATTTATCGTGTACTATATTCAACTCATGCCAGTCCAGACACTTAACAACACATCATGAATAACATGTTGAAGGGGTTTGACCAATTCCATGTACTTAACAAAAGTTTATATAGTTTCACCCCATGGTTTATTAATGAAAGCTGGGAATAGTGAACAAGTGCGATTCCATGTTTTTAAAGACTTCTTATGTGGATGTAATGTAGAATTGCAGAGGAGGTCTTACACATCTCGACTGAGTATGACTAGATGCTAAAAGATTGGACTCAAAATCACTAAATGTAGTCGCTGTCTACCGAAAACATGCTTTGACCTGATACCACTACGAACTTACAAGTGGGTCCTGTGAACATCCCAAATTTGTGCCACTCGGACGATAGGGGATCAAGGAGAAGTGCGTAAATTGAAAGGAGTGTTGCTGTGAAATCAAAGAAATTCTTCGCCATGTTAGAAGGAAAGACCATTTATGGATTTTATCGTCTTTATCGCGCTACCGCTGTAACCCTAATCTACTGCGGAAACGTTGTTCCCCAGTCGAAACTTACTCGCTCAGGCAAACAATAAGGGAGTGCTGTTTCCGGCCTTCTAAACTTTATTACTCTGCAGCCTACTGAGGGATATGTAAGAAAATCGGTGGAGAAATGACGACAGAGGTAGTGTAAATAACTGGGTAGTAGAGTTTAAGTACATTGGAGATATAAATAATCAGCTTCGAGGCGACTTCTTCGAAAGCAGGGAATGTTTGACAAAAAATCATATATGAAGTTTTTACTTTAAATGCTAGGGGTTCTCATTCCAGGGAGCTGAGCTCTACAATATGCGATGACGAGTAGGAATCGAATACTGCTGACTGCGTCTGTGTTATGATTTCAGAAGGGCCGGTTTAGGGGAGTATTAAGTCATCAAAGTTGTCAAGACATCTAAGCAGCACAAAGGCTTCGATATGAAGCGCACAAGCCGAAAATTATAAATCGCTGGAATTTTAAGCAATAAATAATGCAAGAAGGAACTGCGACCCAGTAAATTGTCGATTTGTACGATTTTTTCATGGGTCCACAATCTGTAAGCTTTAGTATTTACTGGCAAAAGACCTGTCAAATTAACACCGAAGTAAAAGTTGAAGATGGATTGAAAGCCACGTTTCCCACCGGAATGGAACGCATTCAACTATTTTAACAGTTTGTTGCACGGAACCGCGTCCCACAGTTTCGTAGTAAGTTTCAAATAGGTTGTTTATTGTCATTATCCCTTGAATAATGAAATGGACCGTTGTTTCAAGGTTGGAGAAAACGTATATCAACCTTTACCCTCATTAGATAATCTTGTGCCAAGTAGTTGCGATATTGCTAAAAAAGAAATATTTTCTCAAGCACCTAATTCTTTGAAATACCAGTGCCTGTGCATAACAAAGTGGTCTAGCCCGAGGCAGAGTCATAGTCTGTCCACGATATTTTCATTAAAAGCAAAAAATGACAGAACTAACTAAGTTTAAGCCAAAGTTCTCTGTAACCTGATCGAAAGCGAGAAAACTTATAAATTTTAGACAATGAATAGCGAGTATAACTGTTTTCAGAACAAAAAACATGCTTGTTAGCCTAAATAACCCACTAAATACATCCGAAAATATCAGTTCAACCTGCTTGGACAAGTGTGAGAAATACAATGACATTTCGAGCTGGTAGACAGAGGTCCTGACCTTGATTTACTGCAGTAACAGATATTGTGCCTGACCCAAGAGGATGAGACGTTGGAAACGGTTATAGGAGACGTATTTGGGAAGAAACAATAGGCACTGTAGCACATAGAACGGGACAAGGCTTAGTGAAATTGATGCAGCAACAGTAGATACCCAAATGGATCCCATTAGAATTGTGATGACAAATAATATTATTTCAGCCGAGAAACATTTCGCTCATTGAAATAGAGATGAAAACTTAAGGATCACGACAGAAACGAATAGAGTTGAAAGGAAAATCACGCACTGCGACTAGAGCCGAAGCTGACTTGGAGTCAGCTAGCAACGAGTTTAGATGAGATTGCGCTTTTGCGTACTGATGGATGAGCCGAAAGGTTAACTTCCTCCATCCTTCCGACCAAAAAATGTCCTCGGTTTACTCTGAGAGGGCAAACACAATTCCGAACCATGTCACTCACTCATTATACGATGAGATTCTAATGAAAGACAGTCTCAACTGTTCTGCTAAGACCTCTCCTCAGCACTGTCTGAAAGTGAGAGGCGGTTTCAGTGCTAACAGAGCGGAAAGGCACACCACACATAACGCGAATGGATACATTGCGAGTGTCAGGATATTATCAGCGCCTGAGTTAGGTACTCGACAGCGTTCTCTGCCAATTCCATACGATAAGTTTGGCTCAATTCTCTTGACCAACGCAGTATTACTCAAAGATAAAAGGAAAGTTAAGATCTACATGATACGTTAATATGTAACCGGTATAAACTGTCTTAATCATGCCCATCCAGAATAGTAACTTTGTGATGGACAAATGAGATAGCAATCAAAAGCGCTGTGTATTAGGTGAAGCAGTTCTCGTCTAAAAGCAATACACTCTTTAAAAAAGGCAAATATTGGTAATGAAAGGTAAATATGGCTTAAGTAAAATTAGGACCTTCATAACAACATTTTCGTTCTAAATTTCCACAGAAACCAACCAATCCTCGCCAACTTAAAAATATGATACTATTTGGAATGCTGACACTCAGTAAATAAACAATTAGCCGAACTCCACAGAAAGCTGGTGTTCCAAGACGAAATGCAGTCAAATTGTGCAAAAAAAGACATTCATTAAGTAAAAAATACAGAGAGGAAAGAACAAAGCCTGAAGACTGGAATAAGGAACAACAAGGTCAAAAACAGAAGTAATAAGAAATGGTAAAGAGATATCACAAATAACCACTTGGACACAAAAGTCGCAACACGAGGATAGTTTGAGGGTACGGGTTTGAAAATATAAGAGAGGGAGGGGGAAAAGGGGGGAGCTTACTCTATAGACACCAAATCAAATACATCTTTCTGCGTTTCTTGAAGTCCTGGCACCTTAGTGCTATCTCCAAGGTCTAGCAAAGTGTCCATATTGTCAGCAAGCCCCGTGTTAATCAGAATGCCTTCATTGGTTGGCAGATCAGCCAAAGGCTCAACGTCTATGTCATCGACGTCATTGATGACATTATCAACTTCATCGTCTTCTTCCTCACTTTCCCCAGTATTAATAATTTCCGATTTGTAAGCGAAGGCGTCTCGTGACAAATCCATCTCCAACGGGAAAATAGTCGCACCTTTCATAACCTCGTAGCAGTTTTCGTGGTAAGTAGCCATTGCAGAGACGAATCTTTGTAACTGAATAACCGTATCTTGCACTGTGAACGAGACAGTGGATTTTATAAGAGTAATCGAATTCAAAAACAAGCAATAAGGCACCGATTAGTTAGTTAGAAATAAAGGTGTTTTAGCTAAATTCAAAACCTGGGCTCTAAAGCCTACCAAGTTCTTTAGCAAGATGTTCAACCAGAACTATCAATATTTGTTGATTCAAGTTTTCCTTAACATTCTTCCAATTAGACTTCAACATAGATGGTCAACTATTGCAGTCAAGCAGTGCAAACCGTCGAGTTGGTGCACAACCTCAGGGACTTATCATCAAAGTCCAAGAGCTCAGAAATTATGTGGCTTGAGAAGCAAAGAATTGTTGCAGTTTTGCACGTACTAGATATTTAGCACGCCTACTTGCAGTTACCAAATTCAACAAATTTCTGTAGGAAAAGTCAGATAGAACATTCCACTCTCAGCATTTTGGGAAAGATACAAGTAGATAACGGGTTAAGAATTGTGAGACGATTTCATATTCTTTTAAAAAAATTGGGCAAAAAAAAACAGGCTACCGCAACACGTAGCACTACGTCATGGTGTCTCTCGGCTTATGCCATGTCATTAAAATGGGAAAATTTGTATGCCGAACCAAAAGCTAACATGAAACAATTATTCGAAAGGATATACCATGGAAAAATATAAGAAATTCTCCAGGTAGCCGCGGTTTACCCTAACGCTGTCTGGTATGCAAATAAACACAATGTAGGAACGATTTTGCCATCTACTCATAACGATTTAGTAGAAATGACTCTTACCGTGCTTATTATCAAGAAGTTCAAGCTTAACGAGAACATCATTACGAAGTTTGGCAAAGCGTGTTCTTGCATCTTGTCGACATCGCAACACCAAACGATACTCGTAGTTGCCTGTTTCTACACGATACAAGGGTTCCTGCAGTGCGTTGAAAGTGTACTCCTCGTCGTCCATCTCCTTTACCTTTAAGCAATATGACTGAGACAGAAAAATAATAGTGAAATAGGTGCCAAAAGGTAGAAAGCAAAAAGACAACACAATGAGCTCACAAGATACTCGAACTTCACGTTCAGATAACGTTTTACAGTGAGTTTTGTATCTGGGATAGCTTTAGTAAGAAAGGTGTTCAAAGCTGAGACTATCTACAATAAAACAAGGCAGTATGATTAGCAAGCTGTAATTTACATAAAAGTTGCGCAACTAAAGACGAGTCAAAAAAAGATCAAAAAGTCCTCGACGGAACTCACTAAGTTTCCATTAGGGAATGAAAAGACTAAAAAAATGAACAAAATCAGTGCTGTATGGCAAGCTTTTGTGGGACTTTAATAACAAAGCATTTAGCACTATTTCCAAGAGCTTGTGCATAGGGCAATAGTCAAAATGGGTAGATGATACCCTTGTCAGCCGTATAAACAGGGTTCCATTTAATAAATGGAACCATACTGGATTTGATTCCAAATAGCAAGAAACTAAAGACAAACAAACAGTTGTTAATAAAACATACATAAATCCACATAAGAGTACAAATGACAGAATGTGTATAAGCCATGTTAAAGAGAAAGCGGGGTTTTCGCCTTCCTCCGTTCTCAGATTTATGAAATTTGTACTGTCAAGTTACTTAAGAGAAATGTATCTGGGAACAAATTTACAACTATAACAACGAAAGGAACAGGTCATAAAGTCATTATAAATCTACAGACTTGGAAAATCGTTAAATTTCACACAGTGATTTTAATTTAAAATCACTTGAGATTTTCAGGTATCATTCGGGCTTAAACAATATGATCGAAATATAGAGGTGAGAGTCTATCAAGATTGTTCCCACCATTGTTAACATCACACTAAAAAAGTTTAGACAACGTTTAAAATAAGTAGTTTCTTAAAGCTTTCTTGTTTCCATTGAAAGCAAAAATTCCACCATAAATTGTGGACAGTCAATACCAAAAAAGACAAAATAGGGAAGCCGTATGCCAAAATGGAGCGAAAAACCCAAATTAATATAAGGCATTCTTTATCCTAATAGGAAACCACGCTGCGAGTATACTAGAAAAGAATAGAAGGCAACAGAGGGTATATGAATGGAGTCGCACTACATTATTGGCAAATAAAACAAACATTAACGTAATGGGAAGTTAAAGGATGGAAACAACTAATGTCGGCTATAATCAAGCAATCATTTCGTATAAAGAACAGTGAGGTACAGTCCCGAAAGAGAATAATTGGTTGTTAAACAGATTTGCTTAAAAGTTCGTCAGTCAATTGCAATCATTAAGGCAAAATTAAAGGCTTCAGCCACCCATACAACCTACAATAGGCGCATTTGCGTCCCGAGAACGCAATTAATAATCATAATCATAAGTTTTCACCAAAAATGAAATCAAAGGCATCAAAATTTTCGAAAATCGGAAATTGATATGAATTAAAGACTCAGAACCTACTGGCTGCAGTTCTTTGAGGGCGTCTGTAGTGAAATTCTCCAGTTCCCGATGAGCCTCTCCGAAATGCGTGAAGGCCTGACCGGCACGAATCTGGGGCTCCTTGACGCCAATTTGGGACATTATTTCCCCAAACGCTGGATGTCAAGGGGTAACATAATGAATGCGGGGCTGATTGCAGATAGCTAGGAATACTGAACGTGTCGAAAGTAGTCGGAAGAGATCGTGTTTTTAACTCACTTCGATGAACTTTGGACAACTGAAAAAGCGCTCGAACAAGAGCACGAGTGTGCTGCACCAAACCGATGAACATGGATGCCGTGCGGTTTAATTCATCCATTTTCTTAACAAGACTGTCTGAAAAAGTAATTAAAATTAAAAATTAAAATAATGAAGGGCAATACCTAGAACCGAAAAATCAACTCACCGTTGACAAGGATAGCTCTGCTCAAACCCAAAGCGTCGGCTGTACTGGCCTCCATATTTTCCACCATTTTGTGTTTCAATTTCTTTAACACTGGAGGAGCTTATTTATGAAAAATTAAAAACTTACCAATATCCAATGTTTTGCCCTGTTTTGGGTCAGCGTGAAGTTTATTGAAATAAATTGTCACCGACTCCTAAAAAGATAGTAAAGTAACTGCGACTTACACAAATTCAGATACCATTAACTCGATAACCATCAAAAAGCATACAATACGCTCAATGTAAAAAGAGGGGATGGAGAGAGAGAGGAAACTTACAGGAAAGCTTTGAATTAAACGAGCAACTTCAACTTTCCCTTTACCCTTTACACGAACGCCACCGACACCAGTTATTTCGTCTCCGGCTTGAATTGTGCCGTCTCGCGAAGCTGGTGTGTTGTCGAAAACCTGGACGACATAGAGACAAGGGCAGTAGGGGGCGCCTCCGCCAATACTAATGCCAACCAAATTTTGTGCATCCTTTTTGAGGGTAACGGAACCGCTAGTCACCATCATACCTCTAGGATGCAAAAAAGGGACGCTCATCATCTGAACCATATTGATTTTTGGCCATAGATGTTGCAAAAAAAATTCCCAAATAACCGGCCGTATTCTGAGTATTTTAATAAGTCAAGCAGAGTAGGATCATATATTTTAGCTTACAACCTATCTTCTTCAAAAACGTAAGATTCGCCCATCTTATCAGCGAACGCGCAATCTAACTAGGTTGACGGCCATACACCAATGAGACCATAACCTTCAGGCAAAAAATAAGAAAATATTGTAACTCGGACAACATCGTCTACATAGAAAATTCTCATATATTTATTCTATAACGATCGTTCTGATTTTATCAGCTCTCATTGACTATTAATTATGTGTAAGAATGTTTTAACAAAGACCAGAAAATTTATTTTTGGTCAATTGACGCTTAATTCTTAACTATTAAACATATATTTTGAACTTCTCAAAGAAATTAATGTGAGCATATGACTTTGGGAATAATGCGAGTATACTAAGATCATATTATATTTTGCAAAGGTTTCCGGAAATATATTTAATGTTAAATTCCGGCAAAGTCTCGTTCCTGCGGCTTGTATTTCAAACTTATACGCCGCCTTCCAGACCACGGGGGTTTGTCGGATTGTTGCGGATGGCGAATGGCGAGTATGATAATATAACACTTTTATAAATTTGTAAAAATTATTGTTTTTTTGACAGTAATTTTAATTATCGAGCATGAAAGGTATGAAGTTTAGACAAGGGTGATTTTTTAACTAGGTCGGTACGAAAGATATCCGATTACAAACATCGCGCAATGGTATTTGATTGACGGAATGGATGTAGCCAAAGAATATCACTGTTTTTGGCCAAAGGGAAGGACACACAAATCTCGTACATCTGATATTACGCCAATTGGAAAATTTATCCTTAATACTTTCGAACAAATCAAATATAACGTTTACTACACGCTGCGACATGTAATGAAGAATTTCTTTTCTCCCGAAATGCAAGATTTATGGTGTTGCGTGATGGGTTACCTGCCTCAGACATACGTTACGGTGATACCTTTTCCACGTGAAATTTCCTAGCCCTGTAACCCAGGGTTTTTAAACTCAAGGTCCTAATAAGGCTTAACAGCCTTTTGTTACTCTGCAAATTAACACTCCATTTTAATTTGATTTTGTTTAACGCCACTGCCATTTACTACTTGACCTCAAAATGTGAACGTTTTCGAATATAAGACGCATTTTTCGCCCCGCCTTTTTGTAATAATGCCGCATTTAAAACTTTTCAAACGTACGTGGAAGTATGCAGAAGATGAGTTTGTCATATCTAATATCACGCAGGCGATAATACGGACGGCACTGTATGTTTGCCTAAATCCTGGTTGTTATCTGTAGTGTTGCGACGGCCGGCGGCTTTCTTTTATCACCTGGAGAAAACAATAAATGTCCCTCTTCTCCTTGTCGAGTATTTGTTCTGATTAATTGAACTTAGCTTTTAGGCTATTTTGATAGTCACCGCCGTATTATGCATACTCCAAATTCTGTTACTCTTCATTGTTGCCGCAGTTAGTGGAAATGGGGGAGTAATGGAGGTCCACAAACGCAAACGCATAGGAATATGGATTGCAATTCATTTATGTTTAATGTGCTTGGAGCTTATATTTTACTGTCTTTCGATCTGGCAAATAAGCTCTCTTTGGAACAAGGTAGTTCTATATTAAATCCTGGTGAAAATTACAGAGAATTCATGTAATTTATGCTATGTTTCTACGTACAATTTTATTAGCCTTTAGTACAGAATGGTCAAGACGCCCCCTTTTTGCCTTTTTTGCTTTATAGCCTTCTTCCATCGCCGTAATTTGTTGGTGTTCCATCTTGCTCTTCGTAATCGTTTTCGAAATCATTGACTGGATAAGACACTATGACAGGCACGGAAAAATTAAATACGAATTTTACCAGACATTCCTGTATGATGGGTTACACAAAACGGACCGTGAAAAACGCGAATTAATCAAGTCGATTCGGAAAATTTCACATGCCAGATGGATGCAACATTTATCCAAGAAAAGCTTACCTCTTATGAAGTCGGAGTTGAAGATGGGAAGGAAGATGCAATCATCGCGGTTGCTTCTGCACTCTCTGACCTAGTTTCTGTAATATTTTGCGTTAGCTTAACCTCTCTTATGTTTTTACTTGTTTGATATTCCACTTGCTACTTCTACCTTCCTTATATAGTTGAGATATCCTTAATATTTACAGTTAAGCGGATTTATTTGTTCCTTTAACATTTCTTAAAATGCACCTGGCAAATTCTTTCTGCTTAGGACTTAGATCTAACGCTGTCTGACCTCGCGACTGGTTTGGTCCTTCTTCGATGGCAGTCGAACATGTGGATCGGTGATCAAAGCCGTGTTCCTGCTGAATACGTTCTAAAACAAACGGAACCCGTTCTAGACGACATAGCAGGCGAGGTCAGTACCGTTACACTTTCCCTTCATCGGTAATTGTAAAAATTCAATGTTTCACATTCAAAATTTCCTGAATTTTACTATTGGTTATATACAACATTACTTGCCTCAGACGTCATTGAATTTCACAGTCTTCTGTTTTACTTTAAGCTTAATCCAAAGGTTAAGAATCCGGTAGATAAACTGAAGAAAAACTGGCTTCACATCTCACGATTGAGGAGGTACTCCCACCTTGTTAACGCCTCCTATGGTTGGATTTATTATTACATAGAAAACCCATGTGACTGCAAGGCCATCAACCGATTATGCCAGAAAATTTCTTGCGGGTAATGTCGACACTTCCGTTAGTTTATACTTTCAACATGCAGAGGAGTTCAAGCTTCTTATTGTTAGAAAATGTAGGAAATAAAAGTAGTGGATTAGTGGATACCGCCTCACCTCACATTACTTACCAATTTTTCCGCAACTGCAGAACTGTAGTGAAAAGTGCGGTATTCAACATTTCGGGTTAATTAATATTCCTTCGTGTCGATTACATAAAGTTTTAGCTATGCGATCCCTACTGAACCGGAGCATTTGGTATGCTTAAAGCATTTTTCACTTTTCTTCAAACAAATCGCGGAATTATTTTTATTTTGGTTCCAGGATTCTTGAGGTTATCGGAAAAATTTATTCAAAATCCACGTTAAATAATCTAGAACTTCGTCAGGAAATCAGTCTGAATGAAATTTTTATTTTTCTTAATCTCATTTCTTTCCGTATCCTGATCAAGTTTTACTAGCTTAACGCACTCATCTATTTTGCTTTATCAAAATAAATGATCCACGTTAGTTTATCTTCAAGTCTGCAAAATTGCAACTTATTTTCTGCGAGCCAGTGTTTACCTCTGCTTAAAGTTTATTCAATTTCAAATCTTCAATGTAGTAATCCTAAGGCACCGTCTATACAAATCGACTTGGAAAGGGGCATCTCTGGTCCCGGTGGCTGTCTTTGTGCCGGTCGGAACTGCTATTTGGCTGCGTTTTTAGAAATGTCCCAGCTAGAGTGCGAAAATATTCTCGTTTTTGAAATCACTGATAAGGTGAGTGCGACATTTCTAACTTATCTTCGACTTTTCGTTTAATGTTCGATTGTTTTGCGTGTAATAGGCTATTTGGATGTGGTATGGTTGGCAGATAATGGAGCTTCTATAAATAAGATTCGGATTTTTCCCCGTCCTCGATTTTTACTATTAACTTATACCGAAAATGAATTATTTACTGCCTGTGATGAAGTTTTCCCTTCTGCTTTGACTTTGTGACTATTCATTTTTGGTATCATCTTTCATGCCTTTGGATTTATCAACCGGAATCAAAAATGACTTAGCTGTATTAATGCTACATTTGAAAATCATGACGTAAGTTGTTAAATAGGTCAAACAGTCTTTTTGATATGTCACATCAGTTTTAGTGTAGGGAACAACTGAGTAGGCACGTGCGTTTATGCGCAACAAAATTAGGATATTTCATTTACTGACGCATTTACACACTCATCGTCATTTCAAGGAACTCTTACAGAAGCACACCGGCTTTCCCATCTACAGAGCCATAAGTAATATCCCAGCTATGTTAGTAATTGAATGTAATTTCATTTCATCTTTGTGGATTTTGGATCTGATGGGAAATTTGTTGACTAGCAAAGGTGGAAGTTTCATCAACTCATATATTGAGCCCATACGAAGGGGCTTGTTTTCTTTACGTAAGTGTCAACCGAGTATTCGTATAATGCGCGATAAGCCTGCGACCAGTTGGTATCACTCTTGAACTCCGTTTGTTTGAACAACTCTGCTTGCACAATAATTATTCAAAATAGTTTTGTATTAAAAAAGGTTTTTTATGCCTTACTGACTACCCGGTTATCATGCGTAGACGGATGAAATGGTCTTTCAAATGCCTTTTTTAAGTATTGGTTGATTTCTTGGTTAATTCCAACAAACCAAATAATATTTTCATAAACTCAGCCGTTGTCGATGGGGCGACTGATTCATCATGTCAACAGGCTTCACTTTAATTCGTGTTTAGGTACTCGGATTTTAATGATATGCTTCGGACTAAAAAAAAAAATTAAGTGACCAAATAAAATGTACTTGTTATTTCCAGTTCTACAACGCAGCGGTGATGCTCGTAATCGATGACGTTACCGAGGCAATCGTGTTGATAGTACGCGGTACCCTCTCGGGCGATGATACACTGGTTGACATGGTAGCAGCCGGTGAGCCACTGCTGGATGAAGACTCAGGGAAGTCATCTGAAGGCCAGCTAATTGCACACAGTGGAATGGCTCGCACGGCACGAAATATTTCCCAGCGTGTTGTAAAAGAAAGGTGGTTTGAGGAAGCCAAGCGTCTGAGACCCAATTACCCCGTGGTTATCTGTGGCCACAGCCTCGGAGCTGGTTTGGTCTCCCTCATGTGCGTCCTTCTGAAGCCGCACTATCCAGAACTGAAGGCTTACGCGTTCAGTCCTCCCGGTGGTCTAATGAGGTAAGTATTAATTCCTCGGTTCACATAATATTTTTTTCTTTACCTCCCCATGAATGTTGTGTTCTCTTCTCTGCATGATGCCGAACCTAACTTGTATTCAAGATCTCTTTTCAACCTAATGAATTGTCTAAGAATGGAAGTAAAAAACTCGCAAAAAAAACGTAATGTTGTTTTGGGTAGAACAACGTTTATGAATTGTACTTTGCATTTTATCAGTGAGACAATACTGGCAATAGAGCTAATGGGAAAATTTGACTTAAATTTCGTAATGGGATTTTCTTTGCAATCTCTCTACCCTGTAAACTATTTTTTTTGCTAACCGCCTACTAAGAATACAGGGTGAAGATTGGCTGCTTCCCCCAATCCTTGCTCTGGCTCGAATTCAGAGTTTGGAAAACATATTTAAGCAGTTACTGTTGTAGACTTTTAGAAAACGAAAATTTTGCATGGTTGTAAAATAGGTGCGGGAATAACTCAGTTTTCGCTTGACATTAGTAATGTGACTTTTTCACCGAAATTGTTGTTCATTTTTACCTCCCCCATGGGGGAAGATATTGAAATCTGCGGCTTTTCATCTGATTAATACAATTTTCTACGCCCTAATCACTACTGCAGCCAATCGGAAGTGAGGATGTCCAATTCATTCTGTACTCTTATATTTCCGCATTGCATTTAGCATTGCATCTATGGAGGAAGGAAAATCTCTCTTAATTTATCTTAGCAAGTGTTCCGTTGGACACCAGCTTTCATGTCATAAGGCTTGACGTATTTAAGGCCCGTAATGAAGCGTAATCCATGAAATTTATCCACGTACTCCATATCGTAATTTTTTATAAATTGCAAGTATGATGGTACAAAATCGGTCTGAAAATCAGTTTAATCGGAGTACTCGTAACATCACTTGATATCCCTAACTCTTATATCTACTCACTTAAAACACTCCAAGTTTAATGTTTGAAATAAATTATTCGACTATTTTTCGAGGTTGAAGTTCCTTACCGCAATGGACTAAATCAGTATTTGTTCATGTGGCTCAGTTATTCACGCAGAGTTAACAAACCTAAATGTGCCAATTTTTTTCTCTAACCTCTAGCAAAGATCTCGCAAAAATGACACGAAAATACTTGTGCTCAATCATTTACGGTTACGACTGCATCGGACGTCTTGGCAGTCATACTTTGGAGGATTTAAGAGCGCGTGTGTTTCATGCCCTCTGCATCTACAAAACTCCCAAATTCATGGCCTTGGGCTCTCAGATGTGTTTCAAGTTCCTACGGCTTCTACCTTGTTGCTCGAGATTGCCGAAGGTCATCAAGTTGGATGAAGAAACGATGAAAAAACTCGTCGATCCAGATATGCACGATGCTTACGCGACTCCAGTTGGATCGAAGTTCAAACCCCACTTGAAAGACAGGATTTTCTGTAGGCGTTCATACTCCACCTTATTTTTCTTTCACTTTCAACTATTTATTTTTAATGTGATATAACAAGGCTTTAATTACCTCTAAGGTAACGTACCAAATTTTTGAGCATGGGGGATATCCGATTTCGGTTTGTTCTCTTTCCAAAACTTTTCGGTGTACGATAAATTTACAATCTGCAGTATGTGAATGTCAGTTCAGTAGAATTGCTGCGTTGCTCCAACTCATTCCGTGACGACAGTTAACGGCTAAAATCAACCAAGTCCTTAGAACAACCTCCAAACAATTAACAATGTTTTCATTTCATTGAACTTTAAATAAAAACGGGAAATACTGAACATGTAGTAATGTAATTATGGCGGTACCATTATAATAACGACCAAAGGGCACAGGCAAATGTGAAGATTTATATTTTCTGAACATAAAGAGTCTCCTCAAGCTTTAACTCTGAATGCTTTGCTGTACTACCACTTAGTTGTAAAATTACCAAAATTTCCAGTTGGATAAAGCGAAAATTGTAGGCCAGGGCTATTTACCTGTTAGAACCTTTCATTTGCAGATGCTTCTATTCGACTCTTAAAGGTGAAACAAGAATTAATCGTCTTCTGCCTTCGAAACGGTCCTTGATGCGCTGGAAGGATCCGAAATGCACCAGACTGTTGACACTTTCTCGCCCATATCCTCGGAGTCTTTACCCCAAGACTCTACGAGAGCCAAGCCAAAAGCGTCATTACACACTCGATCTAATGATGGAGTCCATGCTTCAAGCCATTCCATCCGGCCGGCTCTTACATATCATTGAAGTGGACAAAGACTTCGAAATCGAGGGTGTCCAGCCATACACAAAGTGAGCCTCTTCCTCCGCTGATCTCTACATCTATTGAGGAGTTGGTCTTTTTTGCTCCTATGACGAATGGAAACCCCAGTGCAGTTTCCCTTTTAGTAAACAGTTTGAACTATTAACGTCATAACAGCAATGACACCAATGTGAGGATGTTCTATAGCAAGGTATTTTTCTCACCTACATCATCCTAAGAGCGAGAGTTAAAATGTCTAATCGGCATGCTCATTCATGAAAAATCACGTGATAAACACACCAAATCTGCGGTTTCGCTAACGAAAAGAGTTACTGCCTAGACCTTTCGAAACGCCTCAAACATCCACGCTTTCGATGCAATTTCAGTTTTAGCTGATAATCTATTTTCGCAAAAAAATCGCTTGTTTAACAATACCAGCCGGCATCAACTATTTATGTACTTCATTTTTCGCATAATTAGTATCTTATCGCTATAATATATTAGGGATTTTTCCGCTCAATTTACATCGGATTTAGGGAATAGTTCCGTAACCTTCTCTCATATGTTTGCTTCATTCAGCTATCAAGGGAACCCCTTGGCTGGTGGAAAAATTAAAATAGTCCTTATTCTGTTGCTTTCGGTTCTGATCGTTTATCCGATATTACTTCGGAACAAAATATTTTTGCTTCCTCTTTCTCTCTCCTTTGGTTAGCGCTTTTCGTTCAATCTGAATGTAAACGTCATTTATCGCTAAGTAACTTTTTCCGAAGTGTGTGAATTTGTATGGATGAAGCCTTAAAATATTTTGTACTATTTCAGACGCGGATATACTCCACCACCTATAGCACTCTGGGCAGATGCGGAAAACTTTAACAGTCTACTAATTCACCCTAAAATGCTCTTCAACCACTCTCCCATTCACGTCTCTACAGCCCTGGACCGCCTTTACAATAACATAATGCATCCGGAAAAGGTGTATCACAAGATTCATATCAATACGTGGGACAAAGAAATGAAACCTGTGAGTGGTGTGGAGAGAAAAATTACGGAGAAGGATGTAAAGCAATACTGCCGAGTACGAAAGCTCAAATGACTTGCCTTGACTGTCTTATTATTTTTTGTTCTTACTTCCTAACGTAAGTCGCATCTTGGATGTTAGTCTCGTACAGATTTTTATACGGCGAATTTTTCTGTATCAACTTCCTCTTTTATAGAATGGAGTTACTTAAAGGCAAAATAGATTTATGATCATTTTGATTGTTGTTAAGACTGACTGATGTTGGAGTCTAGTTGTCTTAAGGGGTCCCGTACCATTTAGGATGACCTAACAACCAAACAAGCAGGTTGGAATAGGAAATACTACCATTTGTTCACACGAGTGTATGCCACATTCTAGCGCAGATGCGTATTTCGAGATTAGATTTCCGCAGCTCGACACGAATTGTAACGTTTGTAGACTAATATATTTGTTTTTTCTCAGCCGGGTATAATGCACCAACTTCAACGTAATGTCACATCTTATTACTCCACATATTTCTTTACCTAATTGAGTTGCGTTTTTTGTTAAGCTAGAAGTTAGCCATAAATTCTACACTTTAATGAAACATTAATTTAGGTCCTTGCTGAAGGTCTTTTTAGGAGATTGTAAGTGCAAGGTCTGAAATATTTTGTAATAACAAAGGTCCATAACTTTTTGGGGACGGGGGTGAGAAGAGTCGTATTCGCTTTCGCCGTTAGCTGACATTTTGTGAAGAGTTGTTCGTAAACCCTCCATACTGGTGTTGCGTATTGTGACGTAAGGAAAGCCCTGAGAGTAAGAAATGCAGCAGTGGCGAAGGTGACGACCCACTTCTCAAATGGAAAATGCCCTGATTTCGCTAGGCAGGCACGAAGAAGTTTCTTAGGTGGCAAGAGTAAGTCTGCGCAGTGTCCTATCAAGTGAACTATTTTGCTATAGTGTAGTATTTGACGAGAAATAATTAACAGTTGCCAAATTGAGAGACTTAAAAATTCCGAGAACAATATGGTGTCACAGCTCGGAGAACATATAAAACCTACGAAGGACAGAGAAGGTTTGACGTATGAGAAGAATTTGCGAATGGAGCGGTACTGAATCTCAGCGAAATTGAAATCCATCTTCACAAATGAGTGGTAGCTCCTTTAATTAGCTATAAATGAATCAATCACGTGGGAATGGGAAACATGAGCTACTTCAGCGATATTCTAATTCTAAAGGTTATGCATGAAATGGATAGCTTTATTTTTCCACTATATCTCTTAAAACTCCTAAATTGTTAGCCAAATACTCTATTCGAATACATCAAATCTGCAAATAACACCACTCTATTTCGTCACTTTGCGTCACAAGGAACAGTGTGTGCGTATACAGCAGACCATTTCGGTACTTTGTAGAGGCGTATGGAACCTGCAAAAGTAACAAATGGATGTTGATTTTTAGTCAGAGAATGGGGCAAGTTCGTAATTTCCTGTCCGTAATTTGACAGGATTGCTGGCAAGATTTCATTTCTACTAAATTTTTCAAATGAATGATCCTGTTAGTATTGTGGGAGGTCCTCATTTGACCAAAAGCCTACATTTTGTTCATATGAGCGGGGGGACTACATTTCTGTAAACTCTATATTTGCCTTTTCGATGAAAGCTGACGAGTATTTTTACAAGTTGTCGAGGTTAATCGTTACTGAACTGCGAGTGAGTTTCATATGTCCGCCGATTTAAAGGTTTCACTCAGTAACATCAAGTAATGATTAATTTCGGCTATTTGAGATGTTGGAAACGCCAGACTAAGAGTTGGCTGGAGAAATTCAAGACGTCGATCATAGATTAGAAACTAGGACGACTAAACGGTGAAGTGCATTAAAAAAAAGTTGATTGTTAGTTTGTGCTAATACATTTCCGAGTTAATCACTGTTTTTTTTGGTTGATTCGACCGTCCAACTGCCAGGTAGACTGGGAGGAGGAGTGCATCCCTTTGCCGGAAACGATGTTAGCGAGTGAACGAAGTAGACCAGTGACAACTTTTTATTCAATCCTGCGGTGATACTCCGTGTTCAAATTCCTGTTCGCCAATAGGACTCTAGGATTGCTCGCTATTTTTCGCTTTTCTATATTCCAAACAGAGTTATAAATCCTTCAAAGCACCCCTCTTAAGCAACGAAATAATTTAGGCATCTGAGTGAATCATTTAGTATTTATGACCATAAAAGCTTTCACTAGCCTTCACAGCCTGTAATCGGAACTCTACAAATGCTATTCAAATGGGTCACCTACTTTTTATGTAGCCTGCAATCCGAATTTTGCCGGCAAAGCTTATCCTAACTATTTTAATGAGTTCCTTCATGAATATTATGGATGACATGTCCCCAAGTCATCAGAAAGCTAACAAATAAGTTTGGCGAAAATCAAGATGGAATTCTAAGGCAGGAAATGCTGTCATAGGGGGATCTCACAATACACAATTTCAACCGTAAAAGTCGCTCGATGCTCAAACTGACACTTTTTGGCCCATAGCTGGACATACGATAGCGTCGAGCAGTTTTCACAGAAGTGAAGTGGATGAATAGACTCTGCGATTAGCCATCATGCGCGCTTAATGATGACTCAAAAATTTGGCCCCACCCTAAACCCGAGACTTAGAGCGCTAAAACTTCACACACATATACACACATTGTGAAATTCAGTTGGATCTGGAGAAATGCAATATATAAGCGTATATGAGGCGCGTCTGAAGGTTTGGGTTCTTCGTGGTTGGAATGGTAATAGATGGATTTGGAATATTCCTGGCAAAAGGTATAGGGAGATCAAGAGAAGGTTTTTACTAAGAGTAATTGAAATCGAAGCTTCGCTCTCAATCATTAACTTAACCGCTCACTTATTTACTTGCCCCTGTCCTCACAAATGTAAAATAACTTGAGGATTTCTACAAGTTGCCAGCACATCGAAATCAACTTCAGTCTAAAAATACCCCAATATTCAATCAAAAATAGATGAAATAAAAAGTGATACATTGTAGTATTAGCGGCAACAGGACATGATAAGCTGTGTAAGAGCAAATTTGAAGGATATATTATTCATTTAAGGGACAGCGTTAAGCCGTGGTCCGAAAACTTAGGGATGGTTGAAGTTATTTCGAAAGGCGCTACAGTTGCGTGCGAACAAATTAGCGTCATTGCAAAAATGGACAAAGGTCTAGGAGCAAGGTGAAGAGCACGTCACTGACATTTATGAGGCTGGGATCCTTTCCATGTCACTGACATCGATAAATGCACATTTTGCGTCTTTTGTTTGAGAGCAATGCGACCTCCACTGACCTACATTCTGTTTGATATACGTGTGAAACTGCATCTTAAATGCATCTTCGTTTTATGTTGTGTCGTAATTTCTCTCCCCATTATTAAGCGATTTGCCTATTAATGTAATAATTAGGCGTTTAGGCAAACTTGGAAGACACATAGGAGCACTGCATTAGCGAATATTAGTTAGTGCATAATTTCAAAAAGCCAAACCGCATAAGAAACCGTTTTAAGTAATACATTAGAGTAAGTAGAGGAGAATTGTTATGAGACCCCTAGGTGCTGACATATGTTAGGAACCTACACAAAGATATCTTATTGTTCTGCGAGTAACCTTCACATTCGGCTCGAATCAACGGTTTTTACTGGAGAAGGGTGGAGCAGTTAGGTGTGTTTGTGGTCTGACATTGGTTAAAAGTATGAATTTGTTGTTATTAAGTGATTAGAACAAAAACCTTCATGAGAAAAGCGCTGCCAAATTACTGACACATTATCAATCTGACAAAAGACTACAAACAAAACAACGAGTTTGGGTTATAATGGCTGTGTCATCGGAACGCGGTAAAAGAATATGACATTTTTTCTATTAGAATTCTATCGATAAGCCCATCAGCATTATACCGTTGGTATTCACTAAAGAATTAATGGCATGGGTCAGGGTTATAAATTTAGCCTATTTTAGATTCAAAAGCCATTCGCATACACAAGCTATTTCCTGCGAAAATACGTATAGCATTGTATAACAGTACAGTTGCCATTTACGAAACTGTGTATCTGAGGGTAGCCGCATGGCTTCGAGGCACGTTTCAGTATTTCACTCTTGCCATAATGTGCCACTATGCGCTGCCCAATTCTACTGAGCTTTGGAGAACTAAAGGCAAAGTCACGATGTAGATGGATAGATAAATAAATAAGTAAATAAACAAATTTGCCAAATTAATTGCATAGGAGTTGAAATTACTTCAATACTAGTTTCTGATTGAGCTTTATTTCTTTTGAAGCTGCAAGGCACACAAGGGACTTTGAAGCCACAGTGTTGATAAAGTACACGGAGACAAGAACAGATGAGTCCTTTATGCAAGAATTTATGTCGACAGGGCATAACAAGCAGTAAAAACTGTTGAGAACTGTAGGGTTGATGAGCGGCGTTGCCACCTTTAATGGGATTTTTTAACCGCTTAAATCCGAAATTCTGTTCATTAGGATTTTAGATGACGGCTTTATATTACTAACCGCTAAATAAACCATCATTTATAATTATTTTTATAAGAATGAATTCAGTACTGAAAATTTTAGTGCCAATACTTCAACATTTTTCATTTTGCAAACAAAACAACCGTTGGCCATACCGTGTACGACGATCGTAAACAAGGACAAAATGAAGCACGAACTATCATTGAAATTAAGAAAAAAAGATGTTAAAATAGTTCGTGAAATTTTATCAGACTCCGACAGTCATTGGCAGCGAGAAGAATGCCCAAGTTGCTACTATTGGTACTGGATGGTCTCGCTGCGATAAGCCAAATTGATATTGGGGAATAAGGCAATAAGTTACCTTCTGTGCCATGGTGCGACGCAAGTTGTTATTCCGTAGTCATCAGGGCCTGCGACAAATGAGAGTTATTGAAGCCAATAACTCAACGTATCGCCATCTGAGGTATTTTCTCAATAAAACATGATTATACTGCGCATGTTAGAGACAAATTTTATTCTACGTAGTGGCTCTCCATAGGGACATATACAATCCCTTAAAAATAACAAAAACGATATTGTGCCATAAATCTCTTTATTTTGCCGAGCCCTTCACAAGAAGCGCGAGCGCAATTGACCAACCGCAGCGCAAGGTTGTAAGACTTTTATCTGCCTTTCCAGGCGGGAAAACAATAAATCTGTTTATTATCGCTGTTTAACGCGAAGCCAGTTCGGAATGCACAATAAAATGAAGCGTGGCTTGCTTTAAGCGTAATATGAGGCTATACTCTTGGCACAAATTTGAGGGAAAGGTTACATTCTTCTGATCTGTTATGCTGTACCTTTTTGCTGGCGTCTCTGTCGTTCCATTTTCCCAAAGGAAGGGCCAGAATTCATGGAGCTACTTAAGGTTTGTAAATCATTATCCTATGCGGTGATTTATAAAAAATGCTTCCGACCTTTAGTCTTATTAATCTGAATTGTGTAAAAGGCACTACTGGTTTTTGCGTTCTACTCTGCCTGGGGGCGGAATTATCATTTGCATTTATCCATTGGGTAATGCGTTAGTATCTGGACAAAGTAGTCATACATCACATACATTTCCTCGATTTGCTTTCAACGAATACATACATAACAATACCTATTTTCAGAGACTTTTTTATCAATTACCCTGAGCATTCTGTTGTTTTAAGAGGTGTGAACAAAAAGAAAATATTCCGAGGATGTGTCTTCTGCTGCAGCCATTTCGCTCAATTACAATTCGATGAGAACAGGTTGCTCTTAGCCACCCTGCCAAGGGAGGCTCCTGAAAGTTGTGAGGCATTACTTGTGTCTAAATTATTTACACTTTTAACGACTGTGCGTTGAACCTTATTGTACCTGTTATCTTACTTAAATTGAACTTAATTACTAACTGTAGATGCTTTTATGGTGCAAATGTTCAAAATTTGAATTTTCCTTCTGCGAAAAGGGACAGTGAATGTTATCTCTTAGCCATTCAATGTTGGGATCTAAAGTATTTTCGTTGCCGTTCAAGCGTCTTGATTGTCCAGTTCGGAGATCAAATGCAAATTGGTACGACTTATTTTTTAACCTTTATTCGTTAGTAACATATATTTTTCTCTTCATGTATATGGTATACTTCTCTAATTTCCCTCTTGAACACTAATCGAAAGTGGAACTTTATTCTTAACACCACGACCTTAATATTTTTTTTGCATAGGGTTACTTACGATCCCCCATTCCAATCCATTTTTTACTTTAGTGCCTTGCTCGCATTTGTTTCACGTTCTACAGCGTAAGGGGTAGCAGCTGTATGATAAATAAATCAAATACATAATTTTTCCCTCTTTTCATTTGCGTTCAGGTTTATTTGTTGGTCGAGGCTTCGCTTGAACTGTATTTTTTTGAAAGTTGTAGAAAGGTTAAATCTTGTTCTCTTTGACTTATATGTATATATTTTTCTCGGGCTTAAATGAACTTGAAAATATATGGTATTTCAAGAAAACTGCTAGATTCCCTCTTAAACTTCGCTACCGACTGCATTTTCTGGATTTATTTATTTGCCTGATTTCCGAAATTCTTAATCATTAGTTTAACCCTATTTTCTTCGTATTCCCCAAGTGTGAGTGAATGTCACATAAATCGGGAAAACTTCAGATAATATTTGAATTGGCATGAAGGGTGTCACATCTAGCTGGGTCCTCTCGTTGGAACGTGACAAGATTCCTTAGTTGCAATCCTACAAATCCAGTACAGGGCTGGTTTGACACTATATTCAGGTCAAATAAATCATCATCCTTAAATAACTAGCTTTACCAGTTTTTATTGAAGAAAGGGATAGATGCAATTTATGTGAGGTTATCAATTCCATTCCTTGAAGGAAAATCTGTGCAACAGTCTCATGCTTAAATTTATCACTTGATAGGTGCGTAACTTCGCATTGCCCCAATTTCAAAGCGTGTACATCACAAAACGACAGTGGTATTTTTGCCATTATATAGTTATAGTGCCCATAAATAAAAATGCTTAGCCCTCTTAGTGCATTTGAGGTAAGAATTTATCAACAACCTCCCCTCATCAATTATTGTGAATGGACGATTTTTTCCAGTCCAGTAATTGATCATTTGCTGAGGCTTAGATGATTTTGATATCTATTCACTTGTTCAGTTTCCTATAGCTGGCCAAATTTCTGGGACTTTTGAAGCCTCTGTAAACCAAGTGTGATTTATTGAACTAGATAGTAATGATGATTAACAAGGAACAATTTGTCTTTAATCAAGGAATAAATTATTTTAAATAGATTTTAGTCAAATTGGATTACAGTCCCATATCACCCCCCACTTTTGCCGTCCTTAAAAAACGTAGATTCTAACAGTGTAAGCATCTTCTTAGAACCTTCTTAGGGAAATGAAAATATCTGTTGGCTAATTGGTTTCGCATCAGCATTTTTCAGTCTATGTTTGACAATTATTGAGGAATTCGGAGAATAAGTTATGATCTTGGATTAGCGGTGGTGAAGCCTTCCTTATGAATTTTCAGAGGAATAATTGCCACCATTAATGGCAACGGAGCCTCAGTATCGATATCCTTGGCAGGTCAGACGAAAAGGAACGCGATCAAGCGAACAAGCCGCGGACGTTGATACTTTTATCGAAGCTAAATCTACGGAAGTTGAGGAAGTCATCGAAGTGCCTTCACAGGAAAATGATGTATCTGTGGACCATCTTCCAGATTCTTCACCAAAAGACGATCTAGAAGAACTGGAACATTCAGTAATCGATATGGAGCGGGTGAGCTAATTTGTCATTGACTATTTTGCGTACTTTATGAAATATCTACTTGAAATCCTGTTTGGGATCTTCAGTATGTAGAAGAATTGCAATTCGAGATGCTCAAACTTCGGAAAGACAATGAAGCGAGAAAGTTGAAAATGCCCCCATTCGAGCTTCCCTTTTCTAAGATCTTGGAAGGTAACTCAGAAAATACTTTAGTCATTTGTTTCGATGAGCTAATTACCATCTTAACTTGAATTCTTGGGTCAGCCTTCGTTTATTTGTTGCTAAGAGGTCGAAGAGTTTACCTGACTACCTGAATTGTTGACGACTTTACCCTTAACCGGGGCCGCATCGCAACATATATACTCAGTTCGACTGTAAATATATTTGAATGAACTCCAGAATACCTGCCATAACTATTTCCACTTCAGTTATTATTGCTACTCGTTTTATCCGCTGCAGATGAGACTATAAAGTTATATCCCCTCAATGATTCATTTCAGATTCAATCTCCGTGTTTAAAATGAACCTTAACCACGAAAATTTTTGACATCTGGTTCCATTTAAGTCTATACCCGCTAACCTGATAGTGGTTTGGGTACTTGTCTATTCCTCAGATAATGCCTCCTATTCATATGCGAAACTTGCAGTCAGTATTTCACTACTTTTTTTGAAAAAAAAAATCTCCAGCTCCAAGTGTTAACTATTCTCACACCATAAATTCCCCTTACCTCATAGTGTGAAGGAAAGTTGTACCAGTTAGGCTGGCTGTCATTATTAGTAGAACCTTCACGGCTAAGTCGATGTCTTACTTACCTTTATTGAAAAATGCTTGTTTCCACTACTCAAATCTACATAATTAAGTGTGCAAGTGGAACATGGTCTAAGGAAGGAAAGTGTTTCTGCTACAGGTAAACTAAATTGGGAGTGCTGAAATGCTATTACCTTTAATGTGAATGAGATCAGTCTAACTTACTCAAAATCTTCTGCCGATTTCGAGAGTTCTCTTTCGTTTTGCGAAAATAAGTAAAACAGTCTGTGCACTCCCATTTTGAACTTTGTCGATGGATGATTTGTGGATATTTCTATTAGTCGCTCATAAAATATCTATGGCCATAAAATCCTTTTTCTCTTATTTGATTTTGAGCAGACTTAGAACGCATATCAGGAAGCCTAGAAACACACAAAACAGACTACAGTTTGATTGCAGCGACGCAGGAAGAGAATCTCAAACTCCGAGAAGAATTACTTCAACTCAAAGAAGAGATCCAGGGTCTGAAAAGGGAACTGGGGACTATTAAACAAAACCATGCGGCTCAGATTGAGATGATCACACTCACCAATGAGGAGAAAGGTATTCTAACTAGAGAAAAGATATCAGCGGAATAGAAGTGTTAGATATTTTTTTAAAGTTACATTGAACTCTATAAAATGTCTAAATACATTTGTCTTCGACGTCTTTCTAAATCTACTCGAGTCAAAATCTTAGAAACCTTGTGAAAACCTTTGTTCTGAAAGTGTTTCATTAAAACAAAAGGTATAGAAGCCGTGATATATCCTTAAATTTTATGCCTGAGTATGGTATTCTATACTAGAGATGATTTTTGAGACATCAAAAAAGAGCATAGTACAAGAAACCTCTTTCCAATGTTTTCACATTGTATAGAGAAGAACATTCTATTAATTCTGAAACGGCACTAAAATGGGGAGTTTTTTCCCCAATCCATGCATAGGTGGATGATCGGCAAAGCAATGAACCAACATGGTCTGCAAAAACGCTTCCACCATGTAACAGGGCGTATTTATCACCAGACAAGTACTCATTTCGCAAATATTCATTAATTAACAAACCAGTATCCACAAATGTCAAATTATTACGGATGCTGAAGTGTAAATCGTTACTCATAAAATATTGTTACGTAAATGGCCTTGGTTCATCACCTTTTTGCAAACTGAAGGGTTTAGAAAGATGAGATAGCAGCCTATGTGTCATTAAAAGCGATAATTGGGGTGCTTCGACGACGAAATCGACTTCAGATTACTGTTTCTGGTTACATGCTTATTGCCTGATATCGCCCTATTTGTGCTATTTTCATTGCTCTGGAAATGTTCACTAACCTCCCTTGTAATTTTTCCCAAGTTGGGAGCTCATTTCCTAAGGGTTTTGTCTGCAGACGAATGATGTCCGCTTTAAGGATAATCACAAGGCATTTTTTAATCGTAACTATTCTCTCATAAGTATGTTAGAACGGCTTAATCTGGGACGGAGTAACGGATGAAGGTTGATATATTCCCCCCACCTTTTATCCATGCTATTGTTTGAGGGAAAATTTAGTGCATTTGTTGTCTGTGAATTTGAGTTACTTGGTCATGAAACAACTCAATCACAGATTCTCTTTTGAAACATAAATTGTACCTTGTTGATCATTATTTAGGGCATTATTTTAGGCTCGGATGCTTTAAGTGATTATATTCCTTTTCGATCGCCAGTGAAGGTGCTGAAATGGTATCATTGAAGTTAAATGAAATTTTATAGGAATTTGCACTTAACTTCGTCCCACATTTTAGTGACTGCTATGCGCAATATGTATGAAGAAAAATGTACGTTTGATTATCCTTATCCTGTTCGTTACTGAATCTAACTGGTTTTACCCTCGAACCTCACTTTTGCTAGTGATTAAACAGTCAAACCAATTTACGGAAATGATGGAAAAAGAGCAGGCCAACTTTACTGCCCAAAGAGATGCCTGGAACGAGGAAAGGGCCACTGTATGTGTTATTTGCTCTAATTCTCCATTTTTATTTGTAGAAACATAAGTGGTGATATGAGATTTAATCGTTGAATGCTTTGATATTTACACATCGAAAGAAACGAAAAGCTGGAAAGTCATGAACATTTTAAGCAGAATGTAGTAAAAGCTTTTATAATAATTTCAGCTACTTATCGAACATGCCAACGAGTTGGCCTCATTAGTCAAATCGAAGGACCAAAAAGTCGTCGAAGAAAATTCTGATTTCCGTAGCGAGGTTCTGCGGCAGGTATTATTTCTATGACGGACACTTTCCCTCTTTTGCGCAAATGACTTTTGGAAATCTACCTCTTAAACAAAGAGTTGGTAATTAGCGAGTGACAGCCGCTTTAAACCATTATCGCATGCATTTAGCGTATAGGCGAGACGCAAGTTAGTAGCAGGGGGTTACTATGAGCGCTGTCTGTCTTTGATAATAGGGTGTCCTTTTTTTCTATATATTTAATGTCGCCACAAAAATGTTCCTTTTAGCCACCTCTACGATTCCTCTTTTGTATGAGCCATCACGGCAACATCACAGTGAAGCCAACTCTACCTCAGGATTTTAACTGAGTCTAAGCAACTGCTCTCTAGCGCAATTGGAATAATAACGCATATAGTGAATTTATTACTTCTTTACGATTGCAAATGGCTTCATCTAACTCATCCTCCATTAGGGAATCTTATGACGATTTCGTTTTCTGTGAATGATATTAGCTAGTAAGCGTACGTAATAGACCATCATTATATTGTAACGATATTGCTTGATAAACAGCCCTTTTTACTGACTTCTTTCTGATTACATTCTTCTTCTGTTTAAGCGTTTATCAGCCATATACTTAGTTTTTCTCTAAATTTAAATGACCTAGGATAGTCTTATTTTAGGTATCACTTTTAATTCTAGTTTTTTAGGTCCTTAGTTATGACCTTCATTTTAAGTGTGGGAGTCTCCCTATTCTTGATAAATGAATACTTTCCACACAAATAGGCGGCCTCAAGAGCATTAGCAACAGCATCCTTTAAAGGTGAGATTATTAAATAATAGCATAATATGGCATTAGAGCTGGCGCCAATGGTAAAAAAAATGACAAGAGTTTGGAGAGTATAGAAATGGGTCTAAGTTGCTATGCCATCAGAATAAAATCGCGGTACCTTATGATCGACAGTTCTACATGGCAACGTGAGCGTATGCTCAATTTTTCAAGTCAGTTCTCTTAGACTCTTAACCGATCTCCCATTTTAGTTCGGCATTAGTGTAAACATTTGAACCTAGTTTCCCCTCTCGAAATTTATTGTGACTTCTTTCCGGCTCGCTCCCCTTCCTCCTGTCTACCTGTTCAAACCCTAGGCCGAATAGTGAGGAAAAGATATTTCATACTACTGATTCCAATACAGTTCCGGTCGGTATTGAAATTGCTTCTGTGACTGTTTTAATCTCCTTCATGTCTATTTACAGATAACTGAGGTGCAGAATCAAGCACGCGAGCAGGTGGCACAACTTCAGGGCAAGATCGACCAACTCTTGGCTGAGTCGACATCATCAAAGGTATCTACCCGACCGTCGAGGGGAGGAGAAGAGGTGGCGGAAGCAGACCTCCCACTTCTGTGCCCTCGCATCAAATATCATGGACAAAGCAAGCAGAGAAGATACCATGCCCAACATCTCGGAGAGAAATAAGAAAGGTTCTGTCGATTTGCTTTTCATGTAGATGATATTCTGAGGATGAGACAATGTACAGTCAATCATTGGCATCTCACCTATTTCTTATTTTTAAAAGGCGACAAGTGAATTACCCAGAACGTCAATTATAAAACCTGCTACTTAAAGTAAAGACGTCTATGATAAGAACATTTTTAAAATTTTTTTCATCGCGCTCAAATCGGCGCGAAGAAGGTAGTTGGACACCATTATCCCTTTCTACTAGTTCATAATTTCCCAAATTGCTTTGGATCTTATAACTTTTACAAGGGGAATGAGAGGTAGCGAATTACCTCCCGTACTAGTAGGCTGTGATTTTTTCACGCACCTTTTTTTAATGCTGCTGTTTACGACACACACACACGCACTTCAGAATTTGGTGTTTATAGGTTTTAAGAATCGTTAAAAGCGTCTACTATATAAATAATGGCTTTTTTGTGCACCCTAACTTTATAATAAGTGCGCTAATCACTGTCTTGATCACGGACCCGTGTCATGTCACCATGACTACTTCCACAAAACTAGTCTCTGAGACAGTTGTAGCATAAAATTAGGATTAGTAATAAATCACTAGATTTCGACTTACTTGAAAAATTTAATTGCCATTTGCCTCTGATAGCTACGGCAATCCACTTTGAAATCTTCTGTAGTTTAATATAGATTTATCCTTGTTAACTTTCTTAATTATTTGGAAAATGGGAAGATTAAAGTTTTCTTATGTACTTTCAGACATCTGGTAATTCAAATTGTCAAGATATCGTTCTGGTGTCTCCAATCCGGCCACAGGGTCAAGAGAATTTCGTCACTAAGGCAGGTGGGCAAAAGCGTGTACACTGCGAAATGGTCCCATTTTCGGAGCAAGTGCCACAACAACCAAATGGAGTGGCCGCTCAGGTGCCGTTGAGAAAGTCACTGAAGGTTGCCGCGGTGCCGCCAGTCCTTGTAATGGCTGAAGAGCCACATCCACTGCTGGAGGCCTTCGCAAACTCTCAGGATAAGGTGGATGGACGCATTGAGCTGCCGCATTCCAAGTGGGGCAAAGCGGCAGACTTGCTAAGTCCACGGTCCTACGATCCATCGCTTTCCCAGATGGTAATAACTCCCTTAACAGATTTTTATTCTCACCTGCGCACTAACCTACGCTATAGTTGAAGTGTTGTTTGCTACATAAATTAAATAGTTGTTAACAGACTCCTTTTGGTGATAATGCTATTGACTGTTTAAATTGCGTATCCACTGCTTCGTAACACATTGTGAAGACGTAATTAATTCACTTGGAGTATGAGAATATAGTTCTTGAGCAATACTTCCATTCCATTGTTTATTTGTTTGTTTGTGTACCACATGAACGACTATTGATCTTCTTTAAAGTGGTTCCACAGTTGAACGCAGACATTAAGTTGTGGCAGAGAAAAACTTAAACCATTGATGACAATTTTTCTCTTCAGATCTGGGTAGGAACCGTGACAGTTGTAAAATAATTTGCCATGGTTTTTTGTCCATCAGGCTCACATGGTACCTCGGAAAAAGATACTTTTCTCTCACCGGTTTATCGGTCATCTCAAAGTTTGTCGTGGACTTCAGAATTTTTATTCCACGTTCCGCATTAGGAATTGGGGTTTTTTGTTGGCCGCATGGGCTATCAAAGAATTTTAATGAAGAACTTTTCCATTCCCTTGAGTTATGCACTAATTACTTGGAAGCCTGTAAATTTATGGAATTTGGTGAACAAAGGCTTGGGGGAAATGGATGCCCAAATTATACGAAATGTGTTTATTTAGAATAAAACCAAGTTTGGTCGAAACTGACTCTATCACCCGTTATTTAAAAGACTAAGATTCAATGTCTTTCAGCCATCTGTTGATGATCCAAATGAAGACTTCACGCCTGTGCACGACTGGTTCGACTACGCGGACGAACAATCACAATACCAAGGGGAGGAGGGTCAAAGACAGGCAATGGATAATTCGGGTACATTCTTCCTTACCACACCGCCATCACTACAGCAGCAGCTGGAGCAACAGCATCAAAAACAACAACCACCGCTACAGCAACCGGGACTTGTTCAGAAAAAACGACACCTTTTTACTTTCCAATCAGGAAATAATTGAACTACCCGCGGATTCCACCTGTTATAAATTCTACCACATTACTTTGTGTAGTTAGGAGAGTTTGCGTCAAAATCCAACAGACATTGGGATTCGGTTTGTCTTGGTCTTACCTCTTTGAACTTTGATGTAAATGCATTTGGTATATCCTGTTGATTATCGTCCCATTGCATTGTAAACATGCGGTGTTGCTTTATGCGCATGAATGATAGCAGTATTTTTATTTAATGAGCTCTTGAGATGTAATACTATACTTGGATCAAGTAGCAGATTTGATTTTTCCGACCCTACGGTGGGTCGAAGATCACTATCAGGCTTAGCCGAGTTGAAAGCTCTTTGTCAATCTTTATAATTAGCTGAAATCTAAAATTTCGGGTTGACTCTACGACGCTTCATCACTTGATGAGGATGGAGTTTAAAATTATTACATTGCATAATTAAAACACCATAGTTTTATTCGAAACACCTTTACTTCCTCAGTTTAGTCCCTCCTCCGTGTGGGCAACATATTTATTTGCTACACAAAATATAAACCCGCTCCAATTCATGCAAAGTTCAATAACAGCTTGCTTGAATTTACCGGAAGCTAATAAGAATGTTAACATTGTTTGCCGTAGCAACCTCTGAATACCAATAATTTATTAATACGATCGACTTTCGCTAGCCAGATTTTCTCCCTACCTAGTAATAACTGATGCTGCTGATTAAGGAAACGAAAGTCTGAAATCCGTGACGAGTCAAACCACTAACAATTAGGATACCAAAGTGAAGGTCCATCATTGAGAAGGGGATTAAAATATTTCAGTTATTATTTTATTAACTTTGCCAATCTACTAAAATGTAACCGTAAGTATATCGGCATTTGCTAAATGTGTTAACCGCTTATTTAACTTACTAATGCTACTGGACCTCTACCCTCAATGAAAAAATAAAAAGTGTTAGGTTAGCTACCAACCATAGCTTAAAAATAGTAAAATACGCGGTGTTTTTTACCAAGGGAAAGCACTAAGTTGTAGCACTTCTAATGGTAGTTTGAATGCGCATTTCCATCGACACACTGTTCAAAACCTCAGCCTAACATCTGTACACCCATGTGTCTCTTTTCCGAATTAGGAAATCACTCTGGGGTTTCGCTTATTTCTTTTTTGAATTATAATAGCATATACATATTTATGTTCACACAATATTACATCGTTGTTCATAGCTTAATGGCTGAAGGGCAGTTGCATGCAGGTGATTGTGTTAAACCTTTTATTCCAGATTTAATCTCATGCCTTATGTACGTACCCGTCGTCGCAACTATAAGTCTCCATACTTTGAAAAATCTGACTCAGAGGATGCTATTGTCAGCAGTGGCGAGGAATTTATGCCTCCCTCCAGACTCAAGCCTAAATTGCAGCGCAAAACCCGCGTAAGACACAAAAAATCGGAATATGAAGATGAAACACGCGATGCAAAGGTATCAACTGTTCGTGACAGTAAAGGAGTATCTAAAACGACAAGAAAGCGTAGAAAAGACAGTGCGGAATGTGAACCAACCTCTCTGAGCCCATCAAACTCTCGCATTTTGCGAATGACGAAAACGAATGAAGAGCCTGTAACTTTGGATCAAGATAATGCGAAAATAACGGAGAGTAGCTCGAGCGATACAAATGGCTGGGACGATGTATCGGACCATCAATCCGACAGAGAAGATAAAGAGGCTGTATCATCTAACCGGGAAATTGAGTACATGAGTCACCTTCTGCAGAAGTCGGAAATTGAAGACGTTAAGACAGCAACAGAGGATGATATAACGGTGTCCGTAAATGCTTCCTCCCGTGGAAACACCTCTTCTCGGGACCCCAGGGTTCTAGCTGCCCTTGCCTTGACCCGACAACTGCGTCAACGTGCTTTGGCGCTTCACACATTCTATGTTTTGGAATTCCTCACTTTTGGACGATTTGCTAATAAGGCTTGTGATGACCCCACAATACGTGCTTTGGCTCTTTCTTTTGTTGATGTTCCGCAGTCGTGGGATATTGTTGCTCTACAATCACTTCTTCTCACTTTCGTTTCCCTAGTTGGCAAAAGCCCTGCAATAAAGAATCCAAATATTGCTCAAGCGGTTCAAAACCGTTTACAGATCGGATGTCCCTCGGAGATTGATTGTGCTATCTTGGTGATTGCCGCTCTACGAGCTTGCGGCCTTGACACTCGTCTTATTTTGGCTTTTAATCCGCCTTCATTAAAGCCTGTTGGTATGGTCGATAGTAGCATGAAAAAACTTAAACCTCTTGATGCATCAGGCATAAATTCAAAGATTGTTTCATCCTCGGAAGGTGAGGAGGAAAAGCATACCTCTTTTAAGTATCTCCTTTTCGGTGAAGTTTATTTGCCATCTGACGAAATCTGGTACACTATCGACTTGTCCCTTCCCGTGGGGAAAGTAACGACTGAAATTTCCCCTTGTTTCACTCACTTTCCTTATGTTGTCGGTTTTCATTCTAATCAATGCAGTTACCTTGGTCGTAGTCCCGTCGATCTGGCACCGAGATATGACCCTACCTGGTTGTCTGCGTCCCGAAGCCGTCGTATTTCCGAAAGTTTGTGGAAACAATTCCTCTCCACACTGAGATGCCATTGCGATAGTGATGTAACGGACTTAAGAGCGAAAGATCCTAGCGGAATCCAGGAAACGAGGGATGCAGAAGATATGAATAAAATTTTTGATCACTTGCGGAGTCTTCCTGTACCTTCGAGAGTTCAGGATTTTAAAGGCCATCCGCTATATGTATTGAAGCGGCATCTCCTAAAATTTGAAGTGATTTATCCACCAGATGCGCCTGTAGTCGGATTTCTAAAGGTCGGTACCAAGAAGAGTGGAATTACCGAGCCTATTTATCCACGCGAATGTGTCTATCTTTGCCATACTCGAGAGACGTGGTTAAAGGAGGCAAAGGTATAGACTTTAGTTTACTTTATGTCGGATGATGTTTACCTATTTTATTTTAAATTTTTTAAATTCGTATTACTTTTATGGGGTTTTAACATTTGGGCCACTTTTTGCGTACTAACGTAAATTCATCTTATTGCTAAATGTTTGGTATCAAACATATGTAGGTATGATACTTATGCTCAGAATACCATCCGATTTTATGTTCTACATGATGACAATACGTTTTGGATCTCCCCAAACCCGTTTACATTATATCTGTTGTCAATGTTTAAACGCATAGGAAAACAGTACCAGATTCTATTTATATAAGATCATCTACAGTAGTTTAATTGAAGACTGAAGGGGTCTAGTTGTGCATAATCGGTGCAGCGGTCTACTCAGTCCACACACCTACCAAGGAGTGTTGTAAAATATGAAAGCAATATGGTCGACATTACTATGATCCACTTTTCTTTCCTGTCAGTTAGAGTTGATCATACTTTGTTTAAAATGTTCTTGTCACTAAAAACAGGGGGAAGTTAAATATTTCCAATATTTTATGTTAATAACCTGCAGTTGAAACTTTTCCTAAAACACTGGAAGATTATAAATGCGCATTTTCTCGAATTCAAGTGCGAATTTTATAAATGTAATTGCATTTACTATTATTTTTTTTAGCATTTAATAAGACATCGCCATGAGAGACTCGGCGCTGTGTTGAGATATAATCTAGTTTGGAGTGTTGGCACGTGTGCTTGGTACCTTGACTTTTTAGTTGCAATATGTCTTGAAACTCCTCTGTGAATGTTATCTATAACTTTGTCTCACTTACGTAGTAAATGTTACTAAACTTTTTTATTGTGGTATGACTAAGTGTCGACTTCTGTAGTCTCATTGTGGATTCTAACAGAAATCTTGGTGCCCGTAAGTGTCACTTAATCAATTATGTGGCCATTTGGTACTGAATTGTCTTGCTATTCCTAAGGTTCCTTATCAAGAAATTCTTTAAATTTTGATTTAAAACCTTATTAAACTACAGACGATTCGACCGGGGGAGAAAGCAGCTAAAGTGGTAAAGGCGGTAATGTCAATAAAGCGCAAACTTCTGCAAGATACGAACGCACCACCTCCCATGGTGGAGCTGTACGGACCTTGGCAAACCGAAGATTACCAACCACCTGTGGCGCAGAACGGTGTTGTGCCTCGCAACGAACATGGCAATGTGGAACTCTTCAAATATTCCATGCTGCCAATCGGTTGTACGCATCTCCGACTTCCTGGTATGCCGTATTCATAAAACTCTAGAAGTACTTGGACAATGCGCTTACTCGTTGCATGAATTTAGATGTTCCTAATTACTCGAGCACATAACCTTTCCTGCCTATATTTACGAGATATTCTAGGGCGATAAATATTGTGTGAGACAGCTTCTCCCTCTACATGTCATTATCCAATTTAGTTTCGTTTTAAGTTTTCGAAGTGATGATTAGTACCGAATTCGAAAACCCGAAGAAAATGCTGACCATTTGAGCGATCATTTCGAAGTAATCATTCAGTTCATTGGTTCCATTCTTTTACACGTAGTTCGTTTTTAGCAAGATAGAATTAATAATAATGAACTTGCATCGTAGTTATGATCCTTATTTCGGTAAAGATGCTACTTTTGAGCGTTTAGGAGTGATATCTGAGAATTTTTCCTCCCTTAATACGTTTATGACATAGTGGAAACTGGTGATGAAAAGGTTGAGTAGTTGACGATATTTCTGGTCTCCACCATTGAATTTCAATACGAAATTCGAAATTACAGTTATTTCCGGAAGACCTTCTCTTGACCGCTATCAATAGGAAGCCTCTTTGAACTTTCTCAAATACCTTTGATCCCTCTCTGAAAGAAATGTTGGGTTTACTAACGCAGATATTGTTTTGTAGTAAATTTATTGACTAGACGGAACTCTGGTAAAATAGATGGTTGAGAAGTAGCTCTTTCCTATCAGCTTTGTGCGCCAAACTGCAACGGATTCATATATTCCGTCAAGATAGCTTGCTGTCTCCATAAACACTGCAGTGCTTAGGAACCCGACTATATGTGCCGCTATTCGTTATAAGTAACTCTCTAAACTGACCAAGATAATGTCATATATGTTACTATGACACTGATTTTGTTAACGTCTCTAATTCTTGTGGCCCTCGTAGGGATCCAATACATCGCCAAACGCCTGCAGATCGACGCAGTGCCAGCAATGGTCGGATGGTCCTTCCACAGGGCTGGCTGGGCGCATCCTGAGTATGATGGTTTCGTGGTGTGCAGCGAGGTTGTTCCGGCCCTGGTGGACGCATGGCGGGCGGAGCGAATGTCCGCCGAGGCGGCTGCCGCTGCTGACCGTACTGAACGGGCTCTTTCCAACTGGAAGCGTCTTACACAACACCTTCTCCTCTGGCAACGTGTTGAAGATAAGTTCCATTTGGCCAAGTCTACTCTACATGGTACGACACAGGTGAGTCGGCTCTCATTTTTCCACTTTACTTTTAACCGCACATTTCTGCCGTATGCATTCTTGTCAGCTTGCATCATTACCTCGGTCATAAAGTTAGATCATACCGTGATTTTCATAGGTCGCCGTTATTTATTGAGTTTGTATTATCCTTCTATGAAATTTGATTTTTGATTTGCTTGCTTTGGTGACGATTTTAATGGTTATATGGGAAGGAAAGAAATGTTTGTTTACCGCATATTAATAAACAAAATAACTAGACCTTATTGGCTTTACGATAAATAATTGTTTGTCTGACTCCGAAGTAGTCTATAATTATATCTGTCTCTGTCATTACATTTTAACTTCTATCTCTGCATTCATCTGTTTCTGAAAATTTGTTAAAATATTGTTTTCTTTGGTTTGACGAGGTCATCAGTGGCCTGTTTTGATTCCGCACCCAGATTTTACTTGTTACGACGTGTCCAAGAGGCTGACACAAATAGAATGTTTCTCGTTCTACAAACTGCGATAAAAGTTTTATGGACAGCGTTATTGTAGGGGCCTGGAAGGCTACTGCCGCCGACTGAATGTTTTATCTTTTCATACTTCGTCCTTTTAGGCCTTAAACTCAGTTTTTAGAATAAAGGCTTTTGTATTTAGTGGCTTCTTTTAAACCATCTTTTCTTCCGCATCCTATCACGATTGCTTTGTTTATTTGTAACGACAGTAGTAGTTGTTCTGACCTGACTATCAAATAAATAATGCCTACTTAAAAACATATTCCTAGTATTTACTGCAAGCTAATTGGGATTTAACTAATTTATTTGAGCTCCCAATAGCATAACAGTTCCTTTGATGTGCCATTTTGTTGGCGGACCAAAAGGTTTTCGTTGAGTTTAGTCACTTTTTTATCATTTTTTTCGAACGATAACTTCTGTAGCTTTCGATTTGTACTTATCAATCTCTCCCCTTCTTCCCCATAATTCTGAAAACATCCTTATGTTGACTATTTCATATTTTTCCTCAAACGCCTTTTACCGACTTATTTGTTGAAACCATCTAACAAATTCGATATCATCCTCGCAATTTTCAACTGGAAAGTGGTGATGTTGAGTTGAGGTGTAGTCATGACTTCGTAATTTTACGTAATCTTCACCATCTTGTGCGACCTCTTGACATAATTCCCCAGATGTTACCTCTGTTATAATCTTCGTCTTTAGCCCTCGGTGTCTGAATCGAAGACCGCATCATCCTCCAAAACATCTAATTCGGGTACACCCTGGCAGCCTCTGGCCACTGCTACAACGGTGTTTCCGCGCCTTCTTGAGGCTACAGATTTAGTCAAAATCAAACCGAAACGCAAAAATATGTTAAAACCTAAAACACCAACTGCAAAACCTCGATCTAAACGCCGAAAACGACGTCAATCATTTACGTCTGAGGAAGAAGACGAGGAAAATGACCGTCTCCCATCTGACAGCGAATGAATTTCATCTTTTCCACATTACCGTCTGCATTTAACTCTCATACTTATAACAGATTTTCTCATATCAACTCCTACATTTTAAAAATATATTATTTTTATTGAACCTTTTTGGCTTCTATGGTAACCTTTATCCGCACGCAGTAAATCGGCCCCATCCTCCTTTTTCTTTGGACTGAGGTATTTTTGTTGTACATAGATCTTTACTTGTCTTTTCACTTAAGATTTTCTTAATTTACGTAGCCACTTCATAGTTACTGATTTATTATTTGGATAAGCGTTTCGGAAGTTGTGCTTTACTCTTGGCATAAAACAGGAATTTTTTAATGAATCTGCGCCTTGATGATACTTTGTAGTTTTTCTTTTAATTTTCTGAAGAGGAACTTCATTTATTACCCAAGGCTATTTTTTACTTAGTCTATAAATTAGTGACTCTTTTTCGATCATTAAATTTCTTGGTTCGCACTTCAACTCAGCAGGGAAAGTCCCATTTTTGAGATCGGCATTCAAAATTTTAACATTCTTCAACATTATTATACTCTCTGCATTTGTAAATGGACATATATTTTGATATTTTTACTACTTTATCTCCCCTGTGAGATCTTCAGACAATCCGTTAGTATCTCCGCTCTTAATTGCTTCAATTGGCCATTCTGTTTAGCGATGAACCTTTTGAAGTCTTAGGACTCAACATGATTCAACTGTTTGCTGACATACTCGTCCTGTACTTGTTTTTTATTCAGCTTTCTCCGATGTCACGGAAAGATTTGGTCATAGCCCAGGGAGCAGTGGTGGCCAGTGAATGCGACCTTCGAGGCGATATCACTGTGGGCACACGTACCGTCATTCATCCCAAGGCGAGAATCATCGCTGAAGCTGGACCTATACGGATCGGCGAATCGAATTTAATTGAGGAACAGGTTGAGATCATCAACGACACACCCAACACCATTCTCATTATTGGTGACTTTAACGTCTTTGAGGTAGGTGTACTCACCTTGTTTCTTTAACTGTATGCTATGCTTTTTCCCTTATATTGAAAACGTATTTCCCGTCTTTTGTCAATGTCGTTATAATCACCAATTTCAATATTATCTTCCCATGATCGTATGTTCTTGATTCGAGTTTTTTGAGGTCGTCTCTCAGGCCAAATTGGTAATGTTTTGTAATTTCAGATTTGATTTTCTCTTCCCCTGGAAGAAACTGTGATAAATTTCTATAACGACAATCAGTGTCGTTCTTGAAACTAGCTTTCTTTCCGATCGTTCTAGTCATTTACGACTCTAATCGCCTTATTATCTTTCTTCCTTTCTAATGTGTTTTTTAGGATTTTCTGTTTAAAAGAGTTTTTAAGGCTATTTTGTTCCGCGATTTGGTTTTCCTTTTTTAATTTAACTGTTAATCCCCTGCTGTTCCTCTGCAGTAGTGGGTAATTTTTTCGAGCGATTAATTGCCACAAATGATTTGTGAAGAACCAGACGAGAGAATTATGCAAAATAGAGCCAATTTTACCAATGAAGTGACAAAAAGACGCCTTTAAGTGTTTTGTCTCGCTTATAGAATCTATGTAATCACATAGTTCTTCACCTCCTCTGTATGAAATCCGGTCTTCACTCTAATGCTAAGTGCCTTTTATTCTGCCATAGATACGGTTTAATCTTGATGAATAGTTTCAACATTTATTAAACAATGTTTTTTTTCGCTTTTTGACTTATTGAGCCATCAACGAAGTTGGCTTGTGAAACAAGATCTACAAAGGCATTTGGATTCGGTGTCAACCCTTAATAAGTGCTTGGTCCTGGTTGGGGTTGTTACTTTTTCCTCGAAGTTTTCGTGACAATGTTAGCCCTCAGAAAATGTAATAATGAAGGTAAACTACTCCTGATTGCCTACTTATTTCCCAAACCTTTGTTAGGTTCACTAAGGAGATATTTCATTCATCCATTTCTAAACACGAAGATAGCATGCTGAAGATTAACAATTTATACTTCTTTGCCTGCGCTAGGTGGGGGCGCGCGTTTACAGTCGTGGGTTGGTAACTCCAATGTCTTTGAGTCGAAATGCTTCGTCGGCTCGCAGGTTCGCATCTCCAATGGTTGCGTCATCGGTGCCATGTGCTCCATCACCGCCTCAGAAAAGCTACCTGAAAATACCGTCATTTATGGTGAAAAAGTGGGTAGTTCCCCTTCTTTTATTCCTCGCTGCTGAAGCGTTTCGTAGGAAATTATATTAGTGGGGAATTATTTACTGAATTAAATATAGTCGGTAAAACATAATGTCTTACTTTCATTTTGCGGTCCAATCTTTTATTGGACAACGCGCATTCTTTTCCCATTTATTTCGATACTGAACAATCTCTAAATCGGACTGATTCTAAAAATACATTATAATTGGACGGTACTTTCAGTCTCGTTACTTTTTCAGTAAAGTCGTTATTAGGTGAAGGAGCAAATTGACGAAATAGCATTCATTTATGCCATAAGGGATTTCCACTGCATGTATTAACTTTAAATTCGTAACTACACCTCAGGCAGAGTTTAACTTATACCTCAATTATATTTAGAGAGGCAAGCACATCACTTCCGCTAGATTTATGAAATACTTATTTTTCTTTTCTGAATTACCTGTTCGTAGTACAGATTCGGAACCCCTTTTTAATGTCGACCGTATTCCTGGGTAGACGATATTGGTACAGAAATGCTTTGAAGTTTCATAAGTGGGGAAAGAAATGGTGGAGGAGTTATTTCATCTTTCCCTTATTCGAACTTTAGGACTGACTATTTATCAGGCATAGGGCTTACTTTTGCGCTTCATAAGATGTACACTTCTTGTCCTGAAGCTCACTGCAACATTCTTACGGTCTTATTATTATCCCAATGTCTGAAAGTCATGAATCTCTTAACCACTGTTTGACTTTCACCCGCGAGGTGAAACACTTAAAACTTTACCTGCCCTTCAAGCTCCATTTTAACATAATCTTGTGTGTGCAATAAATTAACCAACTTTTATTGTAGTGCCAAAGGCGCGTATCTTCGGAAAGACCGATGCTACAGACTTTGCAGTTGGATTTCTTGAGTAAAATCCTACCAAATTACCATCACGTCCTAATGATCAGTAAACCTGCCGTCACCTCAATCAAGAGCACTTCGAGCAAACGCTGATTTCTCCTAATCCGCCATTCACTCTAACTTTTACGTTCATATTAGCTGTGTTTATCATTTTTCTTAAATATATTTCGTCTTTTGGGCATTGTGCCTTTTGCCTGTCAGACGAGACATCCAACGTTTATAATTTGGGGTGATTGATGCTTATTATCTGCTTCCGAGACTTCATATTTCAAATAGCGTCATTTATTATCAGCTCCTTGAGGATTCTCCACCATGCGGGACCCGTTGACACGCAAAGGCGGTACATCCCTTATGACTTCTTAACTTTCCTTGGCTCTTATTAGATTCTACCAGCCTATTCTGGCGTAATTTTACGCTGAAATAGCATCTACTTTCTGTAGTTGTGGTCCAATTTTTTGTTGGCTATTTGGTATTACCATATTTGTTGAATTTTTCGTGTTTTTGAACCCCATCTTCCTCCTCGGTGGAGATGTTGATAAACTTCCCTCTCTTCCACATATTTCAAATAATAATTTTTTGATATTTCTCGGTTCATATCTTATGTCCGCAATTTGACTTTTCTTACTTGGACGAATTTATTTCCTTACATTTGCTGCCTCTGCCTTCTCCATAGTCTGCTATATTTTGGAAAATTGTTGGTTAATTTTTTTTTAACAGGATTTGAGACAGTAAATGCTACAATAAGAACAACAAAGATTGTGCCAGATAGACTCCTCCTTAGCCTTATGCATAATTTTTACCAAAAACTAAAAAATAACATCCACCAGACGTTTGATTTAGCCGCAATGTTATGATCTCTTTACTTCCTGCATTACACTATTTGTATCGTTGAGTCCCCTAAATTCCTCTTGCCTTCGCAGATTCCATGGATGGACAGCAGTATCAGCTGCCGGGATCGACTGTCCTTCGAAAGCCCCCGGTCATGTCAACACCACAACAACAACAGCAACAAGTAATAATGCAACAGCAAAAACAACCACAGAGTATTTCCATGACTCAGGAAGCCTTTGTCTTCGAATCAATGGAAGGACAAGTCGTTCCTTCCGCACTGTTGGATCAGCAGATGCGCGCTGCCGAGCCTTTTACCGGCTCAAATTCTCAGGCTCGCGGCGCCACGATGCAAGAAATCTTTATTCAGGTTGGTAGTGGTAACTGCCTTCTGATCAAACGTTTTTTCTTAACCCTTCCTAAGTGCCTTTTGTGATTCATTTCGATTTTTACCTACCAAGTGTAGGCCATCATGGAGACTCGTAGTGATCATTTGGAACGAATTTTGAATTAAAGTAGCAAATATTCTGGGCTTGTATGTACACAATAACACTGATTATTATCTTTTTGAGACTAGTGTCGGATAACATTGACTGCAATCCCCGTTTTCAAAATAATTAGTGAGGTCTTAAAGCTTGTCGTTATGATATTTCCATTGCGACACAAATGAAGTCATCCATTAGAAGATGTTGTGCATAAGTGACACGTATTTTCAAATTTTTCTGTGTATACTTTAATGTTCTACAGTTATGCTCAAGTTCACGAGTGTTTACAAAAGTGGATTTGATACTAAAAATTATCTTTTTGCCACGAAAATACACGCCGATTTTGACGGAATTCATAAGTGGTCATCCTTTTCCCCCGGTCTTGATGCTTCTCTGAACTGCACAATTCCTATGAAAATGATAAACGGCCTTTTGTTCACCTTGAAGCTTGCGTTTAATTTTCATCTAAGGCAAGGATTTTTGTCCGCTAGTAGACGCAATTAATGCTTAATAATTCTTGCATTTCATAACGTATGGGGACTAGCAATTAAAGGATTAAAGAAGTTTTTCGTAGCAATTTTTCACTCGAACACTTCTGACCATAACACGACGGAACACCTTCCATTATTCATGTGCGTGAAATTTCTCCCTCGTTAACTCCAATTGATTGAAGGCAGCGTCCTGTCCGTCCCTCTTTCAGGGCGTGGTTTCTGTTAGTCAAGTTGATCTTTTGACAGCGCGTCTGCGTGGGCTTTGTCGCGAGCATGCGCTGTTTGTCGACCACGAAGAAGCCTTCTCAGTTGCCGTTGTTAATGCCCAGTCCACGAATCCAGTGGCAAGTGCCTCGGGTACCACGCCATTCGTCCATTTGCGTGCCCGGCGAAGTCTCCTTCCCAACGCTCGTGAACTCGGCATCTGGCCCGTGCTGCGCTACCTTGGAGCTGTGGAGTCCAATGATCGAGTAGGAAGCCTAAATATCTATTAGTCCAGCAATTTCTGGATGATGACTTGTAGCGAATAGATGGAAGGATACGTAGTCGCAATTACCTAATGCTCGCAGTTCATTTTTACGGAATACGACTCCGAAATCGGGTTTGGACTATCCCTAATAAACGCTTAAATTCCGGACAATATCCGCGCAAGTTTCCTTTTAACCCAAATCGCTAGAAATTCCCTTATTCCTTTCCTTTTTTTAGATCTGCCGACGAAGTTACCTAGAAGCCTGTGTGAACGGACCTTTGGTAAACTTTCTCAAGTGTCTCGGCTTTAAGAAAGACTTTGAATTCATCGCGAAAGGAGAGGTGTTTGTGCGTGGCCGTGCGAAAGTTCTCGTTTACGCGGTTTTAGAAGTTACCTATTCCGCTGGTGGGGAGATACAAATGTCCGTAAGTTGATCTGAGGTTACCTTAGAGCTTACTGTTGTCATCCTGTGTGGGATGTCGGAATCAATGCTTATGATAAAAACATCTTGGCCTTTTGGGACTTTTATCGGCAGTTTTTTTGAGTTTAGATGATTTACTGTCTTTTTAAGTAAATTGCCGATTTCTGAAATGGACACGACTTGCCCTCTTCAAAGCTTGATAGTATTTTTACATTCACATGTAAAATTGTCGGCTTTGTTTGTTGATTTGGATAACGCAAACATTTAAAAAATTTTTAAAGCTTCCTTCAAAGGGTAGCAACGTGGCTCCCAACAGTCTGATGGTGGAGGTCAGTGCTGTTGGGAGTACAGCAGATGACACACTACAGCGTGAAGTTGTAGAGATGATGGAACTCCTTCATCCTCTTGTCATTCCCGGTCGCGTCGACCATGCACGTCTAACTTGCCGCTAACATTATGACCCACTTCGTGTTGCCTCTGTAGCCGATCTTTCACAAATGTCTTAAACCCTCTACGTACAAGCATACAACAGGGGTTCTCCACCTGTCTCGTCTTGTTTGAAATATAGCATGTACATGAGTTTTTTACGATACTGGTTTGGTTGTCCACAGTTATTGGTGTGGTTCCTCAATGGGAGAAAACGCTCCCAAAATACCAAACACCATTGTTGTTCATTTCCTCATGTTATCAAATTAGAATTTGGCAAGGGGTACACATAAATTTTGACAGTTTTAGCGTGGACGAAAATCTAGATGCACAATATAGCTTGGAAACATGGTATTCAGTGATGAGGCATAGTGGAAGTGAGTGCCACCTTGTTCAAAGCCGAGCCTTACTTGTTCGCGATTTTCAATGATTTTCGGTTACTCTTCATGAAATCCAATTGGATGTCGAAGCAATATATGGATAAAACTATTTATCAGCAACCCAGTAGAGTTAAACCAGCTATTGCGTTGAGCCATGATCTGTTAAAGAAGACTGAACGCTCTCTGAAACCACGAATTTACCAGCTTTTGGTTAGCAAGTCACTTCGAAGTAACGATGGTCAGATAAAAGAACACTAGCTTGTAGCGTTGTTGACCTACTTTTCTTGACCATGGTCCTGTTTTACTTAACATTTCTACCGAGATAGATAGTGAATAGCATATAACCTCAAGAGCCATTGGCGTTGCTCGAAAAATCCCATATCGAATCAGTGGTGGCACGACAAGTTATTATATTTCCTATTTCCACGATAACTGCCAGAGAATATCACTGTTATAGAAAAGATCGTACAAATAAAGCCAGTCATAAGAAATCACGGATCCACTTCGTCTGGTCGCGCTTCCATGAGTTGAACTTGCGACTCAGTAGGGTAAAAGGCATCTGATGGGGAACCTGTAATTCGACAGAGTCGGATTTCATTGTAGACGGCTTCCTCCGTGAAGCAATAGTTTCCTAAATCCGCCAGAAGACTTTCTGCATTAAATGCACGACGTCGAATGCGTTTACGTTTAGAACCACTGGCCTTAAGCTGCTTCTCTAGGCGCTTACGAGAATTCATGACGGTCATGTGAAGTTTTACATCTGTTTCTGTTGTCGAATTCTGCTCGGAACCGTTGCACAGTCCATGCTGTCGGTAGAGCATCGATATTGAATTCGCTACCGTCTGAAGGCGCTCCGAATCACCGCCTTTCTGCACCTACCAAACAAAGGCGAATTTCGTTTAAATGTTTCAACAGAGAACCTAATTATCATGATAACGTCACAATAAAACGTAGATTAATAGCAGCTTGAGAGATCATGCACTAGGTAAAACATATAACTTCCGAAATCGAAGAAAAACTATCTAACTTTTAGCTCCAATTCCTTTAAAATAAAAAAATGTTAGCATTACCTTAAAAGACTGTTAAAATAAGTTTAGATAAACTAATCAGTAAGCGATGTGTGCTTCAAAAATCTGACAAGGTTACACGTCTAACTCTGCACACATTGTAATAAACGTGTTGGGTTATATTAACGATATGCTTTTAACGAGACCGTCTTAAGTATAAACCACTATTTCTGGCCTGTTAAACTGACGACCTATTTTCGATGTGGTTAAGTGTCTTATCATTGATATTAATAGATAAGAATGTTTCATTATGAAACAGATACCGTGCCAAAATATCAAAATTACCATCATATTCTACTAACTCCGTTTTCGAATTAGCTAAGGGCCTAAATTGATAATTGTTGAGCTACGACCGGTCCAAATAAGTTGCAAAACTTAGGCCCATTGCAACAATTTATAAGAAAACCGCCGCATACTCGACGTGGTGCTTAGAATTGGTAATCGGTCGGCAGAAGTATAGTGAGTTTATTTGGTGACCAATGCCAACCGCCTATCATCAAAAAGAAGGCAAAGCACGAAAGACAACTTAAGTTATCTCAGATATGACTAAAAAATATCCAGGCGTTAAATACTACAGAAAGACAAGATATGAAGCGAAATATACAACCAAGGATTCAAAATAGCCACACCAAAAGCTACTCTGATATTAAGGTTTTTAATGGGTACGGCTCAGAACAAATAGCATAAAAGTTGAGATGCATTACGTTTGCGCTTTATTAATACCCAATTTCATAAAACAAAAAAAACACTTGTAGAAGAGGAATTTATATTTGTAGAAATTATCTGACCGAGCAGATCCAAACAATTTTGACAGTGGTTCGAAAATGCCTAAGAGTGACAAACTATAGTTCATTTACATTTTTACCTTAAAATGAAGAATCAACAAAGATATTCCATTAACATTTAAGCAGACCAATAAAATAAGTCTAAAAGAACTAAGTGAAAGCGTTACACTGAATGCATTAAACAAACAGGCAGTTATGTGCACCAATTACACAGAACGAATGGTTTGATTCATATTGAAAAAATGCACCATTCCAGAACAGTGGGATTATAATGTAGAAGTAAGATATTGCAGCTTACACTTGCGTATACAACATGCGAATGCTTGAGGTTGGTTTGCATACTTTGTAATCCCTTAATTGTAATACGAAACGGTGATGAGAGTTCATGCCCAACCCCTGTGTCTGCAAAAAATGTATTCAACAAACGACTGGCTTCGTCAATTTCTTTCTGGTCAAGTAACAAGAGTGTAACAAGAGTAAAGTGGAGCCTGTGGGCTGGGACAAATAAATCCTCATCAATCCCCTCATACATCGGGTTGTCCTCCGATTTCTTAAGCACCTCAGACTTGAAAGCATTGAAGGCTTTTACCGAACTGCAATCATTAATTGGGAGGCAGACAAAATGGGTCGGACGCAAAATGGTACGTGCAGTCGAGACGATTTCGCCAATACGTCTTTGCACACCTTCAAGTGCTTCTCCGGAGTTAGCCAGGATTTTTATATTCTGTGGATTTCGAAATGAAGGGAAAATCAATTTGCAAGGGAATTCTTCAGACAGATTCCCTTTCTTAATGAACCGATGAAAAATGCGTGGGACGTACAATGTTGCCATCGGCAAAGGATTATCTCGATCGCCAGCCAACAGTTCAAGTGAGCCCCCACACTCATCCTCTTCACCAGAGGTTTCCTGTGCTTCCTCACCAATCTCGGATGAGCTCATCTAGTTTGACCAACTGGAATCCTGTGTACACACTCGGAGTATGCCAGCGCCAACCCATCTTAAGCAGGCGCCACCGCAAGAAAATTGGGAGTGGCAAATAAAACACACGAAATTCCACAGTTATCTGATAAAGTGGCAGATAAAATCAAAAAAACTTTATTTTGTATTTTAGTTTTATCAAAAGATAAAAGCAAAAGCAATAAATATTTTATCGGCAAATAATTGAAATACATACGCAACCATTTAAAACCAACATATATTCCCGTGGAAAGAAATGGGGTGCTCACATCTTTTAATATGTTAGAGCCTAGCTTTATGTTTTTAAAATTGCAACATATAAATATTAGTATTACGCGGAGCTCATCGGAAATATTCATTGTCGCTTCCTTTCTGAGTGAATTGTATTGTATGATGATCAATGACCAGGAAAGTTGGAACTTCCCGCAAGTCCTTAGTTTAGGAAATATGGGAAAACTACGGCCAACCTCACGCTCAGACCAGTCATAAATTCCATAATATTTGCCGCCACCAGTTTTTATACTGACTTCCTTTGTCATGTTGAGTAGGGCGCAGAGTGCAGAGCCTATAATGGATGTCAGCCAGAAACTGCGAGCATGGACAAATCTGTGAGATGTTGTGCTACATGTAAATCGATTGTGCACTTGATATGCTAGGTCGTTGTGTTTGCCTCAAAGGAGGCGCTTGGCGAAGCCCTTTTTTATGACATTACGTGTCCAACATTTCACTCTAAAAAAGGGTTGTTCGCATTTATTATGAAATGTCTTTGCGTTTCCAGTACTTTTTTCACGAAAATTAACCGCAAACCGCGGCGTCCATTTCATGTGAAATATCGAGATTGTCGTTTTACTCTCTGTCGCTTTTTAGCATATTTGTCCCTCTTTATAGGTTTTTTTTTAATATGCTGCACACAGCGCTTTTTATTTGTTTTGGAAATTTACTGTATTTGCACAAATACATTTACCTTTGATCGACGTTTAAACGTTTCGATCGGCCTTAAGACACCAACGGCAAACTCGATTTGTGTCACCTCAATATGAGTCCGGTGTTGAGTCGGCGTTATTGTTAACATAGTGTTATGGGATCTAAGTCGAAGAAACTTTTAAAAGTTATTGATGGACTTCGAGCGTGGAACCTTGCTGCCGCCGTTTCGAGTAGTAATCAGAAGCCTGGGATTGAGATTAAGGAAATCTTAAAGAGCGATAACTTTCAGTTGGGCACCGTAAGATATGACATGCAAACTTTTTACACCTTTAAGATTGTCAAGCATGGGTTCCCGTACCAGCCGTCATGCCTAGCGTTTGATCCAGTGCAAAGGGTTTTGTCTGTCGGAACCAAAAATGGATGTGTCAAATTGTGAGTATTTGACTCATGCTGCTTCCTGATTCTAATACCATTCACTTTATAGCAATATTTTTGTACAGGTAAGGTTAAAGGACATCTTATGTGTCGTTATGATTTTTGCCCTTTCAGTAGTAGTTAATGCCATACGGCCGAAATTATTGAAAAATGTGATATATTTTGTTTTGTGATGAAAAATACCCATTAAGGCAAAAGTGCCTTCTTGCAGGTTCGGACGGCCTGGAGTGGAGTTTCATCTTGAGCATCCTTCCTCAGCTGCTGTACTTCAGCTAATTTTTCTTATCAACGAGGTAATTTTACAAACAGTCACATTTTTATGGTGCGTATGTGTATCTCCCAAAATCTTTTCTTGCAAATATCGAGAGCTTGTGCTCAAATCTTTCCCTTAAGCCTTGTACTGCGATTGTTTCAAAAGCCCTTGAGTGTTGTATATTTTTCTGTTTTTTACTTATAGGGTGGATTGATTTCTATTTGTCAGGACGATGTAGTTCATCTGTGGAATATTCGCCAAAAACCGCCTGATATTGTTCATTCTCTACAGTTCAAGCGTGAAACGTGAGAATTGAAGTCATATTTTCCTCTTTCAAAAATTGTTGATAAATCAAACTTTACATTAATGTCATTTTTTGCTAGCGCACTTTAATTATCTTACTTATAAATAAGCCTGATTTAATTACTTCCACCCCTATTTTCCACCTTTTCATTGCGTCCCAGTTTTGTAAACTATCATGAATAAGCGCTTCATTTGTCCTCTGAGCTATTCGTCTGGTCGTCAACAAAATATTTATTAATTCTAGGCAGTTTGATCTGAATTTACAATTTGAATGTAGTTGCCCCAGCCCCATCGAACAGTGGTTTTTATAGGCCTATTTTTATAAGACGTCCACTTATCTCTTATCGATTAATTGTTCATTTAATCTACTACATTACGCATATTTTGAATGATCTCGGTTGGCAAATGTTCCTCATTAAAAGCTCCTTCGAGTCTGCCAGAATATGTTATCGCTTTCATCCTTTTCTCTTACCTTTTGGTTTTCAAAATTCTTCTTATCATTCAAATCCTCTTTCACCTTTTGATTAAATTTACGCAAAACTATTCATTTTGCTGTCATTCGAGTATTATTGGCGACATTTCTAGTTGAGTTGTGTTTACTCATTAGATTGGGATTACTTCACTTATCCTTGATCTAATTATAACTATGTGCTTTTGAGATCAAAAGCTTATGTAAATCTATTTCACATCTCAATGATCTCTACATATGACCTGACTTTATTCCTTTCGCCATTTTTTGGTATGGTTTTAATGCAATTAACTGCTATCAGCCATGAGTTGAGAACAATCCCCAGTTGGACCAATTTAAACTGATTGCATCATAGACTTCATGCTCTCGCGCATATATTCCGGAAGCTTTATTGTTACGTCTAAACTGAGCACCGTTTTTCTTCTGTTACAGTAATTTATGAGATGGGTGGTCTATTTACTTTACATCATTTGTTTATTAGTTGGTCTACCTTGTGGACCATTTCTATTTAATAATTGGTAGGAACTCCTATGAACATCCCAATTTCGGATGAATTTAACACGTTAGAATTACCTAGAGAATGGTAACCTCCCATTTTTCTATCTACCCTTCCCTCATCTCGTCACTTTTTAACATCCTCACTTGACCCCAAACTGCTGTCGGTGGCTACGAGTACTTAAATCTTTTTCTAAACTAGGTTGTAGTCAGACTAAAGGTGGGGACTAACCTAATAGAACGAGGTAGTACAAGGATTGTTGCATGCACCCAATGTCTTGTGTCATTGGAATAATAAGAAAAAGATGCAAACAATAAAATAGTAGCCTAGATTTCCTCTGCTTCGAGTTGCAAGATGGCACCTTTCTACTGTGATTATGAAACAGCTTGAACCCTATGCCGATTTTATTAACTCAAAGCGGTTTAAGGGGACATTTCCTCCACCTCAGCCTATTTTCAGCAGAGTATTTAAAGGATTTGTCAATGCCTGCTTATGATATTCCGAGCCTTAATCGGGAACGCTTCAGGTCATTTTTGTATCCGTGGTTGTAACCCACTCACTTTAATAAAAATATACTCATGTAATCTGGGATGAGTTTTTAGTCTGTCGCAAACTTTTAATCAAGGTGACTTGGCAAAGATCGAAAAGGGTAACTGTTAGCTATAAAACGACTTTTTAAGACTACCCTACTTGGACTAGGGGTTGTTTACGGATGGCTACAAGCGAGAGGGGTGAGAGGGCGCAGTAGTACATTGAATTCGGGGCTCATTTATCGCCGTTTCCCCTCCTAATCTCCTTGATCTTCTGGTCCACATTGTGGTTGGCTAATTAGCATATTAGTTGTGTTTGGGAAGGACTTGTTTTTAATTGCCATTTCATTCCCCTTGGTCAAAGCAAGTAACCCCTGGACGGGAAAAAGCAGCTGTGATGCCTCCTCTGATTAATTACTTGCAACTTCTGGCCATTTTGACATAGAAATTTCTTCCTTCTCTGACACATTTGTGAGACTTTCGAAAGAGTGACAAATCCACATACTACAGACCACTTCTATTTTCCCAATTAGTAATCGAGTTTAATGAATGGGTAGGAATAAATTATATCACTTTGTCTGTAACAAAGGCCCTCTTACTTCAATGAATATTAGATCACGTGGAGGGATTAATAGTGTTCACTGTTCTTTCAAGCCGCCGACCATAATTAAGACCAGTTTATGAGCAAACCGGAGGGGTTGATTTACAAAGTACCTCGATAATTGTGCTATGTGTCATCTGATACCGCCTTAAATTTAGATAAATTTCAATTTAAAATTGTTCTGACTATAAAGTTTTTCGTCTTCATCTCGAACTGTCACAATTAGTCCGATTTCGATGCATCGTTATCCAGCCTACTTAACCTAACTCACTTTTGCTACCCGAGAATTCTGCTTACTTGACTTGAAAAACGGAGAATTAGTTTGTCTATTCAATGAAAATGCCTTACAACTGTAACAAATTTTGAAACTGCCCTGCCACATCCACCGTCCCCCCTCCCTATGATGTCACTTGTGAAGGGTCTCATCTTAGCTGTTTGATAATCTGAGGGCTTTTTGTCCTCTCCTCTAAGTGGCTAACCGCATTTCACTTTAACTCACTGCTATCTCCTATAATATTAGACTAAGTTATGGAAATGGTACTCTCCACCTGATTGTGACGATGACATGCCTCATAGACGTTAGTCTTTTGAGAAATTCCTAATATTGTATATATATTTGCGTTGATATTTCCTTTCCCACAATAATTTGTCGAATGCTTGAAGTATGACAGGCTTTAAATAACAAAGGCAGTACTTGAACACCTTTTAAGTTGCCCCAAATCCCCATATCAGTAGCCAAAGAAATCTTTTAACCTCTTGTTGGATGACTTTAGAGATCGGCTCACAAAGCAAGTACTCTTCTAACTTATCAAAATGTCTTATCCCTCAAGCGTAAAGTGAGTAGCAATTACTTTGTACTTTATTTACCAAGTCGTTCAAATGGCAGAATTTGAAAATTCGCCTTCAGTATTGTTCTTTCATGATCAGAAGGCGAACAACTACTTATTAATAATTTGAATCGTATGTTCGCATCCTCTTATAACCAGCACTTAGAAGTTCTGCTACGAATACGATTGAATTGTTTTTACAATTCAGCGGGCGTTGGAAGAATTTTTCATAAGCGATTCACACAAGTAATTCCAGCTTGTCATGAAACACCCCAGTGATAGTGGAAGGACTTCACTGTGAAGTTATCATATATGCTTCCAGGTTCTTCGACTTCTTCTCCTGCACAACTAATCATAGAAATTGTTTCTCGTCTGGCTGAATAATTTCCATGATTTATGTCAGTTAAATTCCAAATGTTTTGATCTTATTATATGATTTATGCAGTACAGGAAGAGCTGGAAGACTGCGATGATTGCTACCTTCCTCCAACAATGTCTAGTCTAGAGAATCCAGGACGTCGTTCTCCTTCTCTTTTTTCTTTACTGTCCTTTCATCATATCACGTTTTCGTATGCCAGTATGTCAGATCAGAGAATCATCGACCCACTCCCCTTTTAAACAAAAGCGCCACAAATGAAATATTTACCTTTTTTCGATGATCAGATGGTTTTGTCGCAACAGCATCTTAGCTCACATAAAATCCTTATTTAAAGTTAGTTTGGTTAACGAGAATTCTATCACTTCCGTTGTTTGATGATAAAAAAACACGAAAAAATTAATTGCTGTGTTATGCCATTGCTTCGGTTCATGATAGATTCCGGAAGCATTTTCCTAGAAATCCAACTATTTCCCTGTACCTTCGCAAAAAACCCACTTTAACTTCATCGTGTATTCTCGTGCGCACTGGAGCAGTGTGATGGTTGTAGCCTCTTCGGTTGACTTTGACCAATGAGGGCGGTGGGTTTGCAACATAAAACAACAACTCTGAGTGGCGTGGAGATTCTCTGAGGCTTCCGTTTCGCCAATTGACAGCTACGAACTTTTTCACCGGCCAGTAATGGCGGCCTCTGTGAGAGGATATTAGCCTTTGGGCTACTAATTCTGATTTTCTTTGAGAATGAACATAGTACAAAATCCTCTTTTGAAGAGGCAGGAAAACTGTACGCCCAACAGTGCTAATTGCTTTAAGTTATTACAGTGGGGCGATGTATTTCGTGTGTGGTTGAGCCGTCTGTGTCCAGTTTTATTAAAATTGCCGCCGCCTAACTCCAGACCTCTTTAATCGTCCGCTTATCAAGCTGACTGTCCACTGGGTTAGTGATATGATGCCTGGGAAAAAAATCTCCTCGTCGATCGCACTGCGGAGCTCTTTGCTGTTTGTTCTTAAATGTTCTATCCAACTGACGCTCCTCATCCCTGGCACCCATAAATGTCAGAATTTTTAGCACTAAAGTTAAATGACAAACAATCATACTCATTAACGGAAGAGATCATTTTTTCCGACATTGCAAGGTCCATTTTAAAAGTTCTTAAGAAATCCTCTCATTGTATGCGCCTTTCTAGTAAATTGAGAAAACACTCACCTTACTCGAGCGATCCTGTTTACAGTAGGAGTGTGGGCTCTTGTCTAAAACAAACAGTCTTTTGTAACCACTGCATGCTCGCAACACTCCTCATGACGGATTAAATGTATACAGTCTTGGTTTAGCCTAAGATGTGAATTCTATTCCAAAATCAGGTCCTATCGTGCTCAATACTGGCTGAAGGATTTTGCGTTTTCATTACCAGTACAGTTGCGGGTAGCCTCATTGTCTGATTTGTGCATAAAATAGTGTGGATGAACGAAGACACAATCACACTCCCATATAGTAGTGAAGCAGCTTTTCCATATAACAAGTTTTTTTACTAAAACAGCGGACCTTATGTCAGCTATAAAAGCAGTCGCGTTATTTAAACCGGTTAAACAATTGGAGACAAACGAAGTATCACGTGCAACAAACTAATCCTCAGAATATTTATGCAATTTTAAATGTCCATTCGTGTTTTATCGCCTTTATTTCAAATTGGATTTTATCCTCCTATTCTGAAATGTGTTCTCCTGACTGGCAGACCTGAGGCGATTGTTTCAACCTCCTCTCCTCCACCAGGTGTCATCGCCTATCTTGTCGCCTTATTTTTGTTGCGATTTAAATTGCGTCTCTTTGTGGAATTCTACCATCTCGGAAAATCATACACATTAATCACGAATTGAATATTTCTTAAAAAAACCACACCATCAATGCCCACTTCCGCTTCCACAATTCATTCCATTGCTCCAGCACTGTATCATACCAATACATTGTCCCTTCTGGCGGTTTGGATGAAGGGAGAGAGAAAGCCAACTCTTTTGAGCATCACTCCACACTGTATTTCAAGTGTGGCGAAACTTGTTTCGTAGTGCGATAACTTCCTTACCCCCTTCCACTCGACTTCCTGCAGAGCCCGCCCTTCTTCACCCCACCAGCTGGGTGATGCCTGTGATGTAGACCAGGTAATGACGAAGTCTTGCAAACTCCTCGGATTGAGTAGAACCTGGGGGTTTGTAGTGGAGGAGGTTGAATCGACAAGTTCATTCAAGATTTCATTTAAGGTCACTTTTTCGTCGAATCTGTGCATATTTCTTAGATTGTGGAATATCACCAACAGTTGGTATCAACATACTCAACTTCCAGTGCCTATTTCAAATGATCTTTCAAGTAGTCAGGAATTCGATCCCACTTCCTCCGAACTAATAAATATGTCTATTTAAACTATATTTTCACAGAAAATATTTGGAAAACACGAAACTTCGAAAGCTTGCGGTAACATGCCGTGGCTGAGACTTTCTGAAATATGGCATTGCATACAGTCCTAACAATTGTACATTGGAATCACTTCCTAGATTACATAAATGTGAGGCCAATAAAAGTAATGCATTGTTAATGGAAAAGCAGCGGTCAGCCCAGCTAACAATTCGCCAAGCTTAACATTAAAAGGTAACAGAATATGTCGAGAATTGTCTTGAAGGCCGTAAATGATAAGCCTTCAAGTGGTTTTCTTAACACAACTTTACCAAGAAAGATACCAGCCTTCTCGACCTAAGATTTATATGGAGACTTATGGAAATCCAACACCTGCGTGGAACATCCGGGTGGCTTAAGATTCCCTTCTGTGAGGAAATTATGTGCATCATTAAATCTAAATTCTTTTATAATATTTTGGCAAGGCGAAAAGAGTATAAGAAAGGCAATTACGATTAGTACAACTTTTCTCTTATGTTTCGCTACATGTAATTCAACTTCCCCTCTTCCGCTTATGGTGACAACGGCAATGATTGCTACTTATATTCTCTGTTTTGAAAATTTCTTCAGGAGATTATTTTTTTGACCTTCACGAAGGATTAAATTACCAGATGAAATTCTAGAAGTTAAATCACAATTTTGCTAACATTACTGTACCTTTAAACTCCGATTTTTCTTCAATTGAAGCAGAAATAAACTTAGGAGTTTCAAAAAGGATGTCTCAATAATGAGAACTTTTGAAAATTGTGAGTTACCCACAATCCGTGTTTTTTGGACTTATTCTTTTAGACTTACATGCGGCTACCTGGCAGTTAGCAGCTCCTGGCTCCTTGTTGGCTCGGAGCAGGGCAACGTCCACTTCGTGAACGTCCAGAGCTTCACCACTTCAGGCTACGTTATCAACTGGAATCGAGCAATAAATGTGTGAGTCTCCACTTCCATTGTGCTTCTTTGCTCTCTCCCATACCGCTCCAATGGGATATGCTATTAATTGGGAGACTTGACAGCTGTCCCGTTGGACGCAACGTTGAGACTTATTGGTTCTGATCCTGCGTCAATTTGCGTGCTGCATTCCCCGAGGAACTTCATTTCTTATTTACGAAGTCAGCCCCTTGCCTTCGCGTCCTTTGCGCCTATCAATTCTGTTGTTTGCGACGAGAAATGATAACTTTTTGGCGTTTATTGAACTGCCAGGAAGCCAAGATGAAGATTCCATTGTTTGACCGCCAGTTTACCCCACCTCATCTTATTTGATTGCTTTTTCCATTGAAATGCTTCACTCTTTTCTCTCTCATCCTCTTCTACTAATCGCTCATTAGTGTTAATCCGCCACATATGCGCAACGCCACTTACACCCTCATATTGCGGTTTCGTTAAATCCACATCCTGAATTATGGTTTCTTCCTCCTCTGGAATTTTTTCTCGTTTGGCACACTTTGGACGGAATGCATGCGCGTATGTGACATTAACAGACGCCTGACACCATCGACTCTGTGGCCGGAGTGCACTGAGATGAAAGCAAACAATTAAGGCCAACAGTAGTCTTTTGGAGAGCACTCCACGACTTTTCGAGCTCCCTCCCCTTCCGTCAGAGCAACATGCGCTGGGCAGCATATTAATGAACTCTTGACTCAACAGATGGACATTGACCAGCTGTTCTTTCAACTCGGACTAATTTGCGCAAGCGCTGACAAACGGCCAAATGGTGGACTCCAAGTTAAACCCTCTCGTATTCAAAAGACCCTACCATTCTTGTCTCCTAAATACTTTCACATCGTACTACTGATTAATGTCAGGCTGAAAGTTAGTGTTATGGAAGTTCGCGCTAATCATACAATACCTCCATAAACTAGGTGTTCACTTCTCTAACAATTCACTCTCTGAGCGAAACCTAATCTGTGGCTCTTTTTGCATGACCATTTTATGGATGCATTGAATACACGCGCCATGGGAAAACGCTTTTCAGGTGTCAGTATTGAAAGTACCACTGTGGTCGTGAGCAAATCTAACTTTAGCTCTGATTCCCCCCATCAGTGACTGAAATATTGGCGACATAATTCACAATTTTTTATAGAACTTTTTGTCCTTCGCTTTATATTCAATTCAACCTAGTCAATATCCTATGATCTCCTATTCCCTCTTTTTACTAACTAACATTAATCAGGCGGCAATTTTTGTTAAATAACGTCTATTTCTGGACCATGAGGCAAGCATCACCAAGACATTACTAAACACTCCATCCATTTTGTCAGTGCTCTTGGACTCAGTGCCGACCTTAAACAAGGCATGCTTGCACAAGTCTCGCTGGTAGTATCCTCAAATAAAGCAAGCAGTTTTACTGCACTAAGACTAAAGTACGCTAATACACGCATTATATGAGCAACAAACGCACGTTCGACGGGTGTGCTTAATGAGGGTGAAAATGTGCATTCACATGGGAGCCTACAGAACAATTAACGGACCAACTGAATTGTTAGCCTTCAGCAATTGGCTAGTTCATCAATTGACTTAGCACAGGCGGCATGATTCAAGTCGAGTGTGGCGAGTTGGTGCCACATTCTCAGATTATGACAAACGCCTCGACTTCTTACGGCCGCCTTCAAAGTAATTAGTCAAGTAAGGGTTGACATTACACCCTATCAGCAAATTGGTAATGACTCCAACCAAACTTAGACGAGATTCTCCTTGTTAAAACTATATTTCTGCGGTAATCAAGCCTCTGCAAAATTGTTTAGCGTAGAATGCTGCGGGACGAGGGTTATAGGGGGGATTCATGATTTTATCTTGGCTATTGAGGACGGGGGTACGTAAAGTCTGTGAAGGAACACCCAGACATCTGTCGAATAGGTGTATGCAACTAGGGTATTTGAAGATTATTCCGTGATCTCCTGGTCTTGTGATCACATCCCCTTGATAATTCCTCTCCCTTTTCCCATATCGCCTAAAGTTTTAGTCCAGATTTTCCACTTTCCACACCTAGTCGGCCTTCTCCATTCCGATAGTGTTCCCTCGGCACTTGACTCCTAATTAGGGAAAAAGGTTTATTTCGATACCTATAGAACTCGTGCCGATAAATGTGTAATAAAAGGTGGTGGCGGACTTTTCATGCTTAACTTCAAGTTTTTTTAAACTTTTAAGCATCACCAGTGAGTTGGAATGCTAGTAGTTTTGGAATCTCAGTAGTTTTATACGAGGGACTTAAAGCCACATTTATTATTCTACATTTTTTTGGGAAGTTATTCTGCCAACCTACTTAGTCTGGAAACCAAAATAGTTACATCCCGGCTTTGAGAGTGGAGAACACGTCCAAAGTCTGCCATCTTCAGCGCCCGTAGAACTTCCGCAGTTTTAATTCTGGCATGCCGCGGTTCTTTTTTAATATCCAAATTTGCTGTTTGATTATTATGTGAGTATGCTTTTGACGTGAAGAACCGCATTTCGTACCACAAGACATCATCTTTTTCCCGAGTTTTGAGTAGTCAACAGTAATATTGACGCCAATTCCAACTAACCGCTTTCAACCATGCTGGACAGTGGCAGTCTTGAGTACGCCATCAATGCTTTAAAGGTGCCCGTTCTTACTTTCACTAAATTTGAAGTTAACTACAAAAGGTTCACAATTTCTTGGAACATAATATTTGAGAATAATTAAATTTATTTCCTCGTGAACACGAACCCAGCGTTAATGGACGAAGGGAACGGCGGACCTTCCCATTTAAGCCGCCTGTGAGGCTTATGGCAGAGGTGGCGTGACCTGCCCCAATTTTCTAAACCCCCATCCATGACTCAAACTCGGAGTTCGACTACCTCCCTCCGGTCCGCTCTATCAACCACTGTCAGAAGTCCCCTTCATGACTTAATTTCACTCGGCTGATATGACTTGTCGAGTTGCCCTCCCCCGACTGTGCCTTTAATGTCTACCATTATACCAATTTATCAAAGGCCATGAATTAACTTTTTATTTTTCACATCTGTGAATATAACATCCTTTTAGACAAGTATCGTGACACGCCTGCACAGACAGATTTGACGTGACTGGTGGCTTGGAATGTTAGAGGGAAATATCGTAGAAACATAATTTTGCCATTCTTTCACTGTGAAGTATTATACTTTAGTTACAACTGTATTTTCTGGCTTGTCTATTTTCTTACGTAACATCTAAGAAAGTGTATGGCTTCGGTTGCGGAGCTCTTTTTGTTTCTAACGGCCTAGTACGGGAGGATAAGGTGCGACGAATCAGTAAAATCACCGTCTTCTATTCCACAGTCCTCCGACTTATTTTTCGTAAAAATTGTCAACTAATGTTTATTGAGTTTATAGTATGCTGGTAGACCAGAGTTTTGTTTCTGTTTTGACTTTACTTTGATATTTTATGTTTTAAACGCCACTATCGTGTACACCTACGGGTTTAGATACTAAGGTCAGCCAGAAGTTCCGACATGAGACCATCTGTTGCTTCCAACTACTTAAAATCTAAATTTTCATCTTTTAAAAGCTTGAAAAACCAACCATTGACAATACACACGAAGGGAATTTAAAACAAATTTTGGGTGTATTTGGTAGTTTTTTCTTCTGGAGTTTTCATTAACATTCTACACCAATCCCGCACGAACAATGCGATCTTCATAATGCGGCGCGTTATTGAGTGCATGTTAAAAAATTGCAAATTATAATCCTTGATATGAGTTGATTTATCTCATCTTAAAAAATTTTGCATGATTGACTTTACAGTAACTACAGTCACAACGCCCCGGGCTGTAGTCCAATTGGCTGAGATGTCACAGGATTCGAACAGGCTTTTTGATAGCTAGCGTGGGCCTCGTGTACTGTGGGACCAGTCCGGGCTAAGGCCGCGGAGGGCATAGATTTTTTTTTATCCTGAAGTGAGTTTTACCTTGATAGACCTGTCTCACTTTACTTCATCAAGGGGGGGATTAATTTCGCGGCAGACTGTAAAAGTTAAATTACGTTATTTTCTTTGAGAGTTCCATCGCACTTATTGCCTTTAAACTTTCTCTAACCGAAGAGTGTAATATATTTCTATAAACCATATACATGGCATTCTCACAAACGTCTATCGACAATCATTCTTACTTGTTGATACTTTCGCAGAAGGTGTCAACGTGTGTGGCAACTCATCAATTTGCTATCTCGGATTCATCCTCAAAATGCTCAACAACAGTTTTCGTACAACTTCTATCATTTGATGACATAATGGAATAGAGGCGGAAAGGTTAGAAAGAGCATTTGAGGGTAAAAAATTTCTGTGTTCTGTGGTTAATAAAGTTGCTATGTAATTACCATATGCTTCCATGCCAATGGGCTGACCTCCCCAGTTTTTGTTAAAGACTAGCATTTGTCTTCTAAGAGAGAAACCTTATTATGGAAGCATGTTCACTCGTAGGAAGTAAACCGATTTAGGAACGGTCAACAACTTAAAGTTCAGTTAAAAGTGTACGGAATGTGGTCTTCCTGGATAAAGTTATCATTTTTGAGCAATCTTTTTCGCAGCCATGTTTATAACGGATAAGTTTAATTCTCTGCTAAAAGATATCCTGAATGAATGATACCCTAAAGGTAAAACGCGGCCGTGAACGCAAAACAGATTGCTCTCACTACATGCAGATCGTCTACAAGGAATTAGGAGTAGTACTGTCGATTTAAACATCTCGAAGGCTTAATAATCCTTCGATTTCTTCAGATTGCCAACTTAATCAGTCACGACAGAGAACAGTTTGTTTCTGTCTGAGCTGATTCCCATTGGATAGTGTCCAGTGGGAGGTAGGATGATTCTTTTAGCTTGTTAAAACAATGCCATTCAAGTTTGCTCATTTTTGGATCGAATGAAATAAAAAGCCCATCTGGCAAAATCAATTAAAGCATTAAAATAATCATCAAGTGTAAATAGCTCTTTTTATCACAATCGGTCTGGCTTGATATGGTACCATTCCTCAGAACCTTAATTTTAAGAAATCATTTGCGAG
>QEYB01000019.1:0-10862 GCA_017562135.1 Dipylidium caninum
AACTCTCCGTGTGCACAACCCACTTTGTTACAGGTAAAAGTTAAACAAATTAGGCTAAACATTTATGGAATCGGCAATACTCTTTTCACTGGAGTGGAACTGTGATCATTTCCATTAACTAAGGATAGGTTTGAAAAATACGTTCTTTAACTACTTTTTACAAGAGCTATTTAATAATTACTCCCTTAATCATTTATTAACAAGGATGGAAAGCGCACCAATCTGATGGTATTTGTGAAACTGACATGTTGTTCCGCTTGCCTGTGATAGTAAACATCGCAATGGAAATTCATTAGAAGGAGGTTGACTGCTGAACTCATGAATTGTTGGAGGGCAGAAGGAAAGTTTGATGAAAGGGCTGTGGTGACTTGGACTAGGTAAAAAATCAGGCAGCCGGTGAGCATATTATTAACTGTCTCATGCAGTGCAAAAGTGATCTTGCAAGCATTCCATTGGCGTGGACTGTACGAATAACGTATTAATGCTGTTTGGGGTTTTGGTGGTTAGACTTAAACGCAGTGTTCATACGACAGCAACTGCGAAGCACCGATCCAACAGATTCAGTACATCGCCTCAAAATTAGGTAGAAAATTGGTTTGTACCATGGTGATGCAAGGATGAATGTGGGCCAGTGGTTTACCATGCCGAAGCACGCATATTTAGTAGGGTGTCTGCGCAGTGTGGCGCTGCTGCTGATCAAATTGAGGGAACCACAGCTAACATTGCTTCGCTGCGTTGGAGGAAAACCACCTTTCTCGCGTTTAGATGCGTTAAATTACATCTGATTTCCATAAGTTTGAGGCCACTTCAAATGGTTAGCTATAAAATGTAAAAGTATTGGCAAAAATGTCATCGAATGCGCCTGCTTCAACTAATGATCTCGTACTTAGCGAGCTGCTCCTCGTTATTTGTGCATTGTATTCAAATGCCATAACCACCGCAACAAAGCATAAACGTGGCGGTCAGCAAGGTGGCAGGTTTAGCATCCCTAAGAGCCAGAAATTTCGACAGTACTAGGATGCGAGTCCGAACTCAGCACTAATGATGACGTAAATAAATGACATGGCGAAACCGCTACGACTTCCGTCCCCTGCTAGGCCAAAGCCGATTTCTAAATGTTTCTTAAGGAAACGAGGAAAAAAAGAGCGAGAAGGCACAAAAGGTAATGAAAGATACAAAAAATAGGTGAAGCATCTGTTGCTCGGAGTGGCCTCCAATTTTTAAGAAATTCACAAATTGGAACTATCGAGCGCCATACTTTCCCACATCTACGGTTCTCTGCTTATCTCTCTCGGTTTCTTTATACTGATCTAGCTTCCATCGATGCCAAACCATATTCCCCTGCCTATCGGCTTTACCTTTATCTCCTCTCTAATCAAAGGATCACAATGCCAATTCAAATATAGCAGATTAGGACTCAATTGTAACAGGGTTCTTCTTTTCTTCCTCCTCATTCCTTTCTACCTTACTAGCAGAAGACCGAGCTTTTCTGGGCATAGTTTTATTTAAGGGGAAAAGGTCAGGTAGGGATGTCCAGTCTGCGGGGCTGAGGTATCCGGCGCAGGGGAGAATACGCTAGCGGGCAATCGACCACATGTATATTGTGTTCCCGCCTCTCACATACAAAGCGCATATAAACACCGACATTATTACACAGCCCCCTCCTTTTTTGAGCACCGTCCCCGGTGCCGCTCTCGCCCATTTGTTTTGATTATGCCGCGGAAGGTTTTCGTTCCTCCAATATTCCGTAGATTTCGTCCTCATATCCAACCGGCGAAGGGCCTTTGTAAGGTCGCATCTTATTGTGGTGTACCGTAATCGGTTGAGCACGAAATTCCGCGTTTCGGACGAGGTAGTTCGTGGGATAGAGGATTTTCACTACGCGGAAGGGATCTTTGCTCCAAGGGTGGTAGAATTTCCGATGGGTTCCAGGTGGAGGAATCGGCTTGTATATTTGGACGAGATCTCCTTCGCGGTAGGTGTTGGGTCGGCTACGCTTGTCGTAGAACCTCTTTTGTCTACTATAAGACGTTTGTAGGTGTCGCCGCGCCAAATTGAACGTCTTTCTTATCCCTTCTTTTAGGCGCAGATCGTAATCCGGCACATTGTCGGGTGTTGTTTCCTTGCTCGGGATAAAGATGTCAGACGGAACTCTCATTTCGCGTCCTGTGAGCATTTTAAATGGGGAAACACCCGTTGACGTGTGGACTGTGGCTCCATACGCTAGCAGGGCGCGTCCCAGGCTCAAATCCCAGTCTTCTGGCTTCGCCCTCTTGGTAAACGCCTTCAGCAGTCCCACCAGAGTGCGGTTCGTTCTCTCTACCTGGCCTTTGCCTTGTGGGTGCCCTGGTGTCGTGCGTGTCTTCCTAATTCCAAGAGTCTTGCACAGTTCCGTAAAGAGCCGACTTTCGAAATTAGGACCTTGATCGCTGTGGACTGATTCGGGGACACCGTGTTGACAGATCCAGCGGTTGAATAAGGTTGAAGCGACTGTTTCGGCGTCTTGAGACTGCATGGCTTCAGCTTCAGCTACTTTCGTGAAGCAATCAACCACAACCAGGATATACCAATTTCCCCTTTTGGTAAGTGGCAGGGGACCCATAATGTCAATGCCCACCCCTTCGCCCGGGAATCCTGTGGGCATGGGTTGTAGGGGTGCCCTCGCTGTTGTGTAAGGTTTCTTGAAACTGCTATAAGTGATGCAGGTTCGGCAGAAGTCGAGTACGTCCGGGGTAAGAGAGGGCCACCAGTTCGTTTGCTCGAGGCCTCCACCATCTTCTTCTCACCCACATGACCCAATTGCTCGTGCAACTCTTGGAGGACAGTCTGTATCAGCGAACCAGGAACAAGAAGACGTTTGGGGACGTGGCGTCTTCTTGATACCATAAAACTTCGTCTTCCAGGGTGAGTTTGGGCCACTGTCGCCACATCTGTTTGGCTGTTTTGCTGGACGATTTTATCTCTTCTGCAGTAGGCTTGTGTGAGGACGCCAGGAACCTTTCGTATAGCAACGCCGTGTCGGGATCTGAACTTTGTGTGTTTCTCCACTGGTGTCTATTAGGCTCGCTCAAAAATAGCATGCCTACTATACCGCTTTCCCTCTCTGCTGAGAGAGGTCTGCGAGACAGTGCATCCGCGTTGCCATGCGTGGTCCCTTTTCGGTACTGCACTGTAAAGTCGTATTGCTGCAGTTTTTCGTACCAGCGCGCCACGGAGCGGTCAATCTCCTTCATTGTTCTTAGCCAGGTCAGCGCTTGGTGGTCCGTTCTCACAATGAACTGTTTTGCTATCAGGCAATGTCTAAAGTGCCGAATCATTGTAAAGATGGCGTACAGTTCGCGTTCCGTTGCACTTTTCTGTCTCATTTTTTTTGTTGAGCCTGGTGCTGGCGTATGCGATGACGTGTTCCCTGCCTTCTTTATCCCGTTGGGATAGAACACCGCCTACGGCTACGTCGCTGGCGTCTGTGTCTAGTACGAAGGGGGGTGCGCCGTTCTCGAAGTTGGGTAAGGCCAGAACCGGAGCGGAGCAGAGCCTGCGTTTTAGTTCCTTAAAGGCCTCATCATGTTCGTTCTCCCACTTGAAATTCTTTTTCGCCTGCTTCTCTGTTAATTTGTGCAGGGGACCGGCGATCTTGGCGAAGCCTTTGACGAAACGTCGGTAGTAGTTTGCCAAGCCGAGAAAACTGCGGAGCTCCGTCTGGTTGGTCGGTGTCGGCCATGTTCTCACTTGGTTTGTACGGTCTTCGGTGACCGCCATCCCATTTGACGAGACTGTATGCCCCAGGAATGTAACCGAACGTTGAAGAAAGTGGCATTTCTTTGGGTTCAGGGTCAATCCAGCGTCTCGGAGGCGATCTAGCACTAGTTTCAGGTTGGCATTATGTTCCTGCATGTCTCTGCCAAAAACAAGAATGTCATCGAGGTAGATTATGCAGTGCTTTGGAAAAAGCCCCATTAGTGCAGTCTGCATCAGGCGCTGGAAGGTAGCTGCGGCGTTACATAGTCCAAACGGCATTGTCTGAAATTCATAGAGTCCGTTTGGCACTATGAAAGCTGTCTTCTCTCTGTCCGTCTCCGCTACTTCCACCTGCCAGTAGCCGGATTTCAAGTCCAGAGTGGAAAACCACTTTGACCCGTGCAGGGAATCCAGTGAGTCATTGATGTGAGGTAGTGGGAAAGCGTCCTTCTTGGTCACGGCGTTTAACTTTCTGTAGTCCACGCACAGCCGTAGGCTCCCGTCACTTTTCTTTACTAGCGCAATCGGGGAGGCCCACGGTGATTTGGATGGCCATATTACGTTGTAGGAGATCATCTCATTCAGTAGACGATTTACGTCTTCCAAGAGTAGCGGGGGGACGCGTCTCGGGGGCTGCCATATTGGCTTAGCATCACCTGTGTCGATGGCATGTTTGATGTTGCCCGTCCGACCAAGTTTGGTTCCTTGCCAAGAGAACATTCTGGAGTATCTGCACAGCAATGAGTGCAGTTCTTTCCTTTCGCTGTCGGTGATATTTGTTAACCGTGAGCAAAGCTCCTCTAGGTTGTTAACAGGGATACCTGCGGCTTCGAACAGGACACTGCAGATTTCGTCAGCGTTTTTTCCCAGGGAAGGCTCGGTCGACTTTACTGCTTTGTGCTGTTGGGTCGTAAAGGCATCCTCTGCGAAGTTCAGGATTGCTCTAGTCTTGCGGAGGAAGTCGACGCCCAGTATCGCGTCACACACTAATTCTGGACACATAATAAATTGTGGTGTCCAGACTTCCTTCCCTATTGTGATCTTTAGCGACATCTCTCTGATCGCAATCATCTTCCTCCCTTCGGCTGAGAGTAGCTTTATGGAGGAAGGCCTAGCACGAATCTTGCGGAAGAGATCTGGGAACGCCTCGGGATTCACAGGGGACTTAACCGCTCACGAGTCCAGGAGAAAACGGTAGGGGCATCCTTCTAACTTGCCGAGAGCTTGCAGAATTGGGCGAGGTGTGTTTGGGAGTTGGCAAGATAACGGAAAATGGGTCTCGCCTGCTCTTGGGGTCTGGCGAGAGGGGATCCAGCTAGGGCGTGGCTGATTTGGCCATCGGTGGGACGTCTGGGGAGCAGAGGTCAGGGGAAGTTCCTAACGTATCTTAGTCGCGGCCTTGACCAACTGATTGAGATCATTGGTCTTCATTGCATTGAGCCTTGCGGCGATAGATGGAGGTTAGACTCCTGCGCAGAATTGGACGGCCACCCAGCTGGTCACTTTGGCTGGGAGACAACCTTTGAAGGCTCTTTCAGCTAGGAGTTGTAGGCTCCGAGCGTAGTCCTTTTGGTCTCGGTAGAAGAACTCTCAGGCCAGAGAACGTTCACGTTGGACAATGGCCAGTTGCGAGAGAATCTCACAGCAATAGTCGATTTCGGAGTCATGCGTGATTCCTGCTTTCACTGCTGAGATGAAAAGCTCTTGCGGAAGAGCGTGGAGGAGCAGCGGTACTCTCTGCCGCTGGGGATACAAGTGGATGTAAAACCCAGCGGTTTGCATCCAATCTTCAAAGTCCATATCACCTTTGAAGGGGGAAGGTTCGCCGACGCTGCCACCATTGTAGCCGGATCATCCCGTTCTTCCTCCTCGTCTCTTTTCACCTTGTTAGAAGAAGGCCGAGCTTTTCTAGGCATAGTTTTATTTAAAGGGGAAACAGGTAGGTAGGAACGTCCAATCTACGGGGTGTCAATCTCCGGTTCCTGAGGAGGACACGCAAGCTCGTTTTCGACCACGTGAATCTTGTGTTCCCGCCTCTCACCTACAAAGCGTATGCAAGCACCAACATTATTACAATTACTATTATTGTTATTCTCCTACCTGCCTGCACCTGGCATCCAGCCGACAGTTTTCTTACGCATTCATCCATCCACCCACCCACTAGACTGCGAACGTGCGTAGACGTCGAAACCACCTGTCTTTACTGCTATCTTGAGTAGAGAAAGAAAAGACACCCATTTTTTGGTCATTATTGGCCCCTAACTGCCAGTAGAACTAGCCAAGTTAACTGGCGGAATAGAAAAAGCCACTTGCGCAGTAGGACACACCAGACACAAATTCTCGCACTGTTGATCGAAACGGGAGGACAATAAAGGTAAATCATTAAAAAACGTGAAGAAAGAAAGCAAGGCTACACTAAAACGTGGACCAAAGTACCTTCCAACAGTCCCAATAAATCAACTTTGCCACAAGCATCAGGTTAGAAAATAAGTGCGACAAACAAATTACCTGTTCACTAAACGTTTGTAAAACTGTTCCATTTGCACATAATTTTTATTATCAATCCCTAAAATATTGGTTTTAGGCGTTTTTATTTATCTGATATTTATTGCTAATTTTCTCACTTATTCCTGCTAAGTAATTTATTTCATTTGCAAATTTTCTCCTTAAACTTGATGCTGATTACAAAAAGTGTGGCGTTTGCAGTAACTTTAACTGTATCAGAAATAAGCAAAATCAAAAGTTCGTTTGTTTTGTCGCGCAACGCTGGTCAGCGGACTGGTAATCGGTGTGCATGTAGGGACTATTGATATCGATTGCTGGCGCATTATGTGCTGCAACAACTCTGAAAACCGGTAAGTATTTAGCAATTTTTTATTAGTTTTAGCTTCTTTGCTGCCATTAGGTCGTTTAGGAGTGGATTATTTCTCTTTATACGCTCACATTCTCGATTAGACGCAGAGGCTTCATAATGCGGCTTGAGGTGCTCGCTTTCCCAATATACTGCCTATCAACGCACTTGTTTGGTGCTTCATTATTGGCATTAGTTTATTGGTTGCTGCTAAATCTTTTAGGTGTCGGTGGGCTCCCTTTATACACCAAATCGCTACGGTACAGGCAAATGCTTCAGAATGTGACTGTTGAGACGCCTTTTTTTGCAGACGTTGGGTCTAATCGCGTTCATTTGTTGGTGTACGATACTTTGGGTGATAACGTATGGTTATTCTGACAACTTATTAATTATTTAGCCTTTTGGTAACGACGGACTCTGATTAATGAGTGTTTGTTTTTCGGAGGAGAGTTTTAACTGTACCGAGTGCTTAGCGCCTGCGTATTATTTTCGCTAATAGTTATTCGTTCTGTGCCTTATTATGTATTTTCTTTGTCTACATAATCGCTAGACGGGACCTTAAAGGAGGTGGAGGAGGAGGCAGAGCTTCAGCTTCTGCTGAATGTTTGTGTTTTGTGAGCGAGGATGGAGGCATTATGAGGAGGCGGCGCTGGGTACGAATCTCGCCTTCGCTATGGCATGGCATATATGCCAGGTAAGATTGGATCGCAAGTAGTGAGTTGTTAGTGTCTTCCCTGTGCACGTGCTATTATTGCAAGTGATAATGCACACGGGTCAGTGTGAAATCCACTTACACGTGAGTGAGTCGACTTCTGGAAAATCCTCTAGTGGAAGCCAGTGGTGCCGGTCAAAGAAGCATGGCGGAGCCGAGAGACTTCGACCAACTTTGCTGCAGCTTGACATTTCTAGAAGTACGAGTAAATTGTGATGCGCGACGTATTGATTGCTTTGTTGATGTTTCAATTTAAACTATCGATCGATCGATCTGTGGACAGAGGATGACCCTGAGGAAGAATGGATGGCGCCAATGGCAAAGTTGAACGTAGTTGTACTTGTGGAGGCAAAGTAAGAATTAATTTCAGGTGCAAGTTAGCCTGTGTGGAGAAGCAGAAGATGCAAGGAGATGGGCGTAATTGCGTCACAATAGCGGCATAGACTTCGCTTTCCATCTAGGCTTCTCGTCGTGTCATTTGAGGTCACGCCAGTGACATGGAATCTACTTTTGCGTTTGAAGGGAAGATAAAGTAGTCATGAGAAGGAAGAGAAACATGGTGGAAGGAAAGGAAACAGTCTAGTACAGCTGTTATTGTAAGCAAAACGCCGTAGATATTATTATTGGGTTCGGTAATGTGGAGAACATTTATTTGGAGGTAGGAAGGACAGTTCACTGCGGATAGTTACGCGAGTTATGACGTCGATTAATGCCACAAACTACCCGAAGAATCCGGCTGTCATTACGCTGGATCTTTCCCTTTCTAAATGTGACACTTGCTTACTCAAACAAGTGAGGTGGGAGGGTAATGCATAGGAATGGGAGATGAGATGCCCTGAGAGGTACATTGGGAGCTAGGGAGATATGAACAACCACAAACTAAGCAAAGTGAGCAAATTCACTGACTAGTGATTTAACAGATGAATAGGAAAATCGGAATGTCGCAAAGTTACCATTTTCCCAATCTCAATGCTTTACATGAGACCTTAGTGAATTCCTGCTAGCTGTGAGGAAGGTTATAAAAGGCTTTCTCACTTTCGGCAAGCATTTTGTGGTCACTCACTTCCTGACATGTGGATTGGGGAAGCGACGAGTTCACCACAATCGCATACGCGGATGCAGCCATCAAAGGGTCCACAACAAGTCCAATCAATATGACTACTCTTGTTTGGGGGAGAAAGGGAACTGAGTATGCTGAGCATCAGTAGCTGCATCTGAGCCCAACGACTGCCGGCGATAGCCCTAACACATAGCACGGGGCAACAACAATTGAACTCCGCTAAGGAGTCTGTGGCAGTAACAAGGTGACAGAGCAACGCATGCCAAACTAAGATTTTAAAAGTGTGTGATTTTACTCTGCCAAAGCGCTAATTAGGCAGAATGCTTGCTTGTCTGGTTGCAAGTCATGCATTCAAGATTTCAAAGCCATCCCATTTAGCCCGGCAATGATTTTAAGGACATCATTCAAAGAATTAAGAAAGGAACTCTCAGAAAAATTTTTCAACGGGACCTCCTCCAGCAGTTTGCTCTAAATTGTGAGAACCTGCGGTTCAGTCTGAAGACAACAGAACAATCTCTCTAAACTGACTGCAAAAAGTGCACTGGTTGTGATGACGAAGGTGCTGACTTCTCTGAATCATGGAAAATGCAAAACCCGGGCAAAGTAGAAGAGCGAATACGTGAGAAAATCTCCATACCTTACAGATAACTTGATCTTGCAGTCAAGTCCATTATTACTCCATACAGAGAGCCTTCTCCACTTCTTAGTGGACGCAAATGGTAATTTCTTACGATTACGACCTCATTGAGCTTCATCAAACTTTCACGCACAACACTTTCTTTCATCAGAAAATCTTGCAAGCAGCTATGTATCACAATGTTACATGTTCTTCCTGCTTACCATGATTTTAGGGTCCATGCGAAGAGGTTCTGTGCACTTAACTCTCATTCACAAACGCTTCGAGAGGATGGCACATCAACAATATCAATATTCACGATTTGATACAGTACTGAGACAGTGTTATCAGGAAATGTCAATGTCCTGCAGCCAGAGACCACATTTGTTGATGGAGAAGAGGACATTGCAAGCAGACAACGCGATGTCCATGAAAGTGACTTTAAATGGTTCTCAAAGGGGATCCTTAAAAGGCAGCATTCAAATTTTAACGCTTAATGCGGAGCCAGTCGAAATTAATCGAGCCTGGTAAAGGACTAAACAATAGTAAGCTTACACTCCTCAGACGAATTCTGTAACCCATGCTTTCACTCAAATCCAAATTAAAGTCGGTCAATTGATCTGGTTTAGTGATTTAGCTTTCCAGAACCACCTCTATTGCAAAAATACAAGTGATACCTAAAAAAGATGATTCAAGAAGACAGTAGTCCATTATCAAAATGGACCTCTGCACATCATCAGAATAGCATTCCTACAATTATCATCAATGTTAAAGGCACATTTCCAAATTATAGCATGGAAGGAAAGTATGCGAAATAAGTACTTACAACAGAAAACCTAAGGCTCTTGAGAGGAACCTCAAGCGTTTGCAATCAGGTTGAATTTGTCCTCCCACTTCTGGCTTACAAAGGGCATCTAAGCAATGCTTTTGGTAAACTGATTTTAAAGCTGTTAGCTTAAAAGGAAAGTCATTTTAAATAGCGAACACAGTAACAACGAGAGTTCAGATTTTAGAAATATAATTTGTGAAATTTCTATCATTTTCTTGGACACTTGTAAAAAGTATCACACAATTTCAAGCACACTGGTTTGCCATTTATTTTACGATCTCATCATAATATTGCAATTTTTGGCTTGTAGCTAGACACTAGTTGCAGTACTTTCGCATTTTACATTTGCATGCATGTGCACATTCGAGGATTGCATCTACATGCTCAGTGCATTCGTCAGGTTGAACATACATTGCTTTCTTAGTTCCCATGCCCATCTCAGGGCATATCTGCCGTATTTGGTAGTGTGAAACAATAATGTCTTGACAGAGGTGAAGTTGACCTTCTCTTCAAGCAAAGGTTTTAGTTGTTTCACGTCTCTCGCTTAAGAGTTGCATTTATGGAAGTACAAGTATTGCAGGGTAGCAATCGCTCTTGATTTGTTAAATGAGAACAAATGAACCTAATTGCAAGGAATTTTGTTTTCGTAGACATAAGCTCAATCGCCTCAGCCGTAATTGTGAATAATTTTTCTCTTATTAAACAGGTTTGATATTTTTATGGATATTTAAGCCTATGTTGTTTTATTATGGTAACCGAATCCCCTATCAATTTATTGATGTCAGGACTTTGACTAGGGATGGCCTTTTTGTGCCGTGAAGGCCAAATAATGCGATACTCGGGCAAAACCAATTTATAAATTTATTCATGCATTCCAATTCTTCTAAGGTCCAGATGTGCTGACATCATTGTAGGAAGCACTTGCTTCCAAAAGAACTGGACTTGGACAGCTCTAAGTGCGGTGCCGAATGTGGAAGACTAAGTCGAGTGTGAGAGCAAATACGCATGTAATTTGGTCAACGGAATGGTTCCAACGGAGCTATTTAAAAATGTATT
>QEYB01001251.1:0-144794 GCA_017562135.1 Dipylidium caninum
ATCAATTACTCGGCTGAGGGAGCTACGAACAGGTATGCAGTGACTGACACCTTACTGCTTCCCAAAGAGGTTTCCATACTTAGTCAAATCAACCCTCTTTCCGCGCTTCCCGCCATTCGTCTCTATCTGCTCAAAAAACCACCGGACCATTCATGCACCCACTATGGTCTTGATGCGACTCTCTCTTGGTCGTGACTTGTGCTTTCCATACACCTCCCAAACACCTTCATCCCAATCTATCCGCTTTGCAATTTCTCGCCTACTCTCTCTTCCCCTCTTTTGCCGCTCTTGATTTAATTCCCATATATCTTATATTTTCATGCCTTGGCACTCGTCCCTCTCCTCTCTCCTCCCAGCAAAAAAACCAAACCAAGGTGGCTTTTTGTTCTCCTTGGACTTCCTATCGAGTTCCGTTGCGATGGCTTTTATCCCTACGTGACGCGTGAGCGGGCCTGAACACCGCAAAGCAATAGTAGATGCACCGCGTTTACTCGATCCACGGTCCTTTCTCGTCATTTGTAGCTGTATTTTTTTTTTTTAAATTTCTCCACACCCACTTTCCCCTTTTACCTAATGTGAATATACCCACGTTAGGTGTCAAATTCTAAATAGGGAACCAGTCAATGGAGAATGTTAAAAAGGCTTGATTTTTTTATTTCCTAAGAATCCCGGGTTGCCGGAGTTGGAAGCCTAGGACCTAACCGACGGATCTGTGCATGCTTGCCAAGCTTCCCTCAAAAAACCTCTCCTTCCGATCTCTGTCTCATTGGTCATAAACTCTCTCCATTTTACCTACCCGGGGTTGGCCGTATATTAAAACCAGATGGTTCGTGATCTTCTTCACCAACCACCAGTACCACAACCCATCCCCGTGCCGACACTCTGTCCTATCAAAAGTCCGCCGCATTGGAAGACTGCCATCGCCCTAAATACTCTCCGTGTGGTCCAATACCCCGTGCCAATGGTTCTGCCTTGCTGGCACTCCGTGTGAGGAGGCGGAAGGTCTGAAAAAAATAGCGTTTACGCCGTTTTAACTTTGACGGCACCCTGGCTGAGCCCTTAAGGGCTTTTATAGGTGAACGGGAATGGGCGAGTTTTACAGTTGATTAAGATCTTCAGTCTCGGTTTTTTTCGAGGCTTCTGGAAGGCTCGAGCCCTAGGTGTTAGGTCATACACGCGAGTTGGCCAAGGTTTCGCGAATCATTGGCTCGGTATGTGTTGCAAGTCGTGGGGCGGGGATCCCCGACCCCCGAGCTTTTTTGTTTGAATTATATCTTCTGGAGAATCGGGATGCCGATACGGTTGGTAAGACGGGTATTGGCGGCCCAGAGAAACACCATCCATCAGCTATCTGTCCAATCTACGCAGAATCCTCGTGACTCATATAAGCAGGTCTCTCCTGTCGAAATTTATTCATTCCTAAAGGAGCCCAAAAACAGGCCACCCTCTCTAGTACCGATAGAAGCTATTCCCTTGGATTTTCAGGTTCTTTAATTTTATTTTCTCTCTACAAAATACACCCGTTTAGGCAAGGCCGACTGTGAAACATCACTTTCTACGCAAATGCGTTTAGAAAGATTTCCAGCATTCAGTGCAGACGTATTTCGCGCTATTCCTCGACTGGATTTTAATTATCTCGAGCGTCTGGACGGGTTGCTAAAACCAAAAGATTATCCCAACAATTCCGCAAGCTCTGCAACAAATTTCCAAATCCCGTACCTCGTGTGAAGCCCACCCGGACTAGGTTGCAAATAAACGACTTAAGGAAGAAGGCGGACACTTGTCGGTCAGCAGAAGCTGACGGAAACACTTCTTTCGCCCACCGCAACCCCCTCCGCCAACTTGGGCCTCTCCTACTTCGGACATTTGAGGACATCTGCGGTGGCAGATGCCCCCAGCGGGGTCAAAGAACACCCCTTGAGGTTCGGACTAAGAAGCTCCCTCTGGTCGTCCGTCACACCACCGCGAGGAACCGGCCGACAAGCATTGAAAGGAGGTTGTTGATGAACCGCCCAAAAGCTGGCGGAGGTGGGAAACTCGAGCGTTGCGCTGGAATAGTCATCAGCAGCAAAAGTGGAAATTGCAAATGAACGCAGGAAAGTGGTTTTTGAAAGAAAACGGCGCTCTACCGACCAGGGGCACCACTTTCGGAAAAGAATCAAGGGCTTAGTGCGTTCCTTCACGCGTACGAGGGTGTGCTCCTGTCACCCAAAGTGTATGGCAAGTAGTTTGTTTCTTTTTTTTCCTCTGTTCAATTTTCCCCCTCTCCCCCTCAGTCACCAACCACCACACCCTCTACGCTCCTTGCCCTCAGATAATCGAGATAGTGCCGATTCCAAAATCAGCCCGCGTCGTTGATAACGCCTCTGGGTGTTGTAACGTTCAGCCTCCTCTTCTTGGGACACCCTTCTCCGGCAGTCCCCCAACTCCACGCCATCCGAGCTCCACGTTCCGCGTCGCTTTTATGTCAATCAAACGCATCGCTAAGGCCGAAGCAAACGGGACGGAGTTTTCTATCGACAAAGTCTCATCTACCCACGATTAGTAATAAACGGTGAAGGAGGCTCGTTCGTTACTCTTTCATCAAACTACACTCTTCCCGCCGCCTTCTCATCCTGTTCACCAATCCTCTACGAAACACTTCCCCGGAGGAGGTTACTCCTCTCACGCCCGCCGATATCGCCGCAGGATCTCATCCGGCCCGAAGTCGGAGGGTGTCTTCTTACGAGCTTCGGGTTCCTTCCGCTCTTCGTCTACTCGCAAAAACTCGGATTGTCTCTTGCCACAGTTGCGCGGAGGGAGAAAGACGTAGCGCGATTAGACAGGCAGGCAATGCTGTGGGGAGGGCTACGGCGCCGAGAGGAAGTTTTCCAGCTGGACCAAGCCATGGAATTCCGGTGCGTTGGCGCAAGCCTTCGTATTTGCAAACGGACGGTATATGACGGGTGAGGGTGTCGGTTGAGGAAGATGTTCCTCTTCTACTACCAGGATGTCGGACAAATGATTCTGCCTCGGAGGGAGGCATTGAGACAAGTGTGTTAACTGCAACTATTCTTCACATAATTTGCCTTCAAACGATGCTCTACTTTTCACTTTTGCTTTTGTCTTCAGATGTACTTCTTAGTGATCCCGTGGACGCAACGTGCCTACGTCTGCGTGGTGGACACCGCGCGAATTAATAAGCTGCCGGCCAACTTGGAACACCTATACACACGCAGACACGCCAAATACAACTCCCCTGCCTGTCTGCCTTCTTCTCTTGCCTTTGAGAGGACGCGCATTCAGACCGAGCCTCCAAAGCACGACGCCGTTGTTCAAAAACGGTGGATGATCCGGCGAGCCAGGATCCGCGTCGAAAGTGTTCGTCTCTAGGCCGTCCGGCCGAGGTGGAAGGGGGGGGAGAGAATAAAGAGAATGTTCCCTCCATGCCCAACGCGCCCATTATTGTCCTCCTCCACGCTCCCTCGATGCCCACTCCGACGTCCAGCGCGGACGCCCCATTGGGCCCTGCTGCGGCCCAAAAGTGACCTGGCTGAATCGGCCTGTGTGGAAAAACCCCCCCAGTTGACGTCTGTATGGCAGATAATGCCGGTGGTGGCGTTTGGGCGGCTATAGGGCACTCCGATGCAAATAGGCTCGTCCGGACGGCCCGTGAGGATCTCTTCTAAGAGGGCACAGCTGTCTTTCACAGCGTGCGCAGCAAGTGCCACCGCACACAGTCGATTAGCTAACTGAGCTATCAACTTTACTTCTACCTGCCAAGTGAGTGCTTTTTCGTCACCTCAGTTGCCTCCGCCCTTCTGTCGCAGGCGCCCCTTGAGAACCCGTTGGAATTCTCGCTGCTTATCTACAAATTGCAGGTCACGCTTCTCCTTCTGTCGATAGGGCGAATTACGTATCCGGCTCATCGCTCAGCCCATCGCCCCTTGGTTTCTTGAGAAACCAAGTTGGACGTTTGGCGCGCTATCTGCACGTTCCCGTACGTGTGGCAGAACATCCCCGTCGCAAACGAGACGTCCCCTCGGTTCGCGAGTGCAAAGACGTCGGGCGATCGGCGCCCCGGCCGTCAGCACCACGGAGTTCGGCTGTGACCTCTTTTACGCGCGCCACTTGTGGAAGTCCAATCACTTTACCTGGTGGGGTGTTAGATCCACCGTCCGGGCTCTCTTGCGCTCCGCGCTCTCCCCGACTTTTGGCCTCTGGTAATAAAGAGCTGCTTGATAGTTCATCTATCAGACCCACGAATATTTGCCGGCGACTCTCTGCTCGTTTCGCGCAGATGGAAGTGAGAGTCTCCCAAGGCTGAGGTTTTTCACGACCACGTCGGCGCCGATTACAGTTACCGCTCAGCTGATGCGGTCACACACTTTCATGCTGAGACCGGAAAAATTTTTTTCATTTTTCCATTTTGACTTTGTTATTACAAACTTGCCCCAAAATTATCCGGTGCTTCTGATAGGACACCATTGTCTCTCCCTTTTTCCGTTTGACTGAACGACTGACTGAGCAACCTGATGTAAAATGCCCCTTTTATTGGTCTCAAGAAGTGTCTCTAAATGACACCCGAAATTAACGTTTCGATGGAAAGTGTACATTCCCCTCTTCTCCCCCTCCCCCCATCAAGGTGGTGGAGATCAATCGACACGGTTACATAATCGCCCACGTTGGTGGACTTGGAGGCTGTTCAAATCTCGCGGTGTAATACTCCATTTCTTCCGTCTCTGCGTAGTGAAGCCGTGTGCTCATCCCCGAGCGCTACGGCCGCGTCGAGGGCGTCCAATTTGGCTGACCTTCTTGACCGTCTCCTCCCGGCACAGCAGTCAATTGAGGAGCAGCTGCAACGCGGAGTCAAATTCTGGTGCAGCGCAAAATCAACCGACTACGACGAGACCTGCTGCCCTGCTCGACGGCTTTCAGGGTGCTTCGGTCAGTGGACGCCGCTTTGGATGAGGGTCGTTGAGTTCTCGAAGCCACTAGGCTTGGTCCCCGCTTTAAAGGCCTTTTTCTCTTGTTACTTTTCCGAATATTAATTGGCGGTGCAATCTAAGTCTGCCCCGAGACCCTTCGACCTTTTGCTCAAAATGAATGACCAAAACACAAAAAAATGCGAGACTTCAAAATCGCTCCCCGACATTCCGTGAGGCGCGCCGATCCTCGCGGTGACCTGCTGCCCAGGCCGCCCGTCTAATGTCCACTTGTCTTGGCGTATTTGGCAGGGCCATGGTCGTGGCGTGGGTCAAGGACGTGACCCAGTTCAAAAATGTCCTAGCCGACGAGCAAATTATCTACTTCTACCACTGGCTCCGCTCCTCCGCCTCCCTCCTCTACGACCCGGCGCTCCGGCGCACCCTGCAGAAACTCATGAAAAAGGTGATTGCACGCGTTCTTCTCCTTCCCCCCCCATTCCCCCCTATTTGCTACGCATCTAAAGAGTTCGACACACTTTTTTATGGCTTTTGATCCCGACAAAAAAAAATAATAGTCTGCCTTGGCGTAAAGGTCTTGTCTGGAGATCCTTTAAATGGTGGTAACTATACTTGGGAAACTATGAACGGACGTCTTTGTTTACTTGCGGACTGAAAGGTTGTATATTTAACGCGTGTCAATATTTTTAATAAAGGTGACCTTATTTTACCCATTTTAGTAAATTGTTTTTGGTGTTTGCACCCCTTTTTTTATTCTATATTCCGCCGAAATCAGCTGGAAACAAAACGCGACTTGCATCTGCTTTTCTTTTACGAGTTCAACTTCAAGCATAGCGCAGCTCAAGCTTTGAGAAGCACCACTGAGGCCACGTGGGGGTGGATCTGTTCCCGGCAAATACACTGGACGTCGCCTCCAAAAAGACTTCGTTGTTGGCAATTCGGGTGTGTCGGGCAGGGCGCCTCGAGCAATCACCGGCTCATGAATCGAACAACAGGGGGGAGTTTGGGAAGGGCGGGGGAGCCGACTCCCCGCACGACTATTCGGGCAGTAGGAGCTCCCCCATTCATCGTTTGGGCTCCGCCACAGATGGAGGAGGGGAGGGAAAAGTGGGCTCGTGCTGCCGGCCAGCACGACAACTGACGCAACTGCAGACGACCGTCCGGCCGCAAGAGAGAGCAATGTGGGGCGGTCTTCGTTGCTTCCTTTCACAAACAATGCAATTGTCCCCGTGTTTGTCCGCGTACAAATTCAGTCAATTGTTGATGGACAAGGGGACTTTGTGCAGACATTCTGGTGATGGCGGAACGATCTGTCCGCCGATGCGCGATATCTCTGCACCACCAGACACACGCCTAACCGAAAATTTCGTCAAAAAAGCATGAGTAGCACGTGGTGGAATGGCCAGGAAGCGATTGTCCATTCCTCCTTTTCCTCCCACTGGCGGGAGAAAAACTTGTGGGGAAAACGCAATCAGCACTGCTCATTCGCCACGGCGCGATGCTACTGAATGATGACAGCGCAGGACAACCGCTTGAAGCTTCGCATCCTGTTGATAAACTGCACAAGACTTTGGGCCCGTTTATCGAAAATAAAAGTAAATGCTTTTTTCCTCCCCCCCCGTCGACTGAATGTAATGATGTGAAAAGTAGCGCCATTTGCTCTTCACGTCCGTTTCACTCTTTTCAGTTTCGGTGCCTCGTTCGAAAAAAAAACAGTGTTTGGGAGCATCCAAGATGCTTCTCTCCTTCCCATGGATCTTGTAGCGCAGTAATCAGCCCTCACTTCAACTTAATCGTCTTCTCGCCCAGGTATTTCTGAAATTGGTCGACGAAATAGGCCAAACTCACGGGCTGGACGTCGTCTACGCCAACTTCAGCCGCGTCCTCCTCTGCACGCGTCAGCTCGACTTTGTGGATGCTCTTTCGCGCGCCGACGCCCTCTCCCAAATGATCCAAGCGGAGGCGTTCTTCACCCACTTGGACCTCCAATTCACTCGGGGGTGGCACCAACTCCTGTGGTACGACCCCGCCAACTACGCCGGTCTCAAGGCAAGTCCCCTTGGCGACCCACTCTCTCCGCCCCACCGCCCGCCGTGCGGCTCGAGGCGGTGTTGCCTCTGCTCCCGGGAGCTCGGCCGCCTCTAAAGCCCGCCCCGCGTCGGTGGAGGCGGCCAATGCCTGTCGCGAAGCGTTGAATGCCTCCGAGGCCTCCCCTCTCCAAGTAACTTCGAGGCGGTGGCCTTTTTGACAAATCAAAGTTAGACTTCAAAGTGGGATTAGCGTATGCCCTCTCGGATTCCCCATAGTTAAAGCATCCACCCGGTCCGAGTTGCTTCCGCCTCTCAATCTGGCAAACCGTAATTTTTCCCATAACTTGGTTGAACAAACCTGCTTTAGTCTGGCGAGGGCCGGACGGTTTGTGTGGACACCCATTGTGTTATCCCCCTCCCCCCCCCTGAGGATTTGGGCGATAGCAATTCGGCGTTGCACGGACTTCTGGATTGGCGGACATTCGACTTACCTTGGTTGGCGACGTCTTTGGGACATAGGCAGTTACATTCCCCTCTTCTTCGTTTCACCAGATCGACCTGGAGTCCACAAAAATGGATTCCTCCTCGCAGGCGCTGGGGCCGTTGCTGAATCCGGACCCCAATGCCGAGGCGGAGGTGGAAGTCGACATGTCCTGGCACATGGCGCGCTATTTGCCGGAATCTCGGGGGCTTCGGGCCAAATTCTACACTCTCATCGCCGGCTTCCTTATAGCCACCCACCGGGCTGTGACGGACGAGTCGCGCCGTCTGTGCCAGGCTGATTCGTCCAGTCCGGACAAAGTTCTGGCCGACGCCACACTCACTCCCGGCGTTCTGGATTTCACCGACCGTCTCGTGCGCGAACAGATCGCCCCTGAATTGTACAACTTTGTCCAACGGTTGAGGCGAAAAGCCGGGCCCTGGTGTCCTGCTGGCGACAGCGGCGGCAGTTTTACCAGCTCTGATATCGTCGCCTACTTGGACGAAAAAAATACGGGATTTAACGGGGAGGAGTTTGCACCTTCGCTCCCTCCTCTGCTCCCGCCACACCCAGCGGAAATAACGGAGCCGGGCAAACCCGTTCGACTTACTCCAGTCTGCGATTTTGTCAAAACTCTTTGCCACATTCTCTCCCTGGATGCGTGCGTTGCGAGACAGGTGGGGGAGATGCAACGCAACCTCTTTCGTCTCCTTGGTGTTGGCGAGTTTTCGTCCGCGGCCGTGTGGTGTGCGCCCCACGAACTCGGCAACGGTGACGAGGGTGAAGACGGCGGCGCCAAGTCGTTGCTCGTCCCACCTTCCCGAGGTGACGTGCAGCGTCTGCAACTTCGTCCGCGACCTCGACGTCTGTCGGGAAAAGCACGTGGCGCCGTTGTCGGACGGTAGTGGTGGCGACGAGAGTTGGGCCCTTTTCTGTCCGCACTGCGAGACGCCCTACTCTCCCGCCTCCATCGAAACGGGCCTGCTGGCTCAGCTGGAACACTTTTCGCAACAGTTTGTCCTTCAGGTGAGTTAGACGCATTTGCTATCTCAAAATGTTAATAGAATACCCAAATCCTTCTGACATCCTTAAAGTCCTTTCAACCTATCAACTTTTTTTTGAAGTAGGATTTTGGAGCTGCTTACTCTCCCTCCTCATTCTCCTGGTACTTCTGTCAGAGCCTTCTTAGCACCACTTTCCTTAAAAAGTATTTCAGCTTTCTCAAATTGTCCATGCATGTTTAATTGCATTGTTAAGATCGCTATTTGTTTGGGCATTTGTTTTATTTTTCATCCGAATTTCCAACTAACCCATTCGTGGCCGCATTCATTTAACTGTAGGATCTACGCTGTCCGAAGTGCATTTCCGGGAGTGGAATTCAAGAGTACTCGCTAGCTCGTGGTGGGTCTCACGGACGTTGCGCCGAGTGTGCCACGCCGTTGGAGCTAACCGTCGGGGGCTCCCGGGACTTCGTCCATCGTCGGTTGGCTGTCTACGCAGCCATTGGTCGTGCCTTCAACTTGCGCGCTCTCACTCTCACTGCTGATTGGCTGCTGGCGGGAACCAGAGCTTGAAAGAAGGAGACCCCTGCATCTCCGTTACTTTTTAGCATTTTGTGTCAGATTACTATTATTTTTATATATGTGCGAGTAAGTAAATAAACACGTATTTCTTGCTGCCTTTCTCTTCCGTGTGTGATTACGCTATCACAACTGCTTCACTCTACAACGTGTAACTCTACTTCCTTCAATTTTGCCTCTTTCTTGGGGTGCATTTGCCTTTGCTTTCTAAGTTCTTAGCATTCTACTGACCCGATTGTTAGAAGAGCCGCGCAGGACCTTCCTGCTTTAATCTGCTGGCCTCGTCGCCTATCATAATGCTATTGCACTAGTTGCCTCTACATTTTTCAGTGAAAGTTAAATTACTGGAGCCCGTATAGCGGGGATTTCAATCCCCTAATTAAGATAGGTCATATGCCCTCATAATCGGGTGAATTAAACGTGAAGCGCTGGTGTTATCAGCAGCGTCTTACGTCTCTCAGAAGTGCGCATGTGAGAGATTTGATACTCCTCAAGGTTGGGACGAAATTTTTTGAGCTCCACACAGCTCATGGTGGCCGCGTTGCAATGGTTTGCTTTATCCACATCAGCCCGACCAGGCATTCGCTTGACCTATCAAAAGCTTTTATTTCACAAACCATAAACTTCTGAGAAATGATTACTTTTCTCCAACTAGAAAATTTGATAAATTATCTGCTAAGTCGAAATGCCTCACCTCCTATCATGCATCTCCGAACGATTCAGTTTTTGCAGCTGCATTCACTGCCTTTGTTCGACTAAATTCACTAAAGGGTTTCGTGCTCGATTGAAGGCTTCCTCGTTAGGCTTAATAGTTGTGCCGCGTATTTTTGTCCAATCACGATTAAGTGCGTTTCTGATTGGTTCGATTCAGGTCGGGATGATCCAGGGTTACTCGCCATTGGCGCAAACTGTGATGAGCACCGCGTTGACGTGGGGAGCGACGGCATTGGGTGCCTTCTTCTGCGTCCTCCAGCCGACCAATAGGAAGCTAAATGACACCGTAAAAAGAACTGGCCTTATCTTGAGCTTTGTTTATTGGTGCTTGAAGTTCTTTCTTTTTTCTTTTCAGAATTCGTTTCTCCATGGGAGCCTAGGATTTTCTGCCGGTGTAATAAAACTGCTATTTTTTCCGTATGAAAGGAATTAGTCCTTTAAGTCCTTTTAAACATTTTCCCGCCTTTTCACCAAATCAGTATACTAAGTTCGGTATTTGTAACTTTATTACCTCGAATTTACTACGGCTTGAAGGATATCTTTCATCCAAACTCTAGGTTATGCTGGCCGCGTCCTTTTGGTCACTGCTCCAACCGGCCATCGACATGGTTAAAGCGACTGGAGAGGCAGAATTGGACAACTCACTGGGCCGCCTCTGCTACCTCCCCGCCGGACTCGGACTTTTGGCCGGCGCTCTTTTCATCATTTTGGCAGACCGCTTCTGCCCTGAAAACGTGCGCCCACACCCTCTATTTCTTCGTAGATATACGGCCGGCAAATTGGTCGACGGTCTCTCGTAGCACACGTATTCTTCCACTTTCCCCCGTACTAAATAAATAGAGAAGTAATCAGAATTTTGTCAACGAAATCATTTGTTTAGCATAAAGAGCATACATTTCAACTAAAAAAATATCTTCCATCATTTTTTAACACATTTTGCCTGCGCGTAGGCAGTTGATCGTCTTCTTCTTCAAAAAGTCCTTCGATTTTGCATTGAAAAACCTTTCCGAGTGCCTTTTCACCTCTGCAGCATTGTTAAACCTTAACCTTCTTAACCAATGCTCTAACAATCTGAAAAGGTGGCATTCTGACGACTCGAGATTCGGTGAATAACTTGGGTGAGGTAAAGGTTCATCTCCAAACTTCCCTAGTTATTTCCTTTGTTATTTTTTACCATATGAGCCCTTGTGTTATTGTGTTTGAGGAGTACTTTTTTTGCAAATGACAAAAACAAACCATTTTTAACAACCCTTGCTTCATTTGCTTTAGTAAAAAGTCACTTAAACACAAACAAGGGCCTTTTTCATTGTTGACCATGGAATAGGTGCTTTTCTGGAGGAGGGCAACTCTTTTCCATATAGGATTATCATATAGCGCCCACTTCCCCTCGCCTGTTACATTTCGTCGCAAAAATGCAATGGTTTCATTCTGACGCAAAAGAGATGCGCAGATTTGTGCGCCGTTGATTGAATGCCGTCTTTGTCAACTCATGGGCGACCCGATCGCCTGGTCTGGACACTTTTCCTTGTAGACCACAGACAGCCGATCTTTAGTGATAAACCACTATTAGTTTGATGAATATGTGGATCTACAATCACCCTCAGGAGCTCCTCATCTACCTTTTAACACCGTCCCTTTCGTACAACATCCTCGGGATTCCCATTTCCATTTCTAAACTTTTTAAACCACCTCTGACCCTTGTTTGCTTTTAGGACATCGTCGTAAACGTCGTTAATTGTTCTCACCGCTTTGTTTGTCGGATCGTGTCGTCACACAAACTTGCTGCGAAGGAGCTCTTTGAAGAGAATTTGATTACTTTGCATTTGTTCAATACGTAAACCACGATGGGTTGGCGAGACTTAACAGACTACTGATATCGTCTTAAGTAGCACTTGTTTTTCGGTGCATTTTACAAAGAGACGTGGGATGGAGGTGCGCAATAGCGATACTTTAAATTTTACGCGCGGTTGAGGCCACCTCAACCGGAGAATTGCATGGCCCAAAAACGACAGTCCCAAATTAGGGCCTTCTTGGCGTTTAATACGTTTTGATCGAAAGCAACTCACCTGACCTTTGAATCTTCCTTCCTAACTAAATTTTGCTAGAAGTGTTCACCACAGGGGAAGTACAAGAAGCATAGCAGTAGTCACGAAAAGGAATTTCTGTTGCTAGATTTTAGCGATTTCTCCTGTTACACCCTCGGAGTTCCACATGGAAGAATTTTTATGCGCCATCCTCGCAACAGGGAGAGTTAGTTCATCTGCTGAAACTGTTGCCTCTGCCTTACTTCCTGCTCATTTCAGGCACTCCTCGATGCCCTTCACCCTGTCAAGGAGGACAGTCCTGTCAACACCCCACTTGTGGATAATCGGCTGTTTAGGCGTACGTCGTATTTACCAACTTATTTGTCTTCCTTGGATGAAAAAGGGTTAATTTTGCTCATCCATCCATCCACCGACCCACCATCTCCTTCTCCCTCTCTCTCTCTCTCTCTCTCCCCTGCTCATCCTTCAACGACTTCTTCGGCTCACTTTGATTTACTTGTTTAACAGAAATGGCATATTGCAACATTTGCCCCCACCCGAGTGCTTGTGTCTTCTTCGAACTGTTACTTAACTTAGGTGACGTGCCAGTCTCGGGCGGTATTTGCCTTTTGAGACAGTCGCCGAGCATATTTCGTGACTATTTGATTATTTCTAGTGCAAATTCGCGTTTCAGTCGAGGGTTGAGTGTTAGCTCCCCTCCTATCACTCCACCATACACCAACTTTCTACCATACTCATCATTTTCATCATCCATCACCATCATCATCATCCTCGATATTGTTGTGACCGGGATGAGGTCTCACTTCTCGTGCGCCCTTCAGAAATCACCTCCGACTCGGTCCGCTATCGTGGCAGCGAATCCCTAGCACCTCTCGTATTCCACCAGCCGGAGGCGGCGACACCTTCACCGAAGATCACCAACCGAATCTGGCTTCTCATCCTGGCCATCACGGTCCACAACATTCCCGAGGGTCTCGCGGTCGGCGTCGCCTTCGGCGCCGAGGACGCAGCCTCCGCCGGCACTGCTTTCATCCGCGCTCGGTAGCAGACCCCGCGTCCACTTCTGTGCCCTTTCGGTTGATCCTCAAGACTCATTTTGTTCTCTCCTCCTGCCTGCAGTAATCTCGCGTTGGGCATGGCCATTCAAAACTTCCCCGAGGGGTTGGCGGTGAGCCTGCCGTTGCGGGCGGCCGGCTTCTCCTTCTGGTGGAGCTTCTGGTGCGGCCAGCTCTCCGGCCTGGTCGAGCCGTTGGCCGGCGTGGTGGGCTGCCTCGCGGTGCAGTACATCCACCCGCTGCAGCCCTACGCGATGGGATTCGCGGCGGGCGCGATGATCTTCGTCATCCTCGACGACGTCATCCCGGAGGCGCACCGCAAGTGAGTCGACACTGCAGCCAACTTCTTCCGTTGCCACCTTGAAGATCAGATGTGTACACAATCCAAAATCCTTTCGATTTTCTCGGAACCTTCTCAAGTATATTCCACGTCCCCTCCTCGAGGACATCGCAACTTCATCTCGCATTTGGCCACTTTAGCGAAGCCCGTTCAGCCAGTCGAGCTGCTCTTAGGCTTCTGTGGCACCACAGTGCTATAAAACTGCATACTTCGACGTGTAGGCACTCTGGGGCCTTCTTTCCCCGAGGTGGCAGGAGGCGGGAGAAGGGACGGGCCACAGGCGGGGATGACGCCTCGCCTAGTCGTCTCGCGTGGGTCCCGTTTCTCTTCCCCCCCCCCGCCTCCCAGCGGTGCAAAGTAGATATTACGAAAAAATGTGAGGTAAAAAGAGCGAGAAAAATAGCCCCAAGTCGGTTGGTCAGTCGGCCACTCCGCTTTCGGTAATAGCGGCGTTTCGAGGTCCCAGCCTTCTCACTGCTGCCCCAGCCCAGCACCGACGGTCGTGTGGCAGCACGTTCTGCAAAGAGCGCGCCATCACCAACGCCAGCACTGCCAGCGCAGTTAGGGGAGCGAATAAAGAAGAAAAAGTCACATTTTTATTATTTTTCCGGCGGCAATGCCTTTGATCTGCCCCGCCGCACCGCACCGCACCGCGCTTCGCCCCGCCCCGCCCCGCCCCCGCTCCTCCCCGCGGCCTATTTTACGAGCTGTTCAGCCGGTCGCTTTTCCGCCTTCGTGCCTTTGTGCCTCCATGTGTCTGTGTGTGTGCGTGTGTGTGTGTGTGTGTGGTGTGGCTGTTGTGTTTATGTGGTTCTCGCTGCTGCGCCATTGGCGGAGCGCTCGGCCCGGTGGATGGTGCCCTTCTTCCTCGACATGACTAATGGCTCCCTCTCTCCCCCCTCCGTTTTCCCTCCCCTCCCTTTCTCCGCCCGCCAGCCGCCAGCCAGCCAGCCGGCCATCCACCAGCGTCGTCGTTGGGGCGGAGGGGCAGCCACTTTGCCGTTTTTTTTTTCTTCCTCCCTAATGTAATAACAATGGCAAAAGGAGTCCGCCTCGCCTTTACTCTTGTCAATGGCCTTTTAAGGTGAATTAACTCACCTTCTCGTCCAACTCATCCGTTGAATGCGCCTCAATTCCTGCCACATTCTCAGTGGCTTATGTCGATTGTGTTTTCGCTGCTGTCTCGTTGGCTGTGGAGGCTGTTCGGTGGAGGCTCCCCTCGCCCGCCCCGCCCCGCTCCAACTTTCCACCCTGCCAGCGGCGATCGGAAAATGTGGGTCTTTGGGCGTTAACATCGCCTCGGCTGGATGATGCCCTCGGTCGGCTGAACCCTCCTTCTGCCCGGACCGCGTCTCCTGAACTGTGAGGTTTGCCTCGGAGCCGCCCCCCGCCCAACTTATTGACAGGCGCATTTACTCGCAATCACGTAAATTTTCTCCGCAACTGAAGGCCGATTTTGACAAACGTCCGCTCGCTCTTCCTCTCGCTCCCCCTTCGTCTGGCGCGATTGGGTTGATGTAGGTGGCATTCCCCCCTCGCCCCCACCCTGCAGACTGCGGTCTGCGGTCAGGGCCGGCAGGTGGGCGAATGCGGCCTCCGACTCCGAAGCCCCCACTTTGTCGTCGGGCGGTGGGAGTTTCTCCTAAATGAGACGCCAATAGGGGGCGAGGGGGTGGCCGGGGCGAGGCGTGAGCCCCACGGAGGCCGCGTATAGCCGCTTTCACTCTCTTCTTCGTGTGCACATCTGGTGGAGGAGACGGAGGCGGAGGAGAGCGCGCAACGTGGACGCGTTGTCCGGACTACAAATGGCACCGCCACCACAGCAGCGAGCGGCAATAAAAGGACACGAGTGGGTGGATGGTGGTGGGGGGGGGGAGGCAAGGCGGTTGGAGGTGGCGCGGGGTTGGGCGCGATGACGCAGCCTCCGGACACCGACCGTAAAAAGGGGTGGCGACGATGGCGTTGGTGGCGGCGGCGGCGGTTGCGGTGGAGGCGGTGGCGGTGGTAGCGACGATAAACAGGCCCAGTCGGTAGGATCAAAGCCGTGTGCACATGATGAATGAATGCGTGAATGAAATGGCCGAATCGGTAAATTATCGCCTGAATACACGGAGGCAACACTCCTCGCGAATGTGACGACAGGTATGCGTCCGTTTGGGTCGAGGCGGAGGGACGTGGAACGCCTTGCGGCCGGCCCTCCCCCCTGCGCTCACTGGCCCCGAGGAGACGCGCCTTCGGCGGGCGACACACACGCACGAGTGCTTCTGCCGTCAGCAGCCTTGCCGAGTCCTGCTGGATCCCGTCAAATCGGCGCCCTGGCGACTTCCAACAGCGGCGGCCAGCACGCTGACACGGCGGCGGACGGAGTGGAGCACCTCCTGGCGCTGGAGACGCGGTCTCAGCACCCGCTCTCTTCCGCCGCCTCTACCCGTCCGTCGGCATCTCTCCGTCCGACTTTCTGTCCGCCTCGTGCCTTCCCCCGCCCGCCCGTCCGCGTGTGTGTGTGTGTGTGTCGGTGTTTGCGTGTGGAATGCATGTTTTCATCGGCACGCAATGGGCGTGTGAGAGGTCACCACTGCAAAGCCATTATTCACCATCGAACCGACGCTCGACCGACGGTCCACTTGACTGTCCGGCTAAAGTTCGGCCGCCTTCGGAGTGCTCTTTGAACGCAGATCAAAGGCGATGCGCGGGCCTGTCGCGCATTTTTACGCGAGAGTCAGCGGATGCCAGTCGGCGCGTCGCCTCCCGAGGCCTCAGGCTCGGCCTCGCGTCCGAGTGCCTCTTCAAACTGAAGTCCCCACGTCTCCACCACCGCGACTCGGTTTCGCAGCGGCGAGCGAACCCTCCACTCTCGCCCCTCCCGCTTATTCGCAGCCATCCGAACAAATTTGGTCACCTTAAACAAAGTCGGCGGCCTCGGTGGCGCCTACGCTCCCCTCTCCGGGCGAGGAGAAATCCCCGTGGAAGTCGTTCAAGCCGGACACCAGACTGTAGTCGCCCGGCTCTTGGAAGACTTCCCGCCGGCGTGACGCCTGTCCAACACTGTGGCTCCCGACAAGGTTGTCTACTCGTATGGAGGAATCTTCACCAGATTCTCGCCTTTCACCACTCTCGAGCGCTTTCACTGGTTTCATGGCGAGCGTCCGCAGACTTCTAAGCGCAGCCCAAGAACGGCCGAGGAGTGGCTCCACTTCTGCGCCGAGAATCGCGGCAGTACTTTGCCTTCCGAGGGGCGCCACAGGTAAATCAAATTGGTCTGACTGTCCGACACCCTGCGTCCGTTTGATTTCTCACCGCCGGCTGCTGACAACGCCACAATTATTAATGGCGATGATGATGGCGATGGCGATGGCGATGGTGGCGCAATGCACCGAGATCGGCCGGCGCCCTCCAACACCCGCGTCTGGCCGTCCAGACGGGGGAATTTATGGGCGCAGGCGAAAGGTCACTGGCGCATGCCGGTCGGCGGACGAGACGCCGTCGGACGGAACAAAGGGGAGTCAGTCGTGTCGGAATGCTGTTTGTCTGGCAGACTCGATTTTATACAAGCTTGTTAAAAGTCGCTTGGCGTCTTGTGCAACCGCGTCGTCGACTTTCAGGAAGTCTGCAGGCACCAAGGGGCGCTGAGGCACTTCTTGCAGGGGCGCAAATGGGAGGCATCCGGGTTCGGGGTGAGTGGGAGGGTCTTTTAAAACGGACGACAGGAAGGAAGAGCAAAGGAGGTGAGGGAAGGACGACGTCAAGTTGAGGCCGCTGCGTGATTGACGCTCACGCATTGTCCGCACCATCACAGCACCACTCACGTCGATTTTCTTTGTTCTGCCGCGTTGCCGCAGTCGTTCAACCGACCGCAGACTCCACGCAAGACGCCCAACGTCGGCCAGCCGGGTGCGCAGTCCACCCACTCGGCTGCCACCTCCGAGGCGCCTCGACTGACACCGTCGACGGAGTCGAGGCGGCGCCTGTCGGCGCTGGAGGCGCTGGATGTTGTGTAAGAGGCCCCAGAGCGGGTGGCTGCTTGTTGCTGCGGTGGCACGAGGGGCGCCTTCGCGGTCGGAGGTGACGCGGAACGCATGACCACCTCCGAGGGGCTCCGCGAAGTCGCCACTTTGGTCCTCGCCAGCCTCAGCTGACTTGGGTTGGGCAGCGGGCATCGGGGGCTGCCTCGCATTTCCCCGTCCACAATCAGCCACATCGGCCCACTCATTCGCTCAGGCTCGCGACGGGATCCACACACCAGCCGGACACGCGCCTCGCGGCCTCAACCGACACGTCGGAGGCGTAGCCGAGTCGCCACACCCTCGCCCGGCGACTTGGCGTTCGGCTGATGGGACGGGACGGGACGGGACGAGACGAGACGAGCGCCGAGGCGACCGCAACCCCCGCTCCACTCCGCTCTGCCCCGCTCGAGCCCGCGGGAAGAGGCGATTCGGGGGAAGAGAGCGGCCTCAGGTCTGGTGGGTGGATAGGCGGCTGTCGGAACGAGGGAGCCCTTTGCACCGTCTGCGAGGTGCCGGGCCGGAAGAACACAGGCGAACGTGTCCTTTTACAAGAGAAAGTCAAAAACTGGCGACTCAGCGCACCTGCAGCGCGTCGTACCGCTGCTTCGCCTCTTTGTCAGAAGCGGCGCACCGACGCCACCACGTGCCGCGCTGCCCCTGCTTTTGCCACCGCTCGGCGGCGGGTGACGCGGAAACCGCGGCGAAAGCGGTCCTCGGGGCCGAGCCGCCGCGCCCCGGCCACGCTGTTCACCCGTGTCCCACCACTCAGCAGTGAATAATCGGCGCGGGGACAGGAGCGCTGATTTATGTGCCAGACGTGTCTCAGCTGCCACCTCACTTCCACCCTGACGGTCCCCACGCCGGAGCGACAGGCCTTTGTCACTCGGCCCGCGGTGATTGATGAGGCGGCGGCCGGTTGCTTTCGCGCCGCGCGCTGACCATCGCCTGCCTTCTTGTCCGCGACCTCTGTTCTCTCCTCTCCTCCTCCCTGCCTCCCTGCCTCCTGCCTCCTCCTCTCTCCTCTCTGGTCGTCCGTCTTCGCGCGCCTTCCAGCACCCCCCGAGAGGCAGGGGAAGGGAGGAATAACCCCCCTAGTTGCCGTGATGTAGGTCTCGATGCAAAGTTTCGCGCAGATCCAACCCTCCGTTTGCGTCCTCTCGACCCAAAAAGGATGCTTGCGAAAGGAGATCAAATGAAGGCCTCGTGTCCTCTCGAATGAGTCTCCAGCTCCTCCACACCCTGAAAGCCCTCTGAATGGACTTCTGTGCGCTCGACACCTCGATGCTCTCCCCTCCCCTCCCTGCCATCCCGCGGCTGGGAGCACCCTCCTCCGTCCACGTCCCGGGGCGGGGGAACGCGCTCGCGGTGCCGAGAGGTGGCAAGACATTCAGCGTGGAATAGTAGCCGTTGGATTCCGTTCTGCGTCCTCGCAATCAAAGCGAGGACGACTTGGCTGTGGCCACACGTCCTCGGACGGTGGGCGGCTCCGAACGCCAGGAGAACATCGAAGGGATAGATGGGTCGGCGACACGAGCAGACTCGTCGCGCCGTCGGCTAACGCACTGTTTCCTTCGCCTGCCAGGGGTAACGGACGACTGGCGTCGGTCCTCGCCTGCGTCGGCTTCGTGATTATGATGGCCTTGGACGTGGGATTCTCCTCCTCCTCCTAACGCCATCGCCACCGCCACCGCCGGCGACCGGCGCCTTCCAGCCCATGCATTCGTCTGCATTCCTCGTCTCGCCGCTAAAGTCCGCATATCAAACTTGTTTCCCCCCCCCCCCCCTGTTTTGTTCTTTCTAATATACGAATAGATTTTGCCTAAAACGCCTCTTCCTGCGGGGTAGTGGACGGCCGAAAGGGACTGGATCACGGCCAAATGACGCTTCAAACCGCACTTTCGATTGAAGTCGCCGATTCAGGCCCAGACACTCCAACCCAAATGACGGCGACGGCGGACTTACGATCCCCCACGATACCCGCGTCCAGTCGAGCCGGGGAGTCTTTCCCCGTCGCATGCGACGATCACGAGGTGACATGCTCAACGCGTTTGGCGTTCCATCTGACGCAACACCTCCACACACACCGACGCTGCGCGGTGGCGGGGCCGAGCCTTCCGCGGCGCAGAACTCCGCCGCGACTGGAGAAACCGGGGAAGGCGTGCGACCTCACAGGAGGAAGACACGAGACTGGAAAGTCTTTCACACACTGCTCAAGTGCCCCACCGCTGTGGGCATTTCGCTCATCACCTTCCTCCTCCTCCTCTTCCTCCTCTTCCTCTTCCTCCTCTTCCTCCTCCACTGCGATGCGATTGGTTCGAATGACGACGCCTTCTCGCACGCCTCTTCGCCTCCACTTCACACCTCAACCTGCCGATGGCCTCCTTCCACACGCGGACGACAGACTCGTCGCTCCTCGGCCCTTCAAAACACCCTCCGCCCACGAATGCTCGCCTCTCCTTCGCCGCGCCGTCCACCTCGGGATGAGGAGGGCGAGGAGAAGACTGTGGATGCCGGCGACGCGGACGCGTGCACACCGTCGCGCCACTGGGGCGTCTCCGGGCTGTCCGGGCGGCGACTGAGGGGGATGGGAGCTGCTCGGCGGAACGGCCCCACGCGACTCACGAGTGCGAGAGGAGGCCTGTGGAGCGTCCGAGTCTCCGAAATCGGACGCCGAGCTCGAACAGACGGCCATGGCAGCAGTCTGCTTCGAGGGCGATTTAACCGAATTTTAACGTTTCTTTCCACAAAGTGGTGGGGCCTCGAGCAAAACTGCTCTCCCAAAAGCCCTCGTCTCATGCCGCTTCGACTTGGGTGGAGGCGAGGAGGCGTTGGACTGAAGGACCTCGCAAAATCCGCGCTTCCTTGACTCAAAAGGTGTCATGCGCCGCGCGGGGCCGAAGACGGCCGGCCAGTCGGAGCCTGAAATGCGAGCGGAACTCTGGCTCCAGCGGTCGCGCAGCGCCCGTCGGCAGGGCCAAAGGTGGTACCCCTCCGCAGCGGCGAAAGGGCATGAACTTCTTGGCGATATGCATCGCAAACTGCAAATCACTCAGCGTGTACCGGTGTCATGCGCAGCTCCGCTTTATGGACGCCCGGTTTTATGTTGATGTGAAGGCTGTAATAAAAAGGAGGAGGAGGAGGAGGAGGAGGAGCGAGGGGGGAGCGGTGGGCGGAGTTTGGCGGCAGTTGTCGCAGAGGATGGCAGCGGCATTTCTTCTCTCGCCTACGGAACTTCCGATCCGCCCATGAGTCAGTCACACGTACACACGCAGGACCATAAAAAAAAACACTTCATCACCGACGCTGAATCGCGGGGTCGGTCGGAGCAGAGGGGCGGGGGCGGTGGCGGTGGCTGGGGGCGGGGGAGGAGAAAGTGAGGCGAGCTGCAACGTTTAATTAGACGGAAATCTAGTCTCTAATTCGTTGGAGACGCTTCTTTAAAGTAAGAAACGCTGGTGGGCGACCAAGACGCCAAAAAGCACCTCCGACTGAAGTTCAATCACTCGGACGAAGGCAGAAGCGGCCAAAACTCACAAGTCTTCGCCTTTTCTTTGGACATATTCGCAATTGCGTGTTTGAGGGGACATGTTCGGGAGGGAAGTGGGAGATGGCACTTGGACGAAGAATCCGCCGGACGGCGAGGTACACACCGGCCCTCGCAGTTCCGAGGTCGCGACACTCGAGCGGTGTGCGGGACACGAGCCAGAGTTGTCCCGCGACGCCACACACACCGGCCGGGGGCTCCGGCTGTCGCCGCCTCGACAAGGAGCGCGTGGAAGAGTCCTTGGTCCGACGGCCTCTTCACCGCTCAACGCGCCTCGGCGGACGCTTCGCTCGGACGAAAGGCCCACTCCTTGGGTCGGAGCCGACCATCCTCGCAAATTCCGTTAGTGCGCCACCCGTCGGACAAAAAGCGATGGAACTTGCTGTGGCTGAGGTTTTCTGCGCACCCTCGAAGCAGACCTAAAACGTTGCCATGCAGCCGGTGGCTGACTTTCAATGAGACCACGACAAAGGTGCCGATTTTCGGAGACTCGGAACGCTCCACAGGCCTCCTCTCCACTCGTGAGTCGCGTGGGGCCGTTCCGCCCGAGCAGCTCCCATCCCCCTCAGTCGCCGCCCGGACAGCCCGGAGACGCCCCAGTGGCGCGACGGTGTGCACGCGTCCGCGTCGCGGCATCCACAGTCTTCTCCTCGCCCTCCTCATCCCGAGTGGACGGCGCGGCGAAGGAGAGGCGAGCATTCGTGGGCGGAGGGTGTTTGAAGGGCCGAGGAGCGACGAGTCTGTCGTCCGCGTGTGGAAGGAGGCCATCGGCAGGTTGAGGTGTGAAGTGGAGGCGAAGAGCGGTGCGAGAAGGCGTCGTCATTCGAACCAATCGCATCGCAGTGGAGGAGGAAGAGGAGAGAGGAAGAGGAGGAAGAGGAGAGAGGAGGTGATGAGCGAAATGCCCACAGCGGTGGCACTTGAGCAGTGTGTGAAAGACTTCCAGTCTCGTGGTCTTCCTCCTGTGAGGTCGCACGCCTTCCCCGGTTTCTCCAGTCGCGGCGGAGTTCTGCGCCGCGGAAGGCTCGGCCCCCGCCACCGCGCAGCGTCGGTGTGTGTGGAGGTGTTGCGTCAGATGGAACGCCAAACGCGATGCGCACGCGGGACGCGGGGAAGATTTCCATGAGCGACGTGGACTCGCATCGGCGGGTGAATCTCGGATCCACCAGGCGTGTGAAGGATGGCGGAGAGGGCGACGAGGGTCGCCGACGGCTTCATTCTACCTCTTCCACTCTCCCCGACTCTACCGTTATCCATCGCATCCTCCTCTGCGCCCCGAAAGGGGACACTCAGCCTCTCCTCTGCCCGCTCTTAACGGCAATTAATTTTTCGTTACTCTAAGTGGGACGTTGGAAAAAAAGAGATCCCGGAGAAGTGCCTCAGTTTGCAATGACTTGTCAGTTTTAATTTCCGTTGCAAAAGGACACGTTTCGCTGTTGTTTCTTTCTGGCCGGGTCGGACGCAGCGCAGCTTCGCTCTCCGGCGCCTCGCAGACGGTGCAAAAGGCTCCCTCGTCCGAAGCCGCTCTATCCACCACCAGACCTGAGGCCGCTCTCTCTTCCCCCGAATCGCCTCTCATCCCGCGGGCTCGAGCGGGGCAGAGCCGGAGTGGAGCGGGGCGTTGCGGTCGCCTCGGCGCTCGTCTCGTCTCGTCCCGTCCCGTCCCGTCCCATAGCCGAACGCCAAGTCGCCGGGCGAGGGTGTGGCGCTCGGCTACGCCTCCGACGTGTCGTTGAGGGCCGCGAGGCGCGTGTCCGGCTGGTGTGTGGATCCCCCGTCGCGAGCCTGATCGAAGTGAGTGGCCGATGTGGCTGATTGTGGACGGGGAAATGCGAGGGCAGCCCCGATGCCCGCTGCCCAACCAAGTCAGCTGAGGCTGGCGAGGAATCACACCCAAAGTGGCGACTTCGCGGAGCCCCTCGGAGGTGGTCATTGCGTTCCGCGTCACCTCCGACGCGAAGGCGCCCCCTCGTGCCACCGCAGCACAAGCAGCCAACCGCGATCTGGGGCCTCTTACACAACATCCAGCGCCTCCAGCGCCGACAGGCGCCGCCTCGACTCCGTCGACGGTGTCAGTCGAGGCGCCTCGGAGTGGCAGCCGAGTGGGTGGACTGCGCACCGGCTGGCCGACGTTGGGGCGTCTTGCGGGAGTCTGCGCGTCGGTTGAACGACTGCGGCAACGCGGCAGAACAAAGAAAATCGACGTGAGTGGTGCTGTGATGGTGCGGACAATGCGTGAAGCCGTCAATCACGCAGCGGCCTCAACTTGACGTCGTCCTTCTTTCATCTCCTTTGTCAACTTGTAGCTTTTTATTTCCGCCTCCATTTATCGGAATTCTTGCTTCTAAAAAAATTTGATCTTTTCGAGGCTTGCGTACCATTTGTCCCCGTATTCCCCTGGATATCTCATTTCTGTTTAAGCTATTAAATTACGGAAATGCATTCCTTTGATATCTGAGCTATTTTTACTACCCTCGGGCGTCCTCGTTTCAGCCGCTTTTTTAATTTCACATGTTTTGCCAATTAATTTTGGTATGAGTTCACGCTCATAGCGGGCTGTTGATGGGGGTGATGCCCTGACAAATAAATATTTTATTAATATTTCATTCTCTTCGCTCGGTTTGTGCGATCGTCCGGCCCGAGGCGCACGTGCGAAATGACTCACATTCCCCGTCTTCCCATGGATGCTGTCGGGCCAATCAGATCGCTGGGCCAATCGGCGCTTGGCCGAGTGCACGCAAAATCTCCAGCTGGTGTCGAAGGCTCCTGGCCTCGCAGTCTCTCTGCAGCTGCGACTATGCCGCGACTTGCGGGTCATTTCAGGATTTCTCCTCCTCAGCCTGCTACTTCTCCTGGGAGATAATTCAGCGGATGCTGGATGCGCCTGCGCATCCGGAGCCTGCTTCTGTTCAGGACGACGTCACACGATCTTTCAGCCTCCTCGCCGATGATATCTGCCCCACGACGGAGGCCCTTTTACTAAATTAGTCCTCCAAGGTGTTCCTAACTTCGTTAGTCCCCATCGAGGATTTGCGTCCATGCGAGAGAGCCGATGTGATGGTTTGCAAAGGCTGGAGGTCTCGAGCTCCACCAAACTGGAATCCAGAATCTTTCATCTCATTCTGTTTCAAGGTCTTCCAAGACTTCGTGTGCTCGATTTGTCCAATAACTCTCAACTGAAGACCTATCGTGACGGCGCTTTCGAGAAGATTGGGAGTACGCTGATAGAACTAACAGCAACAGACAACCGGGTGCATTCCTTGACAAAAGGCGTTTTCTCCGGTTTGAGCAGCCTTCAACGCTTGATTTTAAGTCGAAATAAGATCGGTTATATCGAGGAGGGCGCCTTCTCCTCACGCGGGTGTTGTAAAAATCTGGTGGAACTTTCCCTCGAAGGCAACATCCTCACCGATCTCGAGGACTCCACCTTCGTGGGCCTGGTGAAACTGAGGAAGTTGGACCTCCGTGGGAATCCCCTGCAACGGCTCTCGGCCCGGCTGTTCAGTCCTTTCGCAGGCAGCCTCACGCACCTTTGGATGAGCCACAATGATTCTGCTACTTTTGGCGGGTTCGACACCATCCCCAACGGCTTATTCGCGGAGATGACGAGGCTGGAAGAGCTTTCAATGGTCGAACTAAAAATTACGAATCTCACAGTGGGCTCCTTCACCGGCTTGGCCAACCTCAGAAGACTCTCCCTCCGCGGAAACCGTCTGATAATCCTTCCCAAGGCCTGTTTCACCTCCTTGCCGCAACTGCAAGAGCTCGACCTGTCCGCCAACGGCATGGTGTGCATCTCGGACAGTTCGGTTGAACGCTACCTGAAATTGCGCTACTTAGATCTTTCTATGAATGGTCTGACCCACCTCACTAGGCGTTCTTTCTCGATGCTCGCCTACGCTGAACCGACTCCTCAATTTCCAAGCCTTCGCATCAACATTTCCGCGAATCCGGTGCAGCGCATTGAACCGGACGCCTTCTGCGGATTCAGCGGGCCCACCGAGCTCATTTTGGCCGCGGAGGGGGCTCCGCCTCCCGCCTGGGCCAGTCTGGACGGCTGGCCCGACAACCCCTTCGCCCTGGTCGGCAACGAAAGCACCATTCTGGGCCTGAATGGCTCTGGCGTCGTGCGCGGGCGTCCGGACGCCGCGACGCTGTGCGGTCCCGAAGGCCACCTCTTCCGCTCCAAAATTCTCAACTGGAGTCTCTACAAGACCTCCAAGTACTCCGAGAAGGACATAAAGAGTTCTCTGAGCTCCGAGTGTCCTTGGCTCTTCCCCGACAAACTCTTTCCTTGGCGATTCTCGAAATTGGGCGTCTCGGGGCTGTCGCGAGTTCCGGGCGGCGGAGGCGATGTCTCCTACGCCCTGGAAGAGGGTTCTCGCATCTACCTTCTCATAATCGTCGGAGTCTGTATAACTTTCCTTCTCGCCGCCCTGACGATCATCATGTGTTACCGCGCGTGGTCTCGACGAGCCACTCAAAAGATGGCGGCGGACACCGAAGCCAACATCGGCAACGGCGGCGGCGGCGGTGGCAGCGGCTCCAGGAGCGGGGAACACCTAACGACCATCGGCGAGGTCTCGGAGAAGCATGGGCTTCTAGAGAGGCCGCAGAACGGCAAAGTCGCTGCCACCACAGAGCCAGAGGAGGGCGAGGAAGGCGCCGAGCGCCGCGTCTCCAGGAGTGGACGTCGCAACTCCGAGCCGAGGGGCGAGGAGATGGAGACAATGACCGCGTTCGGCGTGCTGTAGGAAAGGAGAGGCGGAGGTTGCACCTCTCCGCTCTCTTCCCACTCTCTCGTCGGCGCAGGCCACGTCTCTCCCCGCCACTTGACCGCCAAAATTCATCTTCCCTAAAGCGCCAAATTTTGAAGATTGTTTCCTTTGTTAGTAGTCTGGCTCTGAAAAATCGAGTCAGCTCGTCCTCAATGCCATTGCCACAAACCGTCCCCGTCCCCGTCCCGTTCGCCCTCCGCCTCCGCCTCGATATCAGTTAACTTGAGACGACCGCCTCTTCCCAGGGCCAGCGCCAGCGCCAGCCCCCACCCGCCCCGTGTACACAGAACGAAGCCCCAACCGCCCCTTGTTTCTTCCTGAGTTTATATTATGTCCACAGGCGAGCGCGCCCGGTGCGAGTTGCGCCCCGCCCGGGTGCTCTGATTTTGACAAGGAAATAAATTTGGATTTAAGACGGCTCCTCGGTGCGCGGCGGGACGCCACTGGCCGGGGCTGGGGTCGCTCCAGCCTTCTTGCGAGCTCTTCCGCACCGCAAGTGGGAGGTGGAGCTCCGCGCGCGGTCCGCGGCTGTGAGGCGATGCCGGGGCGACCGCGGTCCCACCCCCCACCCCCCAGGGCGATTGGTCGGGTGCTGACGACTGGAGAAGGGGGAAATGTGGCCCATAAGCGTGGAGTAGATCCCACGTTTACCTTGTCGCGGTTGGGAAGCATAGGATGGTCTGGGAAGGCCGAAAGTAGCGCAACAGCGCCCTCCTCCTCCTCATTTTAGTTTATTTTCTGAGGATGTTCAAGTGGAATGGGCGTGTGTCCGAAGAGCAGGGATATTTTTTACTGAAATGTTGCGGTTGTTGTACAGTTTGGGGCGGGGGGAGAGGAGTTATTTGAACTACGCAGTGGCAACGTCACAAGGCTAACAGCAGGGCATTCTTGTGAGCCGCAACCGCTTTTCCATTCACTCAAACAAATTGAGCACCCGAACTGGGGTTTTTTGACCCGCAACTCCGCTTTGCAGTGTAGCTAATTGTTCTCCGTAGACCGCAATTTGCCCCAATTTCCATAGAGAATATAAGGAAGGGCAAATCTGCCTTGATATAGTATTTTCTGGGGGAGAGGCTCACATCGAAAGCCTAAGACCCTAGGCTCCCGGGGCCGCTGATATCGTGCAAGTAGTACGTGCACCCGTTGAAATTGGGGGGGGGGGGCGAAAGGCCCTACTTTTTGGCGCTTCGAAGACCGCTTGGGGTTCTTGCAACTCCTCTACCGTTTGAGCCACTATTCGGAGGGAACCGACAAGGCAACAGCGCAAAGTCGCCGCTCATGCCCTTGCTCCGCCCGAAATAGCGGTGCAACCTCGGGGAACGCAGGTTGCCACATTCCTGCGGAAATCCCCACGCCTCCACCAGTTACGGTGATAAATTTGCATTCCACGCGGCAGCAGAGGCGGCAGAGGCGCTAGCAGCGCCAGTCTTAGCCGCGGCGCGAAGCGTCTGTTGTGCGCGGCGAGGCGTTGGACGGACGAGACAGGCCGCCGGCGTCCCTCGCCCCTCGCCCCTCGCGCCTCCCGCCTCGCGCCTCGACGGTGCACACAGAGCGCGTCTCCCCGAGAGATCGGTCGGCCAAGGAGGACGCGGCGACAGGTTGGCGCGTCTACGGCGCCCAAACACGCACTCCCCAGGCGGCTGGCGAGTGGATCAACCCGTCTGTCGGACGACATTTATTAGCAGTTTACGGCATTTGTTCGCGGAGTCTGTGAAGCTCCTGCCATCCCCCATTGTCTCCGCCGTCGACAAAGTGGGCCATGATTGATGGCGGCTGAACTGGGGCCGGCAATGATTAAAACCAGGCGACTTCGTCAGCGCCGCTGATGTCCTCCGACCGGATTGTCCGCCTTGCGTCCAACCTCTGTCGCATTGACTGGCCCGCCGGTCGAGTGAAGCGGACAGGCCGCGGCGTGTTGTTCTAACTGCCGCTCCCACGGCCGAGGCGCGGATGACGGATGGACCCGCGATCGGCCTCGTCTCACGTCCGCGGTGGCTGCGCGCTCGCGCTAAGAGCGGTTGACGCGGGACCGGACGACCGACCGACGACCGCCGACCGTCCATCCGTCGTCCCTACCGTCCGCCGCTTCCGCCGCGCTGTTGGTATCCAAAGCTGGGCCACTCATGGCCGCTCACCCTCTTCTGCCTGTTTGAGTCTTTCGTTTCGCGCTCCTCTCTGTTCCACCGCCGTTTGCGTCTCTCCTGGCCACCAAACGTTGGACGCGGTGGACGACTCGTGCGGACGATGGCGTCTACAGGCCACCGGCACCTCCGCGAAGGCGCTTCGTCAGCTTGAGTGATCTTCTCCAATGCTCCCGACGTGCTGCGGCTCTGCCGGGGCATGAGGACGCAGAAGACGCGAGCGAGGGCGACGAAGCCGAGCGTGTCCAACGGCCTTGGCAAGGTGATTCAAACTCGGCCAGTAACGTCGCCCGCCCCTGGGGGTGCTATTTAAAAGGCGTTGTTTCTTTCTCTCCGCCTGGACGAATGACTACCGACGCACATCAAAGAAAAGCGATAATGATACGTCACTTCAAGCCCCACCTCCCTCCCCTCCCCCGCACCCCGCCACCGCCGCCTCCGGCGTCGCCGTCGCCTCCGCCGCCTCCGCCGCCGCACTCCCACCAGCCCGGATGATTGCCATTCCGGGGCGGTACGCGTGCGCGGAGGGTGGACGGCCGAGGGGCCAGTCATTAGCTCTCGGTCCCGAATTGTCGTCTGGCCGGCGTCTGACGGTGAGCCGAGGCGAGCCGAGCCGAGCCGAGCCGAGCCGAGCCGAGCCGAGCCGAGCCGAGCCGAGCCGAGCCGAGCCGAGCCGAGCCGAGCGAGCCGAGTCGGGCAGAGTCGCGTCGGCGACGGTGGGGAGATCGCGAGGCCTGCTGGCACGGCGGCCTCGGTTATCCGCAGGCGCTGCCCCGTCCACCTGTCCGCCGCGTCGCGGAGGGCAGCGTGGCGAGTCAAACGCCCGGTGCCGCGGGGGTGAATACGCAATGGACGCGAAGTGGGTTAATTGCACACTCACAAACCAGTTCGTCGGGCTCAGCCGCTTTTGTGCGTCGCATGAATCACGGAGGCCCGCGCACTTCAAAGGCACCTCGGCGTCCGCTTTGATCTCACCGCCGGCAGATACGCAATCTCGCAGCTGCTGGGGTGAGACCCGCCGACAACTCGCGGTCCGCGAACAGCGCGGGCGCAGGGGAGAGCGAGGGAAGGAGCGAGCGAGAAAGAGGGAGAGAAAACTCCGCGTGGCAGGGTGGAGGTGCACGCTGGAGGCCCGAGAAGAGTTCGTGGAGAGACGGCATTTCGAGCCAACTCCCGCAATGCGCACCTCTTCGCAAGCTGAGGCGCTCTCGAGTCCGGAAAGTTGGTGCCCCTGGGCGGAGCAGGCGACATATGTGGCCGCCGCGGCGGGAGGAGGCGAGAGACAGCCGAAGCGCCTAACTGCCGGTCGCCGCTCGGACTTCCTGCCCCTGGCAGTTGCCGGACCGAAGCGAGGAGTTACTTCCAGCGCATCTTGCGTTCGGTGAAGAAGGGGAGAGGAGAGGCGCACCGCGTCCCGGGGGACGCGGGGGTCGGCAAGTCGGGAGGGCGGCAGGCGTACAGGCGGACAGGCGGGCGGGCGAGCGGGCGAGTGACCTAGCGAAGGCGCCGAGGTCAAAGCGCTCTCCAGGCTTGCCCCCGCTGGAGGCAGGAAGATTAAGAACTCGACACTGTCGCATCGCACGACCTTCCACATGCCACTCGGTTCCCACCTCCACCTCCACGGCTCCTCCGGGGGACAGCATTCTTCAGCGACGCATGCGCACGATTTGCGGACGTTGCCGGTGCGGCGAAGGACGCGACTCTCCTCACTTTCCAGTTTCCACCTTCCGCCTGTCCGCCCTACCGGCCTGCAGACCTGCCAACCCGCCGTCCGCGACTCCACTGACTCGGACATGAACGCAGGCGGGTTGCAAGCTCTCCCGACGCTCCGCGGACTGCGTTGGCGGACGGATGCTGAGGACGAGGACCAGCGAGGCGGTTGAATGAGAAGTGGAACAAAGTGGAGCATGGCATGTGAGCGGTGGACGAATCTCCGCACCACCGTCTGCGTCGCCCCGCCTCCGTAGTTGCCCTGCGCAGCGCCACGTTCTCCGCCGGGGCTCCTCATCCCCTTCCGTCGCCTCATTCAGTGCATCCCGGCGGCTCAGCGTCCGCGGTCCGAGTTCACTTGCCCCCAAACGTAGCTCTGCGGGTAATCGCCGTCGCTTAGCAATGGGCGAAAGCAATTTTATGTTCTCACTTCATAATTACTAAGCCGCCGTGCAATAGGACAACCGCGGTCGTCTGCCCCCGTTGGAAATTAGTCCTTTTCGCCTCAGAAGAAGCCACTTTTAGGCGGAGATTTGGCTTGTCACCGTTGATTACTCGCGCCTCGCCTTGGTACCTGCCGCGTTCCTCGCCTCCTCCATTTGCATTTGCCGCGACGCCTTGTGGGTTCGTCCGCTCATGCCAACCCGCCGCCTCGTCAGTCGTCGTTGGTGCGCCCGAATGCCATTCCGGCGCACCGAGCGATGCCCACTGGGCCATCGTCGGCGCGTCTGCCGCCTCCGCTTCCCACGGCCAACACTCCGCCCGCCCCACATACTCGGCAGATTCCTGAAGCGCCTCAGTTTATGCGAACAAATAACCTCGAGGGCCAGCAATAATCTGGCAACTCGAAGGCTGACAGCGTCTCCCGAGGTTCCCGTGCTGATGGGGATCTGTAGAAGCCTTCGTAAAAGGCTTTTAAGCAAGGAATAATAAAAGTGGGAGACATTTCGCACCCTCTCTCCACCCCGCAGGGCAATGAAGTCACTATCAGAGCCAGTGAAAATTGTTCCGCCCGAAAGGGAGACATAAAACAGCCTGGTGGGTGCCTGGAGTGCCTTCGCAATCTGTCGCCCGTGGGGTTTTCCGTAACGCACACATGGAATGAATGAAGGCGAAGTGAATCAGCAAATTAAATCATCCTCGCGTGTCCGGAAACCGAATACAACCCGGATATGCGAAGAGCCGAACTGAGGCTGCAGAGGGAGACGATTTCCTCCTTGCCTGTCCGCACTTTGACGGAGCGAGAAACTCATTCTGCGCGATGTCCTCCACGGTCAGAAAATAATGGAACCGCTGTGCCACTCTCTGTCCAATCTTGTCGAAAAAGGACAAAAAAAATAAGCTCTGGTAGCATCAGTGATTTCCATTGGGAAAGGTACTGAGGCACAAAGGCCTTCCGACTCCCTGCCAATTGAACTATAAACCCATGACATAAAACTTGGTGGGTTACGACTTGCTGCCTACTTCCTTCTGCAGAGCACTGACGAATTGGCACTGGGAGATTTTTAATCTCTCCGCTGCATGCTCCCTTCTGGGTGGCATGCCTTTCCGGCCATGTCTGGCACCTACATCCGCCGCAACCGCCCCTCCGACCAATGGACGCCTGTCTCGACTGCCGGGCTGCTCCACCGCCGTCCGCCCGACGCCTCAGGTATTTCTCTCCAGGCAGCTCAGAAGGAGTTGGCAGCCGCAGACCAAAAATCAGCCATTAAAAATTCGGACGTCGATTCCTTAATTATTATTAAAGCTCTGTGGCAGACAGTCTTAGTTCTCATTAGTCTTTAACAGAATCAAAGCAACATCCAAGTTGCCAAGGTCAAACAAAATCACGGTTTTAGTTTAACACGCGGTATGAGATCTCGCAGCTGCTTTTAAAGAGCCTGTCAAATTATCCAAATTAATTTAGCCAATGGGGATAACACAGGAAGACCATGCTTAGAGGCGCCAGTGGAGACCAAAATGAGGGAATTTTCGCAAGTATTCGCAGAAACAGCCCGGCGACAGAAGAGGCCAAGTGACAAACACGTTTTTCCTTTGAAGTTGTCGTGACGTCACCTCCGACCGCGCCTTCTTTTTTGTGGTGTTCAGTGCAGAAATGTTACAAGTGGACAACGCACCAAAAACAAGACGTGCATTTTGTACCGAAACAGCCCGGGGGGCGCGTGCGGCAATTCGAGGAGGCGCACCGCAAAACCCGTCCGGCTGAGCGTTTCGACCGTGGCCGCGTTAGAAAGTCACGTCTCCTCCGCGTCGCGGAGGTGAAACGAGCCCCTCAGCGGCACTGGTCACGCATTCAAGTGACCTTGTGCTGGGATGCGATCGTTTCTACACCAACTAGATCAGAATTCCCCTTAAGGCTCCTTTCCCGGCCTCGGCGCTGTCAGCGCCTCACATCCGCTCTAGCCAGTCTGCGAGCGAAAGACGACCTGCTAAAGTTTGTCCCGAAAATTCGCGGTTTTCGCGGCTAAGGGTGGAATGGCGTTTGGGAAACAAGCATTGTACAAGCGGTGAATGGACCCGACTGTTTTTAAGTTGCCGGGGTGGACAAAAGCGCCGAGCATCGCTGGTGCCGTTAATAAATGCGGTCGCAGTTGCCCAGTCAAATCGATTTGTCGCGAGGCAAATGCCACGCCGACGTCAACAGAGTCGCCGCCGAAATGTCATCTCCTCGGCCTCGGGGTTGGTGCACACACACACACACACACGAAGAGAAGGTGACCTTTTTGTGCGGTTGTTGCCCACTCCGTTATAAAACAGTGGCCCATTTGAATCCTGAAGAATGGCTTTGGGTGAATCCCAAGAGCCCCGCCCAGTTCCTGGCCTATTCTCGCCTTCAACTCAGACTGTCCGCGCGGCTCGAGGCTACCGTAAGCGAAATGGAAGGAAGAACAAAAGTAGCCCACTTTGTCTCGTCTCGAGAGCTTCGGGCAGCTCGACATTGGCGTGGATCTTTTGTCAAGACGCGCCAATTGCGGATTAATTATGCTTTAAAATGCCCTCGTGGCAATTTGTGAATGATGTCGGTGGGTTAAATCAAAGGAGCCATAAACCTCGTAGCTTTGGGAGGTACGCAGGGAAGACCTGGGAAGGCTTGGAAACTCGGAGTAATTTCTCTCGGCAGAGGAGATCGCACGAGCGGTCGTGAACCGCACCGAGGGGGCTGGAGGCTCGACTTAACGCGAACGAGGAGCCGGAGAGCTCACATCGCTGCGATGTGCCAAGCGATGCGGGCACTCGCTGGCGGAGAGACGCCGCCGGGCTGGTGCCACCCGCAGCGGCCGGAGATGGCAAGAGACGTCGGCGGGGATCACGTGATTGTGGGAGAGGAGGCTTGTGGCTTTCTGGAAAGTGGGGCAGTCAGAAACACGTTTGTCTCTCATTGCATGCGTCCGCCGATGGGGCGGGGGACGGGCGTCTGCCCACTTCTCTCCCCCCCCGCCCCCCTCCCCAATGCAAATGAGGCTCCAGCGGTTGACCAGTCAACCCGCGACGCCTGCGACGCCGCCGCCGCCGGTGTCCTCAAGTAAGACGGCCAAAACGCGACGGGAGTGGAGAGGCTGTGCAGGCGGCCTGGCTTTCAGGGTGGCGCGTGTCCTCTTCATTTTCACCTTCTCCCAGATCGGTCATGGCAGCAGTTCACCCCGCCGAGTCAGCCCAATCAACCGGTTAGTACGCCGATTTGGCATAAATGCGACAAGTCATATTCGCCGAGATATTTGGAAGCCCCGAGTCTTGCCACGATGGCCACCTCGGCGTGGACTTCTCAAGACTCCTTGCATCGCGCAGCGATGTTCCAGGTGGACAGTTGGAATGGGCTACACTAGTAGCTGAAGACTCCACTTCGTGTACTATCCAAGGAACACCGCTTGGGCCGCACGAAAAGACCTGCTGCATTTGCTCTGAGCAAAAGTTTTCTCTACCTTTGTAAATACGCAACCATGACAAGCTGATCACCGACTCCAAGGGAGGAAATCCCCAGAACATCATGGTCTGGGCATCTCGACTAAGTAAACTCGACAAAACGACGTTTTTACTGCCGGGGCGGCGGAGGGGCGGAAAGCGACGAAGGAGGGGGAGGGTGGATCGAGTTTCCGCCGTCAAAACAGACACCAGAAGGCGCCGCAAATGAGGCCAGAGGGAGATTCAGTCCCCAGCTCGTCAGTGGCAGTTGGTCTGCACCCTTCAGTCTTCCAACGTCACTTCTGTGATTTGCGGCAGCAGAGCACAAACTTTATACTCTTCCCAGGGTGTCATGGAGAACTTCTGTTTGTTCGAACAGCCCACAAGATTGCCATAACGGGAGCTATTCGTGCGCTTACCGCGTCTACTGACACGCCCCGAGACTGCTTGCGGTCGACAGTCGTTTAATTCTTCTCCTCGAGCATTAAATTAGGGCAAATGGGGAGGAGAACGACCGACAACCGTCGTTTCGTCGCTCACACAGTAGTTCTTCTCTCGCCTTCCTTCGGGTTAGATGAAGTAACTGGAATAACTCCAGTTAAATACAAACCTCGCCAGCCTTCCAGGTCCACCTCCTTGATCCAAATAGAATTATTACGGAGTGAGGCAGGCGCTGGAGAGCCACGTAAAAACCAGGAAAACTTCGTCTACTTCGACCACTTGAGCGGAATCATCTTTATATCGTGACGGCGAGAAAGTAGCTTAACCGTTGTCTGTTAGGAAATTGTGTGCTTATGGTTTACTTCCCGAGATCCGCCAGGCCTTCCACGACTTCTGTGCAAAATAAAGAATTTTCATCCTATTGATTGCACTTATTACGAATAAAGTGATAATGGATAACACTTCACTGCAAATGTCGCTTTATCAGTCGGGTCCAATAAAAAACTCAGGGTAGCTGCGATTAGTTCCAAAAGTTTTATCACACAGAAGGTTAATTTATTTTTCTGACATCCCATTTGTCCAGAAGCACAGATTAGGAATTATGCCAGTGTCACAAACTGCTTTAGGAAGAAGCTTGTGTTTTGCCTATCTGAAAGAGATTTAGTAGAAGAATTTTGTTATACCGCCATAGATTGGATAAGCTGTTGAAATCTTAAATATGCACTTGCCCCCCTCATGGCAGCGTTTTGACGTAAAAATGTTATCGAAGAGAAATAATAACAGTAGGCAGTCGATTGTTGTGGCTTTCCGCCCCCCACGAAAATTGATTGTAAAATGACGCTCTCCAGCCTAATTTAAACATACTAAGTTCCTGGCATTTTTCGATATGGGGTGTACGTTGACATATTGGAGTTGGCTACGCTAAAAGACAGAGAAAATTCACTGAGGTATTTGCTGATTTACTATGGGGCAAGTGCGTGGGGGCAGAAAGAGATTAAGGTTTGCTACGATTCTGATCAATTTAATTTGTTCACTATTTTGGAAATTCATTCCTGTTAGTCTTCAGTATAGCACGAGCAAAGTTGATGAATTGGGAGAACAGAAATTTAAAACATTATCACCTTTTCTAAAATCAAACAACGTTTCTTTGAACTAATCATTTTTACTTAATAGTTTTATAAAAGCAGTTGTAAGCGTTGGTGGCTGTTGATGTTATATTGCTTTGCTGGCACTTGTTGTTTATTAATTAATTTGCTCCTTGTTTAAATCGCATGACGCGATCGCACGTTTAAATAATTTTAAACGCGATATTAGGATGACCGAAATCGACGACAGCTTGACGGCAATGGATTGGCTCGTTAACCCCGCGATCGATATATTTTCAGGTCTAAAGCTAAACTTATGCCTGCTTGATCAGGTTTCACAATCAGATTCGAGGGACTATATGAGCGGAAACCTAAAATCTGACACTCAGTACCCTGACAAGCCGCCTTATAGTTACGCCGAACTGATTAAGAAAGCAATCGAATCGTCACCCCAGCGCAAAATGACACTCAACGAAATTTATGAATGGATTTGTAAAAATTTTCCTTATTATCGCGATGGTCAGAACGGGTGGAAGGTGAAACCTTGTATCTAAATGTCACCTCTTATTCAGAATTCCATTCGGCACAACCTCTCGCTCAATAGATCGTTCCGTAAAGTGGCAAGACGACCAAATGAACCAGGTCGGGGCTCGTTTTGGAGAATAATTGGCGAAAAGAATAAATTTAAGACACCGGTATTCCCCAAAACACAACAGGTGCGTTATTATTGAATTCTCATATCTTTATTATTATATATTTTGTTTGGCTTTTTTGTAAATCTTCTTACGACTACTAGGTCCTCAGGAGACCCATTTATAAATTTTAACTTTTCGTTAATTGTTTTGTTTTCTATAACTTTCCTTATCGAAAATTGTTTTCGTTGAACACTTTTTTATAAATTTTTCCCCTCTTCCTGCACGCCATATTAACTTATCAGACTCAGTGAATGTCTAATTAATCTTGCTTCAGGGATTGGCAACTGATCACCTTTAACGATAAAGTTAATCATTTGTTTTGGATATCCTCTAGTACTTCCATAACACAAATCAGATTGTTCATCTGTCTAATGGAGACAAATATGATGTTTTCAAAATTCATTAACGCTAAACAATTAAAGCTTTATCTCAAAAAGTAAAAAATTTCCTTCCAATCTCAGCACATTTCAGTGTTGATAAATATCATTTTGTCTGGAAAACCTTTGCAGTAGTGTCAGTTATTTTTTTTATAAATATTTTAGATAAATTCCTCAGGCTAAATCACTTTTTTGCCAATTGGTGAAGTTATAATTGTCAATTGTGCTCCTTTGAAACGCCTGTCTTCAAGGCACTTTCCTCTTTGAAGACTAACGCTGAGGTGAATGAAGGCGGAATTGTCCTACTTCCGCCTTTTGGCCTTGTTTGTACACAAATGAATATTATTAAACGTGGTTTCCGTGCTTCCACTGAGAGTATCTTCCTCGTACTCGAGTTTTTTTTTATTTTTGTTTCCAGTGGTGGCTTCATTTGTGGAATCGTTGAACTATGCCATGCTACATGTCCCACTTCAGAGTTCCCCTTTACCTTAATACGTTCGCGTCCAGCAACCACTCGCTTCTCATTCTCCCTGAAGACGGACTCACATTTGCCTCTCCAATGCTTATTGGTCCCTTCTGCCTTGCATTTTAGTCATTTGGCCACTTTCACGAGTCGTTCGTTTCGTGTGTCAGCCTACTTAAATGCCTTTTCAGTATTATTCCGTGTTGAGCACAGAACAAGAGTAGTTTAGGTTCCCGTTCGCTACCCTACAGGGTGTTACCGCGCCTTTCTTCTCATACCTGACCGTCACTTTGGCCGTCCGCCGTCCTCACTTCCTCCTAACTGCACTGTAAGGAGTGGCGTCTTCCTCTGAAGTCGCAATAAATCGGGGTGATATGAAGGACGAGGCTTATTATTAACCTCCTGAAGTCCCGATAAGCTCTGGCGCTTCGCTTTCAAGCCATTACGCCAATGCGGAAGCAGAATCTGGGAAGAGTGAAGAGCTCGCGCAAATAAATGCACAATAAAACAACAATCAAACGACTATACAGTCGCTTCTACCTTTGGGCGTTGTCCACAACGCGCCCCTGCGCCAGTTCTCCCTCTCCTCCTCTTCCTCCTCCTCCCCTTCCTCCTCCTCCACCTCCCCCCGTCCCGTTCCCAGTCAACTCCGATTCGGCCCTAATAAGTCTTTGTGCGACACTCCTCAGTCGCAGTCCCGGACTCCTGCGCAGTCCCGGACTCCTGCGCCTCGGTCACCCCGGGCGCCCTTCGCCATCGCCTCTGGGCTCTCTGCGGCGTCAATTCCGTGGAGAGTCCTTTTCCTTCCACTTCACGAGGTCTAAAACCTCGCGCGGGGGAGTTGGCCAAAGACGGAAGCTTTCCTACCTCGTCCTTGATGTGTCTTTACAGCTTGGGAAAAGTGCAGTTAGTTTGTCTTACTTCTGCGAAGCTTAGATTCAGTTATGCGCTCAAATGGTCGGAGTCTGTTGCTCCGAAGCCTCCAGACAGGCTTGAAAGGCTAGAGCCTTCCGCTTCCAGATGCAAAGTACCTAGCGGACGCAAGTTCAGCGCTTCTGCGCCTTAAAAGGCGTGTGAAAAGTCGCAGTGGGCGCCGGGCTGAGCAGAATGTGCGCAGGTCGTACTTCACCATTTGTCTCGAGCTCTCTGTAGTCGCTAAAGTGGCGAGTCCGCCTGCCGAGGTGGACGGGACAGAGAGTGGGTCGGGGCACTGCTCCTCCCTCCGGACGCGGGGACACACCGAATCAGCAGATCTGCTCCTAACAGGCCTCCGAAGAGACAGCGGCGACTGGGCCGGGCTGTCGGAGGTGGAGGTCTTGGAATTGTCTCGACAAGTGGATTAACTTGCTCCTTTTGTCCCATCTACGGGGCTTTTGTTTGGGGCACTAATAGAAGCGTGTCCTCCTGGCCGGAGTTGGCCTTCTGACACACTAATTGCTCCCATGTAGTCACGCAATCGCCTAATGGATATTCCCCTTAGACTGCCACCCGCGCCCCTCGCCGCCCCGCCGTCCGACCGGCCCACCGCCCCACCGCCTGGCCTTCTCCCGCGCCCCGCACTCCCTGCCCGTGTCACGGGAGGGGGGGGGGTGGGGGGCATGATTGAAGCGCTGCACGAAAGGGTGGCCATCGCCGCTGTCATTAGAGAAGACGCGATGGACGCTCTCCCGACGGCGGGTGGGAGAGCGAGGAAGGCGCGGCCTCGCGCTAATGCGGTGCCGTCCGTGGGCCGGCGGAGCCAACGGGCGACCCGCGAGCAGGTTGGGCGGTTCCCTCCTCTGCTTGATGCCCTCGTCATTTCATGAAGAGGCGTGGGACATGCGGCTGGGAACGCCGACGTCTCCTCCGTCTGTTCACCTGCCCCTCGAGCCTGCCGCCCCCGCCACGGCGTTCGCTTCCCATTTCCACCTCTCCACCCGCGCGCCCGTCCGTCTGCCTCGTGTACGTCCACGCCGGTAGCAAGTTTGGCCGCTCCGAGAATCGCTTCTGCTCATCGTGGTGTCGTCCTGCTGCTGATGCCCTCGTTTCGCCTGCACATTCGCCCGAGATGGCGACGAGGGAGGCGTCCGGGTCGGCGATGGCCCTTCCGGGAACGCCTTCCGTGTCCCCTCCTCGGCCTGGCGCGAAATCTCTCCTCCCCCACTCTCCCCGACATGAGAATCAGCCAAAGTGGCCTTTGGGGGGAAATTTGGTGCACACTCAAAGTATCCCCGAGAAATTCCGATGTCCCATCCCCAAGTCCATCGGCCGTCAGGACGCACGCCCCTCCTCCGCGGCCGTGGGCGCGTCCGGGCTGAGACGGAGACCCGCGCGCGTGCGAACCTCTAACCGACGGCCACGGAAATCGTCGTCCGACTGGCCCGTCATTAACCGATGCTCTGAGCCATGGACGCTCTGGAGTCAAGGCATTCAGGCGAAGGCGGCTTGTAAGTAGAGCTGCGAGACGGTGGGCAAGTCTGAGGCGACGGGAGCTCCTCTCCGAGGCTACAGAGCGAGCAAAATCGGTCTGCCAGGAAGCCTCGTCTCCTTCCCCTGACAGTGGCAGCTGTTAGCAGCCTCCACCGACTAAGACGGTGGTTCTGACATCGCGCGTCAGTAGTGGATTTTTCGGGCGGAGTCGCCTTTGCCGCCCTCCCCGACGCTGACACGGCTGCTGTGGACTGTCGAATTGCCGGGAGTCGTGGGGGAAAACTCACGCACTTCTGTTGCTCCCCTTGCAGGTGCTTCCACTCAGAACGACGAAGAACCGGCCGGCCGTTGTGAGGCACTCGCTGGTGCAGTTGAAGCCTTCCACCGGCGCGACCGGACCGCCGATGCCAGGAGGCGCGGGAATTACGCCGACTCCGGCCACCGGACCGCTCTTCCACAGCCCCTTCGCCGGGGCCCTCGTTCCCGCCAAGTCGGTGCGTCACTCTATTGTCCGCCTGTCACCCACAGTCGCCTTCAAAGCCTCACAGGCGCCGTCGGGGCGGCCAGTGCAGACAACTCGGCACACGGGCGGCCTTTTCGACTTCAGCGAAGGCGCCTTTCAGGACAATGAGTGTTCTTTTCTCGCCCACCAACACGAAATGCCGCACGGGCGGGAGGCGAGGGGAGCTGGGCGCTCACATTGTTACCTACTCAGGCCTATTATCGAGGGGAACAAAGGACAGGGCCGAGAAAGGCGGGAGGGCGAAGGGGCGGAGGGACGGAGAGGGGGGGAGAGAGTAGGTGCGATTCAAAAGAAGTCGCCCCAATTTCTCTCTCCTTTTCTCCTCGCGAAGGCACCACAGGCCGCAGCGGCGGCCGAGAGGACAATGAGACCGCTGGTTTACGGCGCCGAGAGAAGCAGTCCGCCCTGTCCACCTCGACTCGTCTGCCTCGCCTCCTCCGGGCGGCGGAGTGCCGGGAGGCAACCGGTCGGCGGGAAAGACGAGCTCCCACTGGGAACTGTGAAACCAGAGCGAAATCCACGGCCTTAGATGGCACTTTTTCCGCTCTCCCCACGGCAAAACAGTACTTTGATGAATTGTTGGCGCTGAGAGGTGATTGCGGCGGAGTGTCAGGACTCCTCTGACCACCACCGCTTGGTCGCGCCGAACGCCGCCGGGGGACACGCGGGCCCCAGAGTGAGATTGCTTCGCTTTGCCTCCACCATGTGTCGCCCACCGCCCTGACATCCTTCCAACCTCGGCATCGCCTCTTTCCGCGGTTGGCTGTTGGTCGCATCTAAGACTATCACGCCTCATTGCGCCGCCACCGCGGTGCGTCGACCGGTGCCGGGGACGGCGGCGACGAGGGCGGATGCTGAGGCGTTTGGGTGGCAGAGCAGAACGGCATTTGGCGTTTTTGGAATGCAGCTTTCATCCCAGCGGGGCACTCGCGAGGTCCCCTTTTCCTCCTACTCTGCGACCACGCTCAGAGTCCACCAACTGGCTGGAAGGTGGCATGTCTGGAATAATTGCTGCGTGCACTCAGTAGACCCCCATTTGTCAGTTGAATTCCCTCCTCCTCCTCCTCCTCTCCTCCTCCTCTTGTCCCAAATTTCCCCTTCGGATTTACCGAGTCTGCATCGCTTTAACTCATGTCCACTTATTTCAACCGATGCGGAGAGGATCGTCGGGGGGCCTTCCACCTGCGGATCGTCGGGCGCCTTGCGGCCGAAGAGGCCTGACTGATTGGCCGATGGTCTGCGGCGCGCGGAGAATAAAAGACTGGCCGCGGAAGCGGTTTCAGCGGCTCCCCATTCCTGTCTGGTTTTACGTTCTCGTGGGGGGAAGTGGAATTTTGGCCGTAGGAATGCGAGAAAACGTGGTTCTCTCTGCCCCACTCCCAAACGCGTGTAGCCCCTTAACCGCACCAGATTTATGCATATGCGCTAATACACACACAAATACGCACAAAATCAGCACACAAATCGATCCACCCTTTTTTCTGTCCGCTTTAACTCCTCTTTGGTCATTCACTGCAGATGGCGACGGACCAGACGGTGGTGGCGGCCGCGTCGCAGCGGCCGTCCGAGGCGACGGAGGCGAGGAAATTGAATTCCACGTTTCGACACCTCGCGGATACGCTGTTCTCTCGTGCGACCGGTGCGTAGAGGGGCGTGGTGGCGTCTTGCAGTCTGGGGGGACGGCTGAGTGGGCGGCTGACCCTGGTGTCAGCCGCCTGTCTGCCCTCTTCCGTGACGAGCTACTCAAGAGTTAAGTGTTTTTGGTATCTTTCCTCTCCTACAGCGGTCTTCGACACGCCTTCCGCCTTCCCCGCACAATTTAACAACCCAGAAGTCGAAGCCTTGAAGTCCCGACTGCACAAGAACCTTTGGATCGCGAGCTTCTCCGATTGGTCAGACGTGAACCAATCAGAGATCGAGGGTCCGTTAATGACCACGAAATATGATAAAATTGTGAAAAATTTCACTTTACTGCACCCGCTAAACCTCCATCAATTAGACTGCTACTATAAAATGATGAGAGTTGATGTGTCAACTTAATCCTACCTGTGTGCAATTAGATCGGTTTCTCTCACGGTCAGAGTCTGGGACCGCCTGAGCTTTGGGGCACACACTTTAACCCATTGTAGCAACCACCGATCTTCTCCGTCGCCTGCAGTACATTACTCCCGAAACGTCGACATCGGAGTTGTTGAGGTTCAATGAACACCTCGAGGCCATTTTTCACGCAAAGTCCTCCACCTCGGGCGGCTTTGACAGCTCCAGCAGTTCTCCGCAAATTCTTCCGGCTATTCAGGACTCTTTCGGACCCTGTGCATCCAAAGGTCTGGTTTTCTGACTAAACTGAATTCATCCTACACGAGGGCGATAAAATGAGGGGACAGTGGGGGGAGGAGGAGGAGGGATTTTTTGCTAAAGGCAAGCGTCGGTCCTGCAGACCAGCCACATTGCGTGAAAACATTTCCCAGCGTGGAAATGGGAGTCAATGAAGAAGATAAACCCGTGGGGTATTTGCGCGCCGATGCCTTCCATCCCCACGAGGACGCCTCAGTCTTCGGCATCGGGCTATTTCACGTTTTTTAGGAAGTTTAAGACACAGCCTCAGGAATCCCAGAAAATCGGGACTCTCACGAGTTCACTCGTGAGTTTTCACGTGGTGAGAAAGCATAGGAAATGCGGTGAAACTGTCGAGAATTCTCGCCGATTATGGCAAGTGCGGAGGATATTTTAAACAATTACAGGCCACATTAAAATGTTGTAACACACTTTTTGAGCATCACGAAGTTAATCTGGCCTTATTTTCGGTGGCTTTCCGTCTCTCCACAAGCCATCAGTTCGAAGATGTCAGGATTGACTAATCAGGTCTTGACCTCGAAATTTCGACCAAGATGTTCGCCATCCTGCGGCGAAAAAAAAGAGTATTACCGTTCTCACGGGGCAGTAATTCAAGGTGAAATGCCTAAATATCCCATTTTTACTGCAAAAATTGTCCTTTTTTATAAGAGTCCACGAGTTTGTCTCTTATCTGAGCAATTTGTTCTTAATTAAATGCACCATCAAAGAAGCGACCCGCTGCCGCCTGGGAAACAAACGGAATGTGGGAAACTTAAACAAGACAGAACACCGCCTAGTCTTATTCACTTTTTCTAGAAGGAGTGCGTGCGTTGCTTCCGTAAAATGTCCACCTAAGTCGCCCCCCAAGACCTAAAACACCGCACAGCATACGGGGACAAGGAGAACTTTCCGGCGTAATTGATTTGTCCGATTCAAACCGACCAATCGGCTGCGCGAGAAACGCGATCAGCCAATCATCTTCCATCGAAAATGCTTGAGCGTCGGTAAAAGTGTGCGACACAAACCGGCGAAGGCCGAGGAGAGGAGGGGCAGAGAAGCCACTCATGGCCAAACCACTGCCTCCATCTCTTCTTTCGTGGCGATCGATTCCTCCCTTGAACTCAGGGCTGGCGCCAGATGCCTTTCTACTAATTGCACCGACGCGTGCCGTGGTAGTGGTGGAGATAATGTTCTCCGCTCTCCTCCTCCCCCTTCCTCCCTCCCCTCCCCACCAGCCAAAGACTATTCTTTCCCATTTTTGCTTCTGGACACACCCAACGTCTGAGTGACTTAGGTTGGACGGGGAGAAGGGAGGGAGAGCAAAACACGGAACACTAGGGGAGTGGGGATGAAGGAACAGTTCAAAGAGTGTATTTTGCCATAATCTCGGGTCCGATGCTATCGTCCTTGTGGTCGGCTTTGTGTGTAAGTGTGTGCGTGTGTTTTTGAATGAGGAGAGAGAGAGAAAGAGAGCGGCGACCTGACCGTTATTATGATATAGTTACGTGGTTATCAAGATATTGGTGGCTCAGTGAGGTTATTAGACCTTACGCTTGATATGACAGCAAGTCAGTGAATTTGGGTCATGAATTTATATTATGAGATATTGTTGCAGACTGTGGCTTCGCTACTAACCCTCGTCTCTCCAACTCAGAACTGGAAATCATAGAAGATCACCCAGTTACAAAGGTGGACGATCTCTACGACCGGCCGACCTCATGGGTTCAGTCAATCTTGCAGCAAGAGGATGATCACAGTAGGGATGATGGAGGAGCCTATCAGCGCACAGTGACATCATATTTTGAGCCGATCGCCTTGGACGAGGCTCTGCACCTTCCGCCTATCGATGATATTCAACGGGACGAGGACTTCCGGGTCGTGCGTTTAGCGCCTCCACCGCCTTATCACACCGATGCCGATCCCATTACCACGGAAATAGTCGGCTATGCCACAAACTGGTCCCTATCTGCCCAACGGAACGCTTACAATTGGGAAACGATACACTAAATTATCTCGTTACTTATTAACTTTTAAGTAGTAAAGTCAAACTCTTATAATTTGAGGTGTACAGACATCACCGTGCACAATCATAACAGTTTTTACATTTGCACTCATATCACCATTTTGCACCGAATAACTATCTGAAAAAAAAATTATTTGTGGTTTTTTAAAGTGTGATGTGGTCTCTTGGGGCACAGGTATGTCAAATTACCTTCCGTCTAGTTTGGCAGCTGTCTTTTTCACGTACAATCGCATGACATAACAGGTTGGACACTTTTTGCATATTCGGGAATGGTGCTTGCTGACAACGGGCATTTTACGCAGACATAACTCCAGTGATCGGTTAGACTGGACCGCCGAAGTTAAAAATGTGATAATGGCTAACAGCAGATAAAGTGTCCTCTCTCTCGATGAAAGTAAAAGTAGGAGTTTGGAGAGGTCGCATTTCATGAGGTCAAAACCAAAAAATTGAGAGGAAAGTATGGTCAAGTACTGCGGGCAAAGATGTATTGGCAGAAAATTGGCCCAAATAGTCTTTCTTTTACCTAAATCTCTTCTAAATGGAAGGAGAGATTAGTGGCCACATCACCTTGGTCGTTTTGCGCTACACCACGACTCATGCCGTGTCTAACGACGCATTTGCGTGTCTGCACCTATGCATAAATGCGTGTTCTATGTGCCTGTGAATCACGGTTACGCAGCCAAATGGCGCGCCTGCACGTGATTGGTCGTTATGGCTTTGAGCACAGCGATTGGTTGGCGATGGCGAGCGCTCCTCCGTGGGGGACGAGGCCTGTGCACCCTGTCCGCATACCCGAAACAAAGGCCGTGGGCTCAGCGCCGCGCTCTGTAAGACGAGGCTTTCCTTCTTCCTCAAATATATTATCTTTAGTTGCCTCACCCATTAGACGAGTGAGCGGTACCTCCAGTCAGCCCTTGTCACATCACCGCCCTATCGATTTTCGGTCAATGCAATTGCGGATAATCAGTGATTAACGGAATAACGATCGACTGAGTGTCCGTTTCATCGGAAGTGGATGTCCGTGTGACGGCATCGGGGAAGCGAGCAATTTGAGGAACAGAGGAGACGACGTCGCGGATTTCGCTCGAGTGACAAGTGTCAGGAGCTAACCGCTACTCGGCATGGGCAAAGGTGGACAAAAAGGACTAACTGACTCGCGAGGAGAGAATATTCTCCTGCTGGAGGATTTTGGAGATCGACTGAACAGCATTTACACGCCAATTCTCATCCTCCTCTTGGCTGCAATTGCAATGATTAACATCTACTTCCTCCATCCCATCTCCTGCAACGTCCCCACCTCGCCGAGCAGCGACTTCGGCGGTTACGCGAACTCGGCGTGTTGGAGTAGAAGCACCATTGGAATTCGAAGGGGAGGACGAGATGCCCGGCGACGAGGCTGAGTGGGCGAGGTGGCAGGAGAGGGCTGACATCTGTGAGTTTGGTCCGTGGGCGCGGCGTTTCGCTGGGACGGCGTGGGCAAACTCCTCTTTCGCGTTGTAGCCTTCTACCAGTGGGTGCCATTCTGTCTGCTGGTGCAGGCGATCCTCTTCCACCTGCCCCGCCTGGTGTGGCGGGCGCTATCACACGCGTCTTTCGGCGACAACCTCGGCTACCTCCTCACTCGCGCCAAAGTCGCCGCGGACAGTGAGGACCCCGCGACGCGGCTGAGGCTGGTCCGCGCCTGCGCCGACCACTTGTACCTCCTCTCCCGTCAACAATTCAACTCCAGCACGAGCGTTTGGTCGCGTGTTCAGGACTGTTGCTTCGCGCGCCACCCCTGCGGACGCGCCTGCTTCGTGGAGAGGCGGGCGGGCAGCCGCTCGGCAGTCTTCTACCTCGTGGTGAAGCAGTTCTACATAGCAAACTGCGTGGGGCAGATATTCCTCGCCATCCGCCTCCTCGGAGCCGACGGGACGGGCGAGAATAGTCTCGGCGGTTTCAGCGAGCGTCTCCTCGATTTCGCCGCCGGCCGACGCGAGTGGGGCGGCAGCCTCTACTTCCCGCTCCAGGCCCTCTGCGCCCTCAGCCTCCCCACCATGGGAGTCAGATCGCAGACCTACACGGCCATCTGTGCTCTCACGGCCAACGTGCTCAACGAGAAGATCTACCTCTTCTTGTGGACGTGGACTTTAGCCGTTTTGGCCGTGACTTTAGCCACCACCGCGGCGTGGATGTGGTGCCTGCTGGTGCGAGGCCACAGCAATTCCTTTCTGCGCTCCTTCCTCTACATTTCGCTCCTGGCGCCGCCTCCCTTCCCGAGTCTGGACGCGACGCAGGTGACGGAGGCGGCCGGAGGCGTCTACCACACCGCGAACACGGACGGCGCGTTGGTGGAGCGATTCCTCACCGAGGCAGTCGGCGCCGACGGCAACTTCGTGATTCGAATGCTGAGACGCAACGCCGGCGATATCGTCAGCGGGGAAATTTTGGTCACCTGGTGGCGAATGTTCAAGGCGATGGAGGGCGGCGAGGCTGACGACGTCGCGCCCGGCTACGAGGCGACTGCCCCGAGGACTTTCGCGGAGATGCACGCGTCCGACTTGGTGGAGAGAAGAGTCAGACGGACGCTGAGTTACATTTGACTTGACGCCTTCTCTGTCAGTCTCATCGATTAACTAAAGTCGTCATCCCCTCCTCTTCCCGGTTGGGCACCTTTCCGACCTCCCGACCGCCTCGACTGGCGTTTCGCGACCCCTTCGCCGCCCCGGAAGTCGTTGTGTGCTCAGCCCCCGCCTGCCTGCACTAATTCTAAAGTCACAGTGGTATGCGGAGGCACGGGGACGACGGTGGTAGACGGGGACGTCGTCTGGCCCCTTCCCCGGGCGGCCTCAGCGCCTCCCGTTGGCAATCGCGCACGCCTTGAGGTTTCTCCCTCATGTGGAAAGTCCACGAGGGCAGAAAACGAGCGCTTGGCACACTGAGAGGCCCACAAGGCTCAGGAGTATCCGATTTCGGGCCCGAGGCGGAGGACCGAGGCAAAGCCTCGCCCCCCGCCTTCGCTCGGCGGGGTGTGTGTGTGTGTGTGTGTGTGCGCACGAGCGAGTAACTTTCGGAGACGTGGGTAATTTACGTTCGCGGCGGAGTTCCCACACCCGTTGCCAGTGACGAGGAGTGTGCCGAACCACCTGGCCACGTCTCGGGCGACGGAAACCCGCTTCGCCTGATTAAACACCTCCACCTCCTCTCCGCACGAACGGCGATCCGCGAGGCGACGAGCAACCCACGAGGGGACGTGCGTTTGTGTGGCCGGTGGCCGCCGCGGTGCCCTCAACTCCCTGGAGCGGCGACCGCCCGCGCGGCAGCCAGCGGAAGGCGGATCCACAGGCCAGGATTAGGCGAGGTGGAGACGCGTCGCAGCGGCCTCCGGCGGGCGCGGACCGTCGCGCCTGCGGGGCGGCGGGGGGGCAGAGCAGGCAATCTTGGCTGTCCCGTGGCGTGTCGTGCGGTGGAATGGCCGCAGAGACGAGAGTCTCCGCGTGTGGGGTAGACAATCACGCAGTCCTGCGTGCAACACCTTCGGCCACTTTGATGTCGCCTGCCAGTCGGTGATTGGTTAGTCGACGCCTCCCTCCCCACCCCCCCGCAATCGCTCGGCAGAACGTCGCAGCGACTCCGACGCCGCGGCCATCGTCGTTTCGGCCTGTTGGGCGGTTAGACGAGCCTCAAGTGGCATGGAGTGGCACACCGAAGGTGGCGAGGAAAGACGCGTTGGCACGACTTTGGCAGCCGAGGGGTGAGTCACGCGCCGCCGGGGCGGGCAGCACAGTCGATCGATTGACCGGCCGGCCAGGTGACAAGTGACGGGCGCGTGGCAGCGAGGCCGACTCAGCAGGGCGTCGGTGGAGCGTCCCGGGGGCAGAGGGCGCTCGCCTGCCCGCCATGAGGCATCGAGACTGGGCGAGAAGTTTCCTCGCCCGCGTCACAATCACCTGGCGCTGGCGGCGGACAGCTTGTCACGGGCGGTTTGACAAAGTAGGGTTATTTTCCAAGGGGCGGGGGGGGGACTCTCGTAGGGATGACGAACAGCAGCCGATTCGGCCGTTTAACGCGCTCCCCGCGGGCCGCTTTGCCCCGAGGCAGCCGATGCTCCGCCCTCCTCCCGCCACGAATTCGGTATAAAGACGTGGATGCTGCGAAAACCGCCCGTGAAATGGTGAACCGGCACCTTCTAAAGCTCCCCCTCCTCCTCCTCCTCGCCCTCCCCCTCTCCCCGCGGCCCACCTGAAAATAAAATAACAGGCTGGCAACCGAGCGATGGCGGATGTCGGCCACAGACGGAATTTTACACCTCCTTTTCCTTCGTTAACCTCCATTTTTTTCTTCTTATTTCGGCTTGCACCTTCGAGTTAGTAAAAAAGATTATATCTTGCGGTCGTGCAGTCTTGTTCTAATCCCAAGTTGACATGGAGGAGGAAGAAGAAGAAGAGGACGTGCACCTCAGCGGTGTTACCGCCGAAAAGGCCAGAAGGCCTCGTGGACACACAACAAGTTGTGCGCCCTGCATGGCGATGAGGCCCGAAGGGCAGAAAGGCTGTGTCCGCAGGACCGGGGATTGGCGAATTCCCACTGAAAGGTGGCCAGCGATCTGACGGAAGTCGCGTCAGTGGAGGCGGTCGTCGAGCCAGATCGTCGTCAGGACGGAGAAGCTCAGCTGCGAAGCGTCCACGAGCATTGAGGGTGAAATCGGAAATGGGCTTTGGATGCCTCCGTCGCCAGATCAAGCAAATTCACTCGGCGCAACGCATTAACAGCTGCGATGTGCTTCCGAAAGGCAGCGCGGTTGATCCACTTCTGAAGACTGCTAACCGGAAGAGGTCGCGGCGGGTGCGGAAGGTCGTCAGCGAAAGCGGAGACTCGCCGAAAGAGCAGAAAAGATTCTACCGTCAGCCCGGGGGGAGCATAGGAGGAATTGTACACTTTGTCGTCTTGCCAAACAACCGAATGGCCAAATCAAACGTTTGCGTTCAACAAGTGGCAAAATCGCCGCCGGTGAAGGGGATTAAATCTGAGGCAACCTCCTCAAAAGTGGGCGGAAGGAGGCCTTCTGGGGGCCTCGGAGGTCTTGGTGGGCGCGACTGTGAAAAAAAGCAATTTTTTCCTCAGGAAACGAGCACTCACTGAACCTGGCTGGGAGATGAAGCCGACGTTTGGCCACGCGGAAATGACGAAGACTTCTTTGTGCAGAACAACCGCCGAACTCTCTCCCTTTGGGCAGAATTTTAATGCTGAATGACTATTACATTGGTCACCCCAAATTTGCGTCTGTTTGCACCACGATCACCGCGATTGACTCCCTCGTGAGGGAGTCAGTCCACTCTGCGGGCGGGGGAGGCACTGGACGAAGAGGCGTGGGCAGCGCACAAAGCCAAATGTCAACTTGGGTATTGTAAGATGATGAGCGCAGCGGTCCAAACAGAGAAGGCTTTAGGAGCCCCCCTCGTTGAATCGAGAAAAAAATTTTCATCCTAATTAATTAAATGACGTGTATTTTTCTGCCTGCAAGTGCTGCAGTGTGTTGGTGAGCCAGACGACGAGTCGCCGGCTTGGCCAGGCGATTCTGCGCAGCGGGACATCTTGTGGACGGAGAGGAGGCGAGGGAAGGGCTGATCCCTTTTGAGACATACTACTCAATTGAAGATAACATATTTCAGCGGCACGAGCACCCGCTGAGGCGTCTGTTTTGTCTGGGGCGAAAATGCAATACAGATTTATCGATTTTTACCCATTAAGGATGCAATTAATGTCGCGCAGGTTGGATATCGATTTTTTAGTCTGCCGCGTGCCATCAGCTGATTGTCCATCGATCTCCCCCTGCCATCGGCCTAGTTTACCTTAGTCGGCTGCAATGTTAGGCAATTTGGGCCGAATTACCCCCAATTAACGTGGGTTTTTTCGGCCTCAGCGACCGACAGGGAGACACGCACACCCCCTCAGGCGTATGCTGGTCCGGTGGCGAGGATCCAATAACGATTTATCGATTTTTACCCACTTAAGGAGCTGAGCTTTATCGCGCGGGTGGGATATCGATTTCTTAGTCTGCCACGTGCCATCAGCTGATTGGCCATCGTTTTTCCGCCCCCCATCGGCAGAGTTTACTCTCGCCGGCTGTGATGTTAGGCAATTCAGTTCGAATCATCCCAATTTTCCCAGGTTTTTTGTCCTCAGTGGGCGACAAGGTCGCAGCCCATGCGCACAAGCAAGTGGCTATCGGAGGCACCAAGACGCAGAGCCAATCAGCGCAACGAATTTTGAGTTGACGCCGTTTCTCAGCCCAAGTAACCGGGAGGACAATCTTTGACCGCAAATAGGCCAACACGTATGCCTCGTCTAGCGTCAGGTACTTTGCGAACTTGTCCAGATGGTCAGTTGTGATTATGCACACTTTTTTCCATGTGTGCAGGAGGAAACAAACAAGAATTTTTGTTAACTTGCCTATTTGTTTGTCGCCTGCAGCAAAGGTGGAGGAGACAGAGAAAGAGAGAGAGAGAGAGCGAGAGGAGTCATAGACGTCTTATTTACTTTTGGCGGAATGCGTGTAACGAAAGCACACTTCTATCTTCACAAGCTAAATAAAGTGGTGCAGACAGTCGCTCTCGGAGATGTGGACCCGTGGCCCCGGCGGTGGTACTCATAACCTCTCAACGAAATACCATTTGTAGCGTCTTCATTTTACTTTTCAAGGGCGCTTACAGATAAAGGAAGGACAAACAAACTTGTTTCAGTAGAATTGCGTCTCCGTAAGGAGAACGAGAGCGGAACCAGGACGTGTTATTTCGTCAGAGGCCACATTTGGATCAGACACCACTCCCCTTGGTGCTCTCCTCGTCATCCACGGATTTGAACAGGCGCCACCAGGCGACCAGGATTTCCCCGGTTATCACGTCGCCGGAGTTGAGTCGTAGCATTCGGATGAGGAAGTTGCCATCGCAACCGACTACGTTCTTCAGGAATCGTCCCATCTGCTTCTCGTACAAAATCGAGTCGTGGGATGCGCCTATCCGGTCGCTGGCCTCCTCCTCTGCAGTATGGTGTGGAACGAGGAGTGAGATCTCGAGGAAAGACCTCAGAAATGCCTCACCATGCGTCTGTATGAGTAGCCGTCGCATCCAGACGAATGTGGCCGCAACGGACACCGCCAGGACGGCCAGGATCCACACCCACAAGAAGAGGTAGATCTTCTCATTCAGCATGTTCACGGGGAGGGCACAGAGCGCGGTGTACGTCTGCGATCGAATTCCGAGGTTTGGCACGCGAACTGGACAGAGCGCCTGATGGGGAAAGAGTTCGCTTCCTCCCCACTCCCTCCGCTTTGACGCCACGTTGAAGAGGCGTTCGCTGAAGACCCACAGACTGCGTCGACTGGTGTCATCGGGTCCGAGAAACGTCATCACGAGGAAGATCTGTCCAACACAGTTGGCAATGTAGAGGAGCTTGATGAAAAGGTACAGAACGGTTGTGCGATTGCCTAGCCGTTTCCCGAACAGGCAGAAGCTGGCGCAGGGCGTCAGGGCGAGGATGTTGTGCTGCAGTCGGGCCAAACAGGAGCCCCGATTGTCCGCGTGCTGCCGCGAGAGCAGGTAGAGGTGGTCGGCGCAGGCCTGAACCAGTCGCGACCGCGTCGCCGAGTCGTCGCTCGTGGTGGCAGTCTTGGCGCGGGTGACGAGGTAGTTGAGGTTGTCGCCCAGGGTGTTGACTGACAGGGACTGCCAAATGAGGTGGGGCAGGTAGAAGAGGATTGCCTGCACTGACAGGCAGAACGGCACCCACTGGTAGAAGGCTAAAGGCAAGACAGAATGGGGAGAAGAGCGGGGCTGGGCGAATCTCCCAGTGACGCGGGACAACTCACAAATGTCGGATTTTTCCCGAAGTAGTTCCCACTCCGCCTCGCTGTTGGGAATCCTCTGGCCCTTGTTGAGGCCGATGGTCCCCTGCACCCAGCACACGGACTCCGTGTACGCGCCAAAGGCACCGGAGGGCGAGGAGGGCACCGTGCAGGCGATGGGGCGTAGAAAGTAGACGTTAGTCATGGTAATGCTGGCTAAAATTAGCATTACGACGGTAGTGTAGAAACTATTGAGTCGATCACTGAAATCCTCCAGTGTTGAGAAGTCAGCCTCGCTGGAGCCATGGCGTCTGCTGAACTTCTCTTGCAATCCCTCCCCTATGGAGATCTTCATCGTCTACAAGGTGGGCGTCACTGAGGAATGTCAAGCGTTGGTTGACCTGTGGCTAGAAAGAACATCATAATGATGGACAACAGAAGAAATACTGTGATCAAGCAAACAACGGCGTTTCTAAGGTGTTGGAACACCTACCACAGATCCCGAGGAAAAGTTAAGATTGGAAGGATGTTTACTCAATAATGTTGACCTCCTGTCAACCAATGATATTGCTCTCAAGAAAATTCCTGTTCAGGTGATTTGGGCTTACCGAGGTGATGAGAAGTCGGAAGTACGAGGCGACTTATTGAGGAGCATTTACTTTAACACTGCTCTCGGTCTGTCAAAAAATGTCTGTTCTATGCTACTGAAATGTTAGGAAGTAACAACTGTTCTCTTAGTATGGTAATTGCACTGTGAGCCTGGAACCAACTGTGAAGACTTTGTTTGCCGTTGCTAATTTGCCCCTTAAAGCGAATGTTTGTGTGCGATGACCGACTGTAAATGGCGGCATATGAACATGACCCAGAAGTGCGCAAAACTTCGCGAACACCACGCGGTTTCCCCGCCTATTAACACACAGCTTAAGGACATGAAACTAGAGTAGACGTCTGCGCAGCAGTCTGTGCCTCATTCACAGAAAAATGGAAGTCGTGATTTACCATTCCCATTGGCTAATGGTTAATGGACACCTGCCGCCAATTGCATTCGAGCCCCAAGGTCGAGCGTTGATTGGTTAGCGCAAAGTTAAGGACCTACATCGGATTGTTTAATCACCGGCGGCCATTCACCATGCTGATACGCACGAAAAGACGTTTCCTCATTTCCTCTTCCATTCTAATGCTTCTGCTCTTAATTTTCATCTACAAAAAGCACAAAACGAGTCATTCAATTTTTTCAGATCCCGCAATTCCCATCGATGAGGACTGTCTAATTCCACCGCTAGTACTTTGGCCAGAAAATTCAAGATTATTTTCTAATCAGACTCGAGAAGAATTGAATTGCAGTTCCAATGGACTTAGATTCACCATCGAAAAACCGCGCAAATTTGTCGACTTCGACAGTGTCTTGCCGAAAGCTGCTTGGCTGGAGAACGGAAGCCTGCGCATCTCACCGGAATCAGGTCCCTTTAAATGCGACGCTTTCCCGATATTCCGTCTAGATGAATATCGGTCAGTGTATGGGCAACCCATGGTAGATGTCAAATCTGGCGATATTCTGCCACATCCCCAAGTTATGCTCCTTTGTCAACCGCGGTCAAACTCCTCTGCGTGGGATACAGACCTTATGCTCACCCAGCGTCGATTCTATCTGTGTGGAAGTAATGCCGTTGAGGATCCGCCGCTTGAGACAAACTCGGCTGCCGTAAATGTTCTTCTTCTGGGCGTAGACTCCTTATCTCGACTCGCCTGGTATCGGTACATGCCGCGGACGGTTGAGAAATTAACCTCCCTCGCACAATCTCGTGGAGCGATCTTCCAAAAATATCACATAGTTGGAGATGGAACTACGAGTAACCTTCTGGCTCTTTTGACCGGTCATTTCGAGGAGGGTTTACCCGAGAGTCGGAGGTTTGCTTTGCGCCTCCTGGGCGGTTCAGGAGGGCTAATAGAAACGCCAATCTCAGGGGATAAGGAGCATAAAGGTAATAATGCAACACCATTGGACACCTTTCCGTGGATCTGGGGCGAGTTTAAGAAGAAGGCTGGCTACGCGACTCACTTCATCGAAGACGCGCCCAATTGGGGCACCTTCCAGTATCGCCTCCAAGGGTTTGGGAATTTAAATCCGCCTGTAGACAGCTATGGTAGACCCTGCATGGTGGCTGCAGCCCAGGATGAATCGAGATATGGAAAGGAACTTGGATGTACAGCCTCCACGTAGGTGCATTGAACGATTATTTCTATGCTTTATTATGATTAGTCTGTGTTTATTAAGCTGGTCGCCTCTTCTTTTAATCTGCCCCGTTAAACAAAGTTGGGACAAGGAATAAATCCTACAGGTCTATGACGCCTGTAGGACCACTTCTCAGCACTCAATACTAAAATATTTCCATTGGATAATAGTTTTTTCGAGGTATTTGTCCCTAATCTCCCCAGCCAATCAGATTGGAGGGTGGTCGCCACTTCTAACCAATCAGGGAAAAGCACTGTTGGACACTTGCCGTTGCCGTTACGGTTTCACGATGACGGTTGGTTTTTGTGTGTCCTAGTTAGGCGGGCACCGAAATGCAAGAATATTGCGTTTACCGGAAAGTTCTACTCGTTTCTAAGCCAACAATTTTCGCCACGTGGCAACGTGTATTTGGCGTGTGCTCGGCTCCTTACCCCTTTTTTACTGCTCAATGTATACACATCAACGTGGCAAATTAGCTAAAACGACGTTGATTCACGCTGGTCTTATTTATGAGTGAAGCAATGGTGTACCCATGACGACTGATGAAGTCCTGTTACGCCACTGTTCTTTATGCGAGTTTCAACGAGGCGGAAATGCTGCGAAAGCGGGCAGAAATCTATTGCGAGTGTTTGCTGAAAGTAGAGGTCCGATAGGACGTGCAGAAAATAGTCTGAAACATTCGAAAGAGGCGATTTCGGCCTTCATGCTGAGCCACGTCCGGCGCGAGCGTCCTTGATCGGCGAAGATCGCAGAAAGGCCTAACTCGGCTAGGCGAACCATGTCGGACCATAGTTGGAGTGGATGGTCCAGTCGTCGTTTGCACACCTCTGCTTGCTGGGAAGAAAGTCGAATCATTCCTGAACCGGACCGTAACTGCGGATGGAAAGTGGATTATCTACAAAAAAATTGCAAGGAAAGGGACAAATGGTGATGCCGAAAACCTGGCCCTTCCCCCTCCAAAGAGGATTTGGCTCTGAATGCGACAATTTTGCGACTTGTACAGTGGGACATTCGAGGACGAATGCATTATGAGCCTTTGAAACCGGTCGGAAGGCTCAATGCGGAAGGGTGTTCTCAGCCACTGGATGATTTAAAGACAGCAGGCCAAGAAAAGAGGCCGACGAAGTTCATACTGGGGAGACTCGTCGAAGAGTTGAAGAATTGGGCCTCGCAATACTTTTTGAAAGTCAAATAAGTAAAAAATGGAGAAAATATTAAAGTAGAGCTGGTTTTATTCCCCCCCCCTGAAAAAATGAAACCCTTGTAAAAAAGAGTGTATATAAACTGTCTTCAAGCGGGCGAGAAGTTATTAATAATGGTGTCAATTTTATTATTTTAATAAGGTTTATGGACCATACAAAAAAATGTGTTTTGTTCTATTCCAAAAGCAGACACAACTTCCCGGTGGACCTTGTTTTTTTAAACTGTCAGACAAATGGCCTTGCGGGGCGTTTGTGGACCCGACAGACGGGAAGAGCACGCGCAGAAGGTCTGAGAGGGCAATGAGTTTCCGAGAGGGAGGCTTTGCCCGCAAAAAAGTGCCCCTCTCGTCTGGGAGACGGTGGTCGTGTGTGTTGCGTGTTACTACTCATGGCGCCGTGAGTAGCGAGCAAATTACCGCCGCCTGCTTTCTGTCCAGACCCACGCATAAGCTGCTTCTGGCATCCCTGCGCGAGTTCTTCCGCGTCAACTCGCACGTGCCACGGTTCTCGCTCACCTTCCTCTCGGAAATGATTCATGAGGACCCTACGAAAGCCCGCCTGGTCGATGCGGACGTGGCGGAGCTGCTGGACCAGGTCGACGTGGAAGACGAGGCTGGCTGGGGCGCGTTCGCCAACACCCTCGTAGTCCTCTTCTCCGACCACGGACCCCGGATGGGCGCCGCCAGACTGTCCCTACAGGTAGAGGCAATAGCGTTCGTTTAAACAGTACTAAAATGGTAAAATCTGGTGGAGATGATATGCCACGTGTGTCGTGTTCCTCTCCAGCCTGTAGTCCACAAGGTCCTCCCTGTGCCTCATAACAAGCTTTAATAGACCAGCAGTGGGCAGAAGTGTTACACTATCCGCGCTGCTTCCCTTCACACGACCACTCATGTCTGCGACGCTGCGACGGGTCGCCTCATTGGACGCATGTTCCAACCAATCACCTCAGGACGCGCCTCAAGGTCACACACTGACAGGACCGGAACAGAGCGGTGGTCGATTACAACGCCACTTCGCCTCTTAATCGGGGTCTTGACATTACTTTAGCGAGGAGTAGACGCAGGCAGGCAGACAGGGTTCTTTTCTATGATCAGTCTGTTGTAAGCTCAACTTTCGTGTTAGGGCAAGTTGGAAGAGAGGTTGCCGATGCTCGCCATCCTCCTGCCCCGGAAATTCGTTCATGACTGGCCGGAAGTCGTCCCCGTCCTCCAGTCCAACACTGATCGCGTCTGTTCCCCATTCGACCTGCACGCGACCCTGTCGCACCTCCTCACCCGTTCGGCCAATCGGAGCGCTCGAGGTCGCAGCCTCTTCACTCCCCTCCCCCGAACCCGCACATGCCAAGATGCGGGCGTTGCCCGTCACTGGTGCACTTGTGCGCACTGTATCTCCCTGAGGCCCAGTCTGGCCGGCATTTGGCCGAGTGTGGTGCGGAGGGCGGTCGAGACCACCTTAGACAAAATCAACGCCGCCACGAGGGTTCTCTTCGCACCCGACGGCGTGAGACTCGTCGACGCCTGCGAACGCCTCGACTTGGACGAGGTAGGTTAAGGCGTCTAAGAGTTCTTTCAGGTAGCCCTTTAATAAACACCTCTTCCTGTCCTCGGTCCCGATCGTGGACCTCGTCAACGCACTCCACTTCCGTTGACTAGAAGGCGTCACAGTCGCGTGGAAAACTCTCCCGAGAAGAAGCCCGATGGTTTGGCGGGACAGCAAACACCTCGTTGTTGGTCTCGCCTCCGCTGACTGCCCCAATCACACTGTTACGTGCGCATATCGTGGCACGTGCACCGCTACCCTGGCCGAGGCTGCTCCGCCTCATCGCCAGTGCCACCCGCTGTTGTTTACCTTGGGCCCTCGTTATCACACGGAGGCCGGTAACTGGCGTGCCTGGTCGCTGCGACGATCAATTTGGTGTGATGAGGGCCACAAATAAACTTAGTGGTCTTTTACGGCGGAACACGGAGCCTCGACGACTCTACTACTGCGCGTCACGTATGTGTGACGCTTCATCTGCTCACGTAATGCGGATTCGGGGGAGCACGGAGATGAGGTTATAATGCAGATGAGTGGTTTTTTAAACCAGGGAATCAGCTTCCTTCGGCCTCGATCATTACAACTGGCAACTTTGGCACTTTTTTTGGGCCGCAACTTTTCCACCGCCAGTGTGTCAAATGTGGGATCGGCCAACAGACTTGATTACCTCGGCAGAGAAGGTCTGGAAGACCACAAGGCAGACGAAGGTCGAGGAGAGGGAGAGAGAGTCTTTAAGAGGGCTAAAGTCTGCACTGCCTCTTTCAGATCATTTCTGCCGAGATCCCCCGGCTCTCGCACGACCTCGTTCGCTTCCGCGGCACCGCTGACCGGGACGGTCGAGTGCCCCTTTTCGGTGCGACCGACGAGGATTCGGCCGCCTCCCCACTGCGACTGCATTTCCGAGTGAAGCCCAAAGAGGCGCATTTTGAGGTGCTCCTCCATCGTGACACCGACGGCGGCGCATTTCGGCCGCCCGCCCTGGAGAACATTCGACGTCTGGACGCGTTTGAGGAGCACGCCAAATGCCTGGACCCGCAAAAATGGAGTCAAGCTCGAAAACTGTGCATCTGTCGATAGTGTTTGGCCGCTTTTTACACCCCCTTGTGTACATGTCTCTTCAAACCCACCGCTCTCAGTTGAATTAGAGAAAAAAATACACGATGATGACGCGAGCAGCTCCGTGCTGCTGTCCGCCTCCGCCTCGTCGCAGTCCGCAAGCGCCGATTCTGTGGCATTCTCCCCTACTTTGCGGGTGGTGACCGTGGAGACGCCTTCCACACACGTTGGGCAGAAATTTAACTGTTGCCAAAGGACTAAACGCTCGGCTGACTTGATTTGGCCCCTGAGGGAAGGAGGAGGTGGACGGGAGGGCGGGGCGGGGCGGGGCGGCCACGAATGGGACGAACTGCCAACTGGCCGCAGGTCCGAATGCCCACGAGAGGCTTTCAACTCTCCCCACCGCATTCGAACTGGCGTTTCATCAAGCGTCCATTTGTCAGCGCTGTTGCGTGGCTTACCTCGAGAAAATGTTGTTTGGCTTTAATGGGCATCCGGTGTGAGAGGAGGCTGCGGGTAAACAAAGTAGGACACATCGACGGCGAAAATTGTGTGTGTGTGTGTGTGTTTGTGTGTGTGTGTGTAAATCATTTCGATTCCATGGGCGCGCGTGAGCGAAGACGTCTTCGTCCGAGGCGGCGGCGGCAACCAGGTGATGCTGCTGAAGCGGCCGCGAGCGCGTCTGCTGGGGGAGGAGGACGGAGTCGGTGGTCGGAGACTGTCGAAGGTGCTCGTGGAGGGGAACACTTCGGCCGGGATCGCGGCGGTGTCGGTCCAGACGCCGATCGAGCGCGACGTCCGTCCAGAGGCGGCTGTCGGGGCATCGAGGCGAGGCGTTTCAATGCCACGAGGGCATCGACGAGGAGAGGAGATCAGCTTGTCACCGAGTGCCAATTTTCCCCCAAAATGCGCTAAACGCATGTCAAATCTAATCCGAGCCTGAGGTGGATGGGGATCGCCACACTCACTCACTTTACATCCTTCTCCTCCTCGGCTCCTCGTCCTCCTTTCCTTTGCTTTGAAGGCCTTTCACCCTGACAGGGACATCGTCTTCAAAAGGTTGAAGAGCTGAGAATGTTTAGGAGCGAATGAAAAAGACTGAGCGTAAGGTAATTCGAAGGCTGTGCAATCATTGCGCTTTCATTCAGAGCATTCGAGTCAATCGCGTGCTATCGCGGAATACATCAGTCTCAGGGTGCGGAGAGGAATGGAACGAGGAGGCGGAGGGAGGAGGAAAAGAAGGAGGAGAAGACTGTTTTCCCCGGTTGTATACACAAAACTCACTCTTAGTCCGATCGAGAAGTTGATCAGTTGCAGGACATCACACTGGACTCCGAGGCCGGCGTGGAGGAGACGGTGTCAGCGGGTTCCATGCCTGGGCGCCAAGATTGTCAAATCGTTAATTCGCTTCCTCTTCTTTCTCCTCCTCTCGTTCCACGGGAAAGTCATGGCGAGTCAGTTGTCTGCAGACGGCGCTTGGAGAGAGGCAGTGCAAGAGTATTTGCTCGGGGGGCTGAACGTCCCCGCAAGAGGAAAGAATATTTGAGATTTTTGTTAAAACATGACCTTAGGGAGCAAAATGGGGGTGTAGAAAAGGTGAGGTGAATATGGCGTTGATGGCAAAGGCCATTAGAATGTTTGTTCGTTGGAGGAGGAGTCAGGGAGGAGGAGGGAGGAGGAGGAGGAGGAGGAGGAGGAGGAGGAGGAGGAGCGATGATTGCAAAGCTGTGGCAATCACATTAAAGTGAACACTCAACAACACCCGTGCGCGCCGTCGTCCGCCCCGACTGTTCGCCTTCCCCGTTGCTCGTCACTCGGTTCCCCTGACCTGCCAACAAAAGTGTCTGTCCACACCCGCCACTTGCTTCCTTCCTTCTTTCCATCCATCCATCCATCCATCCATCAGTCCATCCGTCGAGCCATTCGCCAACTCGAGCCGTTCGTCGACGTCTTCGCGTATAAAGTCATCCACCAACTTCGTGTCCCTAAACTCAGCAGTTCACCGAGAATCTTCGTTGAACGTCTGTTTCACCCCGACTCCATTGCCACGCTCTCTTGGCTTGTGTTCACCCAATTGGTGGCTGCCGACTTCCCCGAAGACACACGGGAAAGGCGCCTTATTTCCTGCTGTCGCCCAAACTCACAGACGAGTCGCTCAAACACCTCGTGACAGTGACAGTGACAAGTCACCTGCAGTAATGGGAGAGATGCATTCACTTGATGGTCAAGGTAGTTGGAGAGATACCGACGCGCTTCCCTCGAGTGGTGGTGGTGTGAGAGCGGTTGCTGTCGAGGGATTTTCTCCCCGAAGGGGGAAACCGAATGAGCGAAGGGCCCACCAAAGTGGCAGCGGGTCTCTCGTTGCTCGCCACCGATTGGCGACCATTTCACCGGAATTTTTCGCATTCCAAATGCGCTTAGGGGAAAATACACTCGAGCACCCATCGCACACCCAATTTACACCCGAATAAGTCGTCGATGTGTACAAAAAATATGTAAACACAAATCATTTGCCATCGTATTAAATTTCCACTCAAAACTGTTAAGTGAAAGAGCTGTTGAAATGACTTTTCTGAGATGGACGGTTATTGGCCGACAAGCATTCATTTCAAATTCTTCTCATCGGCTCCTCCTCCTCCTCCTCCAACGTGCTCGGTCGGGCCTCTGATCCCATTTGCACTTCGTCGTCGATGTGCGCAAAATAGGCAAACGGACAGACCGGTTAACCACGAAAGCTAAAATTCCTTTTCAATCCAACTGAATTTCCTCAGGTGGATGGGAATTGGCGAGAACGCATCCACTGTGTATTCTTTCTCCTCTGCTTCGCCTTCGCCTTCGCCTTCTCCTCTCGTCCTCGTCCTTCTCTGCCCCTTCAGTCTCCGCCTCCTCCTCCTCCACCCTCGTGCTCCACCCACGTCGACCAACTGGTGGCTCCCCTTGAGGTTCACCGACATATTCTCCTGCCGCCACTGCCGCACATTTTCAACATATCGCGGCGCTTGTAGTCGAGAATTCGCGTTTCTCACGGCCAAATGGGCATGCACCCAGCGAAACCAAAGCAATGCACCCCTCAGATAACGTCAACTCTGCCTCCGCAGGTCTGGACCGACTCAGTCTGATGCTCCTTTTCATATTCCTTAAGGGCACACTTCAAACGCCCCGTCTCCTCGCTCTTTGTCCCTACTCCAAGACTTACTTTTGCCAACTCGAGGCTCCACCGCTTCCATTCTCCTGGTGTCGCTCGACTTGCCCGCATACCTTGATTCTCGGAGGTACGACTGATGCTTTGGCTGCCTGTTTCCATGCTCCCCTAGGAGTATAATCCCATTTCTTGTGCAACTGTCTTTTATAAATCACCAAATACCCCGTAACGCTGCCTGTGATGGTGGTGACGTCCAAATACGGCGATGAAGGTGCTGGTTCTTTTCGCCGTCTCTTCGGGCATCATAATGACGTTCCCCTTCCCCCGCCCCCGGCCCCGCCTTTTCCGCCTTCTCCGTCCCAGTTGCCTACAGCCTCGCAGAGAAGAGGGCGGGTTGGAGGCGGTGAGAGACTGTTGCTGTTGTCCATCCAATTCGGAAGGCCACGGGCCATCGAGAATCCCGTTGAGAGGAATAATAATGCGAACAAACACTTCTACACTCTTCCCGATAGATACTGCGCGGGTTGTTGGTTTTTTGTATATAAAAAAACACCGTTACGTAGGTTGTTGGTGTACGAGAATGCGTAAACAGACGTGGCGTCACACATGTGTGACGCGAGGTGGCATTTTGTTACCGAGCGACTGGAGTTCAAGCTGGTCCCTCCGAGAGGTCGAGGACACCGCGACACCCACATTTTTCTGTGTGACCTGCTCAGTTGTCTTCCTGTTGTTGTCGGGACTCAAATCGTTTAATACTGGTGTTTTTATTCTCGTCAACATTACATGTTGGCGTTCTTCGATGACCGAAGGAAAAGCGCCCTCCCGAAATGCCCAACGGGCGTTGGGCGCCAGTGGTAAGCAGCGAACGCGGACACCAGTGGAGGAGGAAAAGCCTCAGAATCGCCCATTCGCCCATTCGCCCATCCGTCCAACCTTCCACCCGCTGCCCCAATTCACTCGCCCATTCATTCGTGAAATCCTCCTTCCACGCACCCTTCACCCAGTCTTTTCCGCGTTCCGCCACTACCTACTGTCCGTCCGCCCTTGGCTCCACATTTAGTCGGCGAACCGCCGAGCCACTCACCCACTCCACGTCTATTCGACCACGGAATAGCCAGAATATTTGACAGAATGACAAGGACTTGGGGACGCGGTCCGGCATGGCGGAAAAGGACGGGAGTGTTTGGGATTCACGAGGTGCCCCTCTTCACGAGAATGCCTACTTCCTTCGTGGGGCGGGTAAATCAGCAGAAACTGGCCGGGGAAGAAAATCAAAAAAGAGATACGATGATGGGCAGGGAGGAGGCCGAAGGCTGCAAGAACTGGAAGCCAGCGGAGGGCAAGAAGGCGTTTCACTGGCTAACAACACCTTCATTGCCAGTGAAACGTCTCCGTTGCCGAGGGAATCTACTGCGAATCGAGGGTGATGGGGACGCGGGGAGGCCGGGGCGCGTCTGGCGGACAGCGCACTATTCGGGTATCTCGAAGGGGGCGGGCATCTTCGTCTCCCGCGGCTCCACGTCCCAGATGTCGCGCGCGTACTCGCGAATGGTGCGGTCGGAGGAGAACTTCCACGCGCCTGCAATGTTGGCCAGCATCATCTGCGCCCAGCGGGTCTCGTCCTGCACGCAAAACAAGGCGACTCGCAGTGAGGTGCGGAGAAGACGACCTGCGACCTTGTTCCCATCTCTAACTTTCAGTTACTACTTCGCGGATTAAATAATTTGTTGTAGAACCATGCATCACGCCGCCTGCGCCTACTTCACTGCATGGAAGGGTTCCGAAGCCTCCTAACGCGGCGATTGGCTTTCAAGATGGCCAGTCCAGCGGAGACGAGCGGACTCACCATGTAGGCCGCGTCCACCTCCGCCTGCGCCCGCATGTAGTCGGCGAAGTCGGCGCAGAGCATGAAGCGGTCGCCGAACATCATGGTCTTGTAGATGTCCTTGAACAGATCCGGTTGGTCGGGCGAGAAGTAGCCACCGTCGATTTGCGAGAGGACCAGTTCGAGTTCCGGACAGGCTTTGATGTACTCCTGGGAGTCGTATCTGCCAGGGTGCAAGCGACAAAGTGACTGGGACGCGCCGAGTTTTGGCGAGGGGAAGGAAGAAGTCGGAGGAGTTCAAAAAGTCGAAGTTTGGGCTTAAATTGTGACTGGGCCGCGTGGAAGGTGGGGAAGGAGAGGGAGTGCCGAGCGGTGAGTTGCGACGTACCCTTTGCGATTGAGTTCCTCAACCTGAGCCACAGTCATCCCGAAGATGAACATGTTCTCCCGTCCGCACTCCTCGCACATCTCGATGTTGGCGCCGTCCATTGTGCCCAGGGTGAGGGCGCCGTTTACCTGAAGACGGAAAAAGCAGGCGGGAGGGAGGGAGGGAGGAGACCGAAATCCCCTTTTCGATGAAACGGTGGCCATAAGGCAACTCAGCACTCAACATATCCGTATGCGAGACAAAAACACTCTTGGAGAGGAGAGAGAGGACTGCGTCTTTCAAAGTGAGAGCATTTTCAATTAACTACAACATAAATTTAAAAACTTGTTCCACGGGGATATTTCCCTCCTCCTTCATCTCACCTCACCTCAACTAGACCTGCTCGTCCATTGCCGTTGCCATGTCCACGTCGACAGTCGTTCTAAATTGGCCTAATCAGAAGGCACTCAACAGCCTCTCCCACCAACCGACCCTCGCTTCGCAACCATCCACTGTTACTCCATCCTTCTGCCCTCAACCTCCTCGTCAAACTCTTCGATGCGCCCGCCAACCAGCCTCCTCCCCCCCCTCCGTCTGCCCTCCTCCTCCTCCTCCTCCTCCTCCTCCTGCTGACAACACCCGTCGCCTCCACCACCACACGCCATCCACACCAACCATACCACGACACACACCAGCGCACCCACCCACCCACATACACGCCATCTCTGCTTCTACGGGGGGCCAAGAAGGACGAGGAGGTGAGACAAGACTCGGTCCACTGCCGAGTCGTCGTCCAGTGGGGGGCGAATGCGTCGAAGGGGCTGTCACTCACCATGAACTTCATATTCCCAGTTCCCGACGCCTCCGTCCCAGCCGTCGAGATCTGCTGCGACAAGTCCGCCGCCGGAAATATCTTCTCCGCCAACGACACCCGGTAGTTCTCCAAGAACACCAACTACAACAAAGACAACCTCCACACTCACACCACTTCCCTCCACATTGCCAGCCTCATCTCCTCTCCCACCACTCCACTCCTCCTCCTACCCCCATCTCCTCTCTCCTCTCTCCTCCTCCTACCGCTCCCACTCCCACTCCCACTCCCTCCTTTCACTCGTCCTCGGACACCGCCGCATCCGCCGACACCGTGAACGGGACAGGCTAGGGGGGGGAGTCGCAGAGGCCCAAGGAGACGGAGGAGTCGAAGGAGACGAACGCTCACACGCCTGCCCACCCGAGCACGCACCTTCAGTCGCCCCTGCACGATCGGGTCGTTGTTGATGACCGCGCCAACCGCGTTGATCAGCTTGATGATCAGCTTCGCCATGTGGTAGCCCGGCGCCGCCTTGCCTCCGATCATCACGGTGCGCGGCACCATCTTCACGCTCGGATTCGCCTTTATCCGGTTGTACTGCGCTATCACGTAGAAGCAGTTCAGCAGTTGCCGCTTGTACTCGTGGATGCGCTTCACCTACATCCAACAGTCGAAAAGAAGACGCCAACAGTCAGTCAGTCAGCCCTCCCTCCTCTCCACCCCACCGCCTCCGGCCACTCTCCTCACCACGAGGAGCGCTCTTCCAACCAGTCGCCACCACAACACAACACAGCACAACAACACAGCACAGCACAGCGCAGCGCAGCACAGCACAGCACGTCCGTTCATTTCACTCCGCCGCAAACAATACTCCCCACGCCTCACCGCACTCTCACGCAGACTGACAAGTTGGCCTTTTCAACTGACAAGGCAACGAACGACCTCTCTCTCGGTTGCCAAGTCCCCTTCTGCTAGCCATCGCCGCTTATCAACGGCCTCCGGCCTCCGGCCTCCAGTCTCCGGTCTCCACCTTCCCCCTCCAAGTGTCCAAGTGTCCAACACGCGAGTAGCCGCACGGAAGGCGAGAAGGTTGCGTGCGTACACGGGTTGCAGCAGACATACAAACATCCACGAGTCCTCCGTGTCTTTGCCTCAATCAGTCGACAGCCTGGCTGTCCGCTTCCGCGAATCCCCACGGCCAGGGGACATCGCAGTTGGACAATTCGCACTCCCAACTGCTTTTCACGACGGAGGCGGCTGCCTCACCTCACCTCACCTCACCTCACCCTGCCTTGCCTTGCCTTGCCTCTGGTTTGCCTCACTTTCTTCGCGGATAACTGCACAATTTCACACCAAACAACGAAACACATGCCACGCGAACCACTTTTGTGTTCACCAGCAGTAAATTCACGGAGGAGTAAATGTTCATTTTGCATAATGCCTCGGAGAAGATGTCTGCCAATTTACAGTGGCCATCTCCACCACCACGCGAAAAGACACAGCCACGCTTTGTGAAGAAGATTCCGGTTAAAAGGCGACAATTTTGTGCAAGAAAGCGCATTAACTCAGTGTGCTCCCAGGCAAAGTAAGAGCAGCCAAGCATTCACAGACTACCAAAAAATAAAGAGGAAAAAATAAGTGAAATGTTCTCTAAGTACATTCGAGCCTTCCGTGGAGACAAGCATTTGTTGATGAAGCGAGAGAACGAAGGCGAGGGAGGAGAAAAAGCTTTTCCGCCCAATTGCCACTCTCCCAACTCTTTTACAACTAACACAACACACTCGTCGTCGTGGAATGGCGAATCTGCTTCGCCTTCGGGTGTTCCAGACACCCGAAGGCGTCTGCCTCGCACACGCGCGGCCTTCGTTTAGGTTACCTGGAAGTCGAACAGGGTGGAGTCGTCAATGACGACGTTGTGGTGCTGCTGCATGTAGGCGGCGAACTTCGCCTTGTTCTCGCGTTTGATGCGCATCAGCGTCTGGAGGAATTCGACGTTGTTGGCGAGGCGGCGCAGGTCCTTCAACTTCTCGAAATTCGTGATCCAGTCTTCGCTCCCGAGCGCCTCGACAATCTCATCGGAGAGCGAGGGGTTGCACAGGAGAAGCCAACGTCGGGGCGTAATACCATTCGTCTTATTCTGAAATTTCTCCGGCCACATCTCGTAGAAATCATGAAACCTATAAGACACCGTCCCATCATCATCATCAGCCCATAAAAGGGAGAATGGGAGGCAACCGCTCAATTCCCACCACGACCCGCAGCCGTCGTGCACCCTCGACGGGCACCCAACCAGCCTTCACAGCCAACTGTTGCACATTTTTTTTGTAAATATACACGTACACATCGTTCTTGATGATTTCCGTATGCACTGCAGAGACGCCGTTCACAGCGTGGGAGCCGATTATACACAGAAAGGCCATGTTGATGCGTTTCTCGCCGTCCTCCTCGACAATCGACATGCGACGAAGACGGTCCATGTCGCCGGGCCACTTCTCCAGCATCAACTGCAAGTGAAAGTGAGAGGAGGCGCTTAAATACACAAGAATTCAGGGAGCCTGAGGAGGACGTGTGGGATGGGAGTCTCTCCTCCTTCCTGCCCCCACTATCCCCCTTTTTCGATCAGCCCATAGAAAAAAAACATTGCCGAGTGGGACGCATCACTCACGTCGAGAAACTCCTGGTTAATGCGGTAGATGATCTCCAGGTGACGGGGCAGAAGACGCTCGAGCACCGCACACGGCCAACGCTCCAGAGCTTCGGGCAGGACTGTGTGGTTAGTGTAGGCAAAGGTAGCACAGCTAATCTTCCACGCCTGAAACACGGAAAAATTAAGACGAGAGGAAAGCAAATTGGGTAATGCATGAGGCGGACAAATGATACAAGGAGCGATAGGCGGATGGGAAAAGTTGTTAAGAACGAGAACACGTGGGTGCGCAAATGCGAATCGAGAGCAAAGTCTCCCTCCAGGAGCGTCCAGGGCAAGACTTCCCACTCTACTCATTCCACTCAGCTACGAGGAGTCGACGCGCGGTCAACTGCCTTCTCCAATCAGGTTCGGGCGAGGAGGTTGAACAAGGACGTTCCCGGTTGCCGGGGACTTCGAGGCTACAGATTGCCTATTCAAACGAGATATTCGTGCGAAGGTGTTGATGTGCGCAGGCGACAACAACGACACAGCTTGCGGTGCTCGCTCTCTCTGCCTTTACCAAGTTAACAAGGAGTAGACATTCCGTCTCGTCTCCTCGACCTCCTGTGACGTGACCCACGACAAAATGGAATCCGTCGAAAGTGCCTTTGCTCGAGGGAGTCAAAGTAGACGAGGATATGTAAAAAGGCAAAAGGGGAGTAAACCAACCTTCTTCCACTCCATGCCCTCCACATCAACGAGGATGCGCATGAGTTCAGGGATGGCAAATGAAGGGTGGGTGTCGTTCAGTTGGATTGCAACCTTGTCGGGAAGGCCGTCCAATGACCTTTTACCACCACCCGAAACCCGATATCTTCGAATTATATCCTATTAATACACAGGAAATGGGAGTTTTGATAGCATTAAAATTGCTAAGAAGTCAATTTATCACATGATTGTATGTAGAGCATGAAGAAATTACATGTGAGTGAAGAAAAAGAATGAAAGTGGTACCTGTAGCGAAGCAGCAATAAGGAAATACTCCTGTTTGAGACGAAGTTCTTTTCCTTCAAAGAAATTGTCATTGGGATAAAGTACACGGGAAATGTTTTCGGCGGTGTTGCGCCCTACAACAGCCTAAACGAATAAGAAAAATGAATGACAAAAAAATTTTTAGGAGAAAGATAGAGGAAGGGATCAAGCAAAAGGCGTACATCAATGTAGGCACCCGTGTTGAAGATTTGCAAATCGAATCCAGAAGGCGCCTTGGCCGACCACAGACGCAAAGTGTTGCATGTATTGTTGCGATAACCCGGGATCGGAGTATCGTACGGCATCGCAAACACTGCCTGTGCGTTCACCCACTTCCGCCTCCCATTCCCCGCGTCCTCCACTTGACCATAAAAATTCACTGGGTAACAGTACTCAGGTCGACCCTTCTCCCACGGATTGCCGTAACGCAGCCACTCGTCCGGCTCCTCCACCTACACCAACACACGCAACCCATTACACGGCGTCCCATGCCAACGTCTCCACTCACCTGCCAACCATTCCTTATGGTCTGCTCGAAGATCCCGTAATCGTAGCGGATTCCATAGCCATAGGCGGCAAGTCCCAGGGTCGCCATGGAATCGAGGAAACAGGCGGCAAGGCGACCCAGACCTCCGTTGCCCAGACCCGCATCCGACTCTATCTCCTCCAACTCCTCAATGTCTAGACCCATCTACAATGGCAATGGCAGTGGAAGGAAGCACGTGTGCTTCAACAAGCACTCCGATGCTAGTGATCTTAACCTCAACTTAGATAGTGGCTTGCCTGGTAGAGGGCTTCGTCGATGGCAGCGGTGATGTTGACGTTCATCATGGTGTTAGTCAGTGTGCGACCCATGTAAAATTCCAGTGACAGATAATAGACCCGCTAAATATATTTAAAGGCGAAATTAAGGTTGTTATATACGTTACACTAAAAAATGGTTATTCCGTCAAGAATTAATGAAGCTATCATGATTGCTAGATGGAAGATACCTTGGGATCTTCTCGAAAATAAGCCTGTTGGGTTCGAATCCAGCGCGAGCAAAGATGATCCCAAACAGTTTTTGCAAGTGCGAGGTAAAAATCCCGGGGAGTTGCGACATTTCTGTCCTTAACTAAATCAAAATGTAGGTGGCGATTGAAGGCATTTTTCAAATTGGCGACATTTTCGACCTCAGCTATGCCCCGGACACTGATCTGCTTCCGCTTCTCGAGTTCGTACTTTTCATAGGACATAGTGAGCGAAGGGTCGAAGACGATGCCATTCTATTTTATATATTGGCAGACAGGTATATTCTGACCTATTACTATCCTCTGTGTTGCAATGTGTGATTACTTAAAACAAATCCAAGGCTGTTGTGAAATTATTGCGCAAAAGGAAGAAATTGTTTCACATAAGAAGGCTTATTAACACATAACTTTGTATAGCTGCTTTCTATCTAATAAACAGATGACCGTGAATTATGGCTGAATAGGAGATTCTTACCTAACATTTTGGAAAGTAATGGTATCCATGACACCTTGCACATAAAAATTTATAATTTCGTTGATTGGCTGAACAAGTTGTTTAATATTATTGGTCCCCGAAGTCTTGCTTCACTTTCCAAAACCAGGCCTTTTTAACTACACAACAAGGAGAAAGTGAGAGCGAATTGCACGAATGGTCCGAAGCAACGAAAAACCACTTTCACTGCCGAATTCAGATATAACCGGCACCAATCGCAACATTACGATGTATCAGTGATTTACTACATTAATTTGTACGAGGAATTGGATATACTCTGCGGTAATATGGAAACAGATAGTCAAAGCATCAATCGTACCTCCGAAAATCAAAAGTATGTCACGCAAGTCAATCGATATCACAGAATGACGTAGCAGAGCTTCGATTTGGCAAAGGTAGGCCTTGAGGTTGCGACAAATAGTGAGGTGAGAGGAGCGTTTAAATTGTCTTCGATGCAGACTTGGACAGATAGAGTTGAAGTTATCTGATGTGCATTGCATCGGCTTTTTGGGTACATGCCCACTTTACTGTGAGAAACTCGAATACTCGGCTACAAGTACCGCGATATGTTGAAAATGTGACAGTGGCAGCAGAAGAATTTGCCGACGAACTTCAAGAAAATCTCGCCATTGGTCGACGCGGATGGAAGACGAGAGCAGAGGAGGAGAAAGAAGACTTCGGCTACGAACATTAGCGTGTAAAAGGCCTATAAATGTCGCCTCCCCAACGCACCCTGGGCTCTTAACCCTCGCGAGTGAAACAGCTTCTTCCTCATTCCCGCATCAGCGCAACCTGTCGAGTTTGCGACGGTGGTTGCCCGAGCAACCGTTCCACTGCCCGTCGCTCGGTCTGCAGTCCTCCTCCTCTCACACTCTCTTGAGGGGAGCAGTCAGGGGGAAGGAGATGTGGCCAGTGAACCTCTCCAACACGATTCGTGAAGGTAGCACAATGGGTAACGTAAGTTTATAAAAATGTTCTTTTTACGCCAATTATAGACCCGTAAATCGGGTAGTTACGGTTTGCAAGGTGTCCCTAGTGAAATAGTGAGAGTTCTAGAGTGCAAAGTAGTTTGCGAACATCCTTGACGAGTTCATCAAAATCTTTTTAGCTTTAGCTATAACTCCACCACTCGCTTGTTCACTAGGATCGCCACAATCTACTTAACTTTTTTTCAAACTCCAAACCTTATTCTTTTTCCCGTTGACAAAAATCAGAATTTTACGAGGATTTGTGAGGTCAACGGCTGAAAATCTACTACTCCACCTCCTCCTCCTTCCTCCATACTTCTACCTTGTAGACGAGAAAAATGTGGTTCACGTTTTTATGTGATAGAAGCCGAATCACCGTTGCAGCTGAAGATTTTCCTTGGAGCTCCCCAAGATCCTCCGACCAAACCAGAGGTCTTGTAGCTTTCGCTGCTGGAGCGTGTCATTCTGCCATTCGTCACAATGCGTCACCAGAGAAAATGGCAAATCTTTTCAAAAAATGCACTGGAGACCTACCGTCGTTCTCAATAGCGTAGCGGGCAGTTCTTCTATGCAAATTGTAGCTAGCAACGGATTTATTAAGTCAAGAATCAAATTTTACTATATTCCATTCTCGGACTGCCTATTAGTGGGTGCAAGGATGACAAGGATTTAGCCGATGAGAAGAAACGTATACCTAAGGAAGCAATAAGGACTCTGCTCTGTCCCCCAACGCATGCAACCAAAGCAGAGTGCTCAGGTCGACCAGAGAGGGGGTAGTTCTGGGATTCGCTTTATTAAACATCGAAAGTGACACCTGTCGGCGGCGTCACGTAGCTTGTGCAGACCCATGGGAGTAGTTTTGAACTAACGATGATCACGACTGAAAATAAACCTCTTCAGCTTCACGAAAAATAGGTCAAAACATATGATTTAAACACAGTGTAGATCCCGAATTAAAAGCAACTGGATGCGGACAATTTCAAAGTAAATTTGAAAGGACTTCATGTGTCTTAGTTAACAGTAGATTATAGTATTTGCACAAATACAAAGGAATAAAAAGACTGCACTTCGAACGGACGCCATTGTGTCGAAAAATTTTGACTTGAACGTTAACGTATGGAAGTAGAAATTTTTATTGTAAAGTAAATTAACCTTATTCCCAAAAGGGCGAATTGCGGGAGACTTCCAACTGCTGAAAAAAAATATTTTAAAAACAAATTAATAACGCGGTGTATTGATCATCATGGCAAACATCATGACTATAATTCCATCAAAACGGAACCGTTTTCGATAAGTAGTCACGTTGAGAAGTAGCCTGTTATCACTAACTCATCTCATACTCATAAGTCCTATTATATGCATGTATATGAATATGCGTTAATATTGAGACGCAAAAATCATTATAATATGAATTTAAACATGACTTTTTTTGTTTAGTTGTATCGTTTACATCGCCCCCAAATACTGCGGCGGTGATCGCCTTTGGAATCGGTTGGCTCATCGGCGGGGATGTCTCTCGATAAACTTGATTTGGAGAAGAGGAAGCAAATTAGCGTGCGTGGTATTGCCCAGGTTGAAAACGTTGCTAATCTTAAAACCTCATTTAATCGTCATCTTCATTTCGACATCGTAAAAGACCGTAATGTTGCCACCCCAAGGGACTTTTACATGGCGCTCGCAAAAACTGTCTGGGACCACCTCTGTTCACGTTGGATTAGAACCCAGCAGGCGTATTATAAGGAAGACCCAAAGGTGACGTATGTTTGACTTTTGTATATTTTCAAACGGTAGATGTGCACCACGTAGTCTATTTCAGTGAAATAAATACTGGGGTCGTAAACCCCTGCTCTGAAAATTCGCCCTTATTTCGAATTTGTTGGATTGAACACTACAGTAGTATGTGTGGTAAACCATGTTTTTAGCAGCTTTTCCATTATTCAATTACAATTAAGTTCAAAGTACTGCTTTTTACATACTCAGATTGACATCACAGCTCTGTGGTAGGTTATTTGTTTAGTTTTGTGTTACTTTTATCAAATCACGCTGATTTTTATAACAAATACTATGGATCTTTCAGCGAGTCTATTATCTGTCACTGGAATTTTACATGGGTCGCACACTGACTAACACCATGATGAACGTCAACATCACCGCTGCCATCGACGAAGCCCTCTACCAGGCAAGCCACTATCTAAGTTGAGGTTAAGATCACTAGCATCGGAGTGCTTGTTGAAGCACACGTGCTTCCTTCTACTGCCATTGCCATTGTAGATGGGTCTAGACATTGAGGAGTTGGAGGAGATAGAGTCGGATGCGGGTCTGGGCAACGGAGGTCTGGGTCGCCTTGCCGCCTGTTTCCTCGATTCCATGGCGACCCTGGGACTTGCCGCCTATGGCTATGGAATCCGCTACGATTACGGGATCTTCGAGCAGACCATAAGGAATGGTTGGCAGGTGAGTGGAGACGTTGGCATGGGACGCCGTGTAATGGGTTGCGTGTGTTGGTGTAGGTGGAGGAGCCGGACGAGTGGCTGCGTTACGGCAATCCGTGGGAGAAGGGTCGACCTGAGTACTGTTACCCAGTGAATTTTTATGGTCAAGTGGAGGACGCGGGGAATGGGAGGCGGAAGTGGGTGAACGCACAGGCAGTGTTGCGATGCCGTACGATACTCCGATCCCGGGTTATCGCAACAATACATGCAACACTTTGCGTCTGTGGTCGGCCAAGGCGCCTTCTGGATTCGATTTGCAAATCTTCAACACGGGTGCCTACATTGATGTATGTTAAAGCTTTGAACTTAAGTTGACTTCGTTATGGTTTTGGTACTTCTTAGCTTTTACATTATGCTTACTTTACCTGTTGCAATCAATAAACTGTGCTTTTCCTCTTCCCCACAACCGGTTTTATTTCCCTCTGTTTTTCGTTTTATTGCTTAATACCCGTGGTGGGTGATCATGTCGATAAAATTTATACGGACCCTTTTTTCGCGGAAATTTTTCCTCTGTCTTGGTCAATAACCTTTCACCAAGTTTTTGTTTGTACTCCAAGTAGTGTAAATTTTATCGTCGTCGTTTCTGTCGGTCTCTGTGTAATTGTATGCCTTAGGCATCCTGAATTGTTCCTTCTCTTCATCTACACGGTTTTAGGATTTGTTTGTTGCTGAAATCCCTCAACTGATATTCTTAACTTCATTGAAATAATTTTCATGGTAATCTTAACCCTTTAGGATTGCATCCCAACCTAAAGCTATGTTTTTTCTCTACGCAAATGATAAAAATGGGTTTTATTCACCTAGTCTTCCGGATGCTTATGAGTTCTTAGGTTGCAAATAGCAGTTTTGTGTATCATTTGTTCGATTTTTCCGCGCCCGTCCGACCAACACAATTTCATTGGTTTACCGTCACCTGATTGACTCCGCGTCAGCCCAGGGGAATGGCTGAAGTTCTTTCCCTGTCCCATTGGCTGCCAGAATCACGTTCGCAAATCGGGCTAAGTGACAGGTTTCCCTACCTGTGACCCACGTTATGTGCGAATTACTTGATACAATACTTTGATGATAATTATTTACCTCTTAATTAGGCCGTATGTGGTCGCAATACCGCTGAGAATATCTCCCGTGTACTCTATCCCAATGACAATTTCTTTCAAGGCAAAGAACTTCGGTTGAAACAGGAGTACTTCCTTGTCGCAGCCACCATTCAGGTTTGTACTGGCCGACTCCGTCTTAATGCAGCTTAAGGAGATAGATTTCAACCATAATGGACATCGGTTGAGCCGTTCACTTTAATTTATGCAGGATAATGCTTAGATTCATAATGTATTTAACAACGAGTGCTCTCGTGATCCTTTGCCTCAAACTCTTGAATCACTTACCTGCCCTTATTTTAACACTGAGTAGTCTGAGTTACTCCCAATTTCATGTAAATCAAAAGTACTAAAACTTTACCGTAACCTGTGCATCAGTTTCATGTTAGGACAGTTTCAACAGACTTGAAATTTATTTTTTGAGGTGATATACTTTTCCATTATCGACCTGAGTGCATAACATCTTGAGCTACGATTGAATATGTAGTTGTTGGCATTGTCATAGGAGTTGCTTTAATGCAAATAAGTTAAACAATATGGTTAGTGAATTCGTATTCCAAATCGTGAGGCATCATTACTGACCTGCTGCAGACGGCAAATTAAGGAACTCTAATGTAGAAAGTCGGTCTTAAAAAACTTGTGCCATAATGTTGGGCATCACGCGTTCCAGAGCATTAGAATCTCAAATGACATTGGTTATTATCGTGCTTTACAATTGCTTCTGAACTGTCCGAACTTGATTGGAATTCAATCCGACCTGCCTAGAGTTATCAATGCTTCCAGTACTTCCTTGTGAGTAGAACAAGGCATAATTCAGACAGGCAATAAGTGTAAGTATTGAAGAGTTTTTATAAATATGCTGTAACCACCCTAATCGTTGGCTGTCTATAGATTTGATCAACTTTTTAGCTTTGACGAAGTATTATTAAATTTTTTGACAAAAATTGTCAAAGTTTCTTTACCACACGTCCAAAAATTTTTTAGTCACGAGGATTTTGATTTATGTGTGCCAGTATAAGTTTACTATAATACCCTAATTTCACTTTTTATCTCTTACGTTAAGGATATTCTGCGGCGCTATCGCATCACAGCGAAGGGACCGCGATCTCTCGACCATCTTCCCGATAAGGTTGCAATTCAGCTGAATGACACTCATCCCTCCTTCGCCATCCCTGAGCTGATGCGTGTCCTGGTTGATATTGAAGGCATGGAATGGGAGAAGGTTGGCTCCTCTGACTCTTGCTTATTTCCTTCTTTCTTATATGGTTCATAAGTCACCCCTAAAAGGATTTACAAGGTGCGCATTTTTGAGAATGTAGAAGTTGGTCATTCCTCCGTCTGCATCGCTTTTTTAGGCCTGGAAGATCAGTTGCAGCACTTTTGCGTACACCAACCACACCATCTTACCGGAGGCCTTGGAACGTTGGCCTTGCAGTATGATGCAGCACATTCTCCCGCGTCACCTAGAGATTATCTACCGCATTAATCACGAGTTCCTGCAGGTATGGAGGAAATGGACTCACTGTTGCCTTTCGAGTTTTCTTAGGGTTAAAATGTACAATATAAATGTTAAATATCAATTTTGAATTTTGAAGATGTTGCCATTGTTAAATGCAAAATCTCCTCCTCGCGGAATACTTTGCCTTGAGTATCACCCAGTTGAACGAGTTTGTATTGTGAAAACTTCTTTACTTTTCCTTTACAGTTGGTTCTGTCCAAATGGCCCGGGGATTTGGATCGTATGCGCCGCATGTCGATCATTGAAGAGGATGGTGAAAAACGTGTCAACATGGCTTACCTCTGCATCATTGGCTCTCATGCCGTGAATGGAGTCTCCGCAGTCCATACCGAAATTATCAAAAACGATACGTGAGTTAAAATGCCCTTTCCTCACCGTCTTCCGTCCCACTCATTCAACTGACTGACTGACTTCGCGCATTTAATAAATCCAGCTTCCACGACTTTTATGACCTTTGGCCTCAAAAGTTCCAAAACAAAACGAACGGCATCACGCCGAGACGTTGGCTCCTGTTATGCAATCCATCCTTGTCAGACGAGATCATGGAGGTCATGGGAGATGAGGGATGGATCACCAAATTTGAGCGGTTGAAGGAACTTCGCAAGTTTTCGGATAACGCTGGTTTTTTGCTCAACCTGATGCGAATCAAGAGGGACAATAAAGCGAAGTTCGCGTCGTACATGGAGCAGCGTTATAACGTCAAGATTGATCCCTCCACGATGTTTGACATTCAGGTGAGGTTTCGGTGGAATTAAAAGGAGTTATTTTTTTTGTGTTTGAGTCAATTCTGGTACCAGCAAATGTTTGACCCCACTGAAGGCTCGAATGTACTTGTTGGTCTGTGAATGCTTGGCTGCTCTTATTTTGCCTGGGAGCACTTTGAGTTAATGCGCTTTCTTGCACAAAATTGTCACCTTTCAAGCGGCATCTCGTTCACAGAGCGTGGCCGTGTCTTTTTCGCGTGGTGGTGGAGATGGCCACTGTAAATTGGCAGACATCTTCTCCGAGGCATTATGCAAAATGAACATTTGCTCCTTCGTGAATTTACTGCTGGTGAACACAAAAGTGGTTCGCGTGGCATGTGTTTCGTTGTTTGGTGTGAAATTGTGCAGTTATCCGCGAAGAAAGTGAGGCAAACCAGAGGCAAGGCAAGGCAAGGCAGGGTGAGGTGAGGTGAGGTGAGGTGAGGCAGCCGCCTCCGTCGTGAAAAGCAGTTGGGAGTGCGAATTGTCCAACTGCGATGTCCCCTGGCCGTGGGGATTCGCGGAAGCGGACAGACAGCAAGGCTGCCGATTGATTGAAGCAAAGACACTAAGGACTCGTGGATGTTTGTATGTCTGCTACAACCCGTGTACGCACGCAACCTTCTCGCCTTGCCTGTGGCTACTCGCCTGTTGGACACTTGGACACTTGGAGGGCGGAAGGTGGAGACTGGAGACTGGAGGCTGGAGGCTGGAGGCCGTTGATAAGCGGCGATGGCTAGCAGAAGGGGACTTGGCAACCGGGAAGGAGGTCGTTCGTTGCCTTGTCAGTTGAAAAGCCCACCTTGTCAGTCTGCGTGAGAGTGCGGTGAGGCGTGGGGAGTATTGTTTGCGGTGAAGTGAAATGAACGGACGTGCTGTGGTGTGCTGTTGCGGTGTGTTGTTGTGTTGTGTTGTGTTGTGTTGTTGTGGCGACTGGTTGGAAGAGCGCTCCTCGTGGTGAGGAGAGTGGCCGGAGGCGGTGGGGTGGAGAGGAGGGAGGGCTGACTGACTGACTGATTTACTGACTGACCGACCGACTGTTGGCGTCTTCTTTTCGACTGTTGGATGTAGGTGAAGCGCATCCACGAGTACAAGCGGCAACTGCTGAACTGCTTCTACGTGATAGCGCAGTACAACCGGATAAAGGCGAATCCGAGCGTGAAGATGGTGCCGCGCACCGTGATGATCGGAGGCAAGGCGGCGCCGGGCTACCACATGGCGAAGCTGATCATCAAGCTGATCAACGCGGTTGGCGCGGTCATCAACAACGACCCGATCGTGCAGGGGCGACTGAAGGTGCGTGCTCGGGTGGGCAGGCGTGTGAGCGTTCGTCTCCTTCGACTCCTCCGTCTCCTTGGGCCTCTGCGACTCCCCCCCCTAGCCTGTCCCGTTCACGGTGTCGGCGGATGCGGCGGTGTCCGAGGACGAGTGATAGGAGGGGAGTGGGAGTGGGAGTGGGAGCGGTAGGGAGGAGGAAGAGAGGAGAGAGGAATGGGGGTAGGAGGAGGAGTGGAGTGGTGGGAGAGGAGATGAGGCTGGCAATGTGGAGGGAAGTGGTGTGAGCGTGGAGGTTGTCTTTGTTGTAGTTGGTGTTCTTGGAGAACTACCGGGTGTCGTTGGCGGAGAAGATATTTCCGGCGGCGGACTTGTCGCAGCAGATTTCGACGGCTGGGACGGAGGCGTCGGGAACTGGGAATATGAAGTTCATGGTGAGTGACAGCCCCTTCGACGCATTCGCCCCCCACTGGACGACGACTCGGCAGTGGACCGAGTCTTGTCTCACCTCCTCGTCCTTCTTGGCCCCCCGTAGAAGCAGAGATGGCGTGTATGTGGGTGGGTGGGTGCGCTGGTGTGTGTCGTGGTATGGTTGGTGTGGATGGCGTGTGGTGGTGGAGGCGACGGGGTGTTGTCAGCAGGAGGAGGAGGAGGAGGAGGAGGGCAGACGGAGGGGGGGGGAGGAGGCTGGTTGGCGGGCGCATCGAAGAGTTTGACGAGGAGGTTGAGGGCAGAAGGATGGAGTAACAGTGGATGGTTGCGAAGCGAGGGTCGGTTGGTGGGAGAGGCTGTTGAGTGCCTTCTGATTAGGCCAATTTGGATGGACAAAGGCTGTGTGTGTATACTTTTTCTCATGTATCCTCTAATCGAAAGCAAGGTCTTTTGCTGCATTCAATTATGTGTATGTGAGTGACGTTGCCGCAGCTGAATCTTAAAGAGGAGAATTAGGAAGTGGGTCGTTAAGAGGTGAGAGAGAGAGGAAGTGTATTTCCTGCTTCGAGCCAGTGAAGAGATGCGTTAAACGCGTGCCTCGCATTTATTCGTGGCTTGTGGCAGTAGAAATGGTTTTGGAGCCTTTTTTGCGTTTAATTTTTAGTTCGATTTAGTATCTCAATGTTTTTGAGCCGCATGCTGACTTACTAATGTGCAAAACGTATCACCGGTCTCTGTGCCTGTGCAAGTGTGTATTTCTGTTAGATATTTGGGGTTAGCTAGTGTTAATTGGAGGTGCGGTGTGGTGAGGTGCTGTGTAGTGGGACAGGGTTAAATGAGGATGTGAAGGTTGGGTGGGACATCGTCGGTGTTGAGGACGCAAGTAATTAGACTTAGTTTGCTATTGTGGATAGCTCGTGTTCTCGAGGTTAACTTTGAGATGTGTTTTGTACCAATCGAGGACAGGTCTTCAGAGGTCCTCTTTGTTTGTCTAAGTGTGGATGGACTTGGCTCTGAAAAAAAAATCGGTTTTTGCAGCTCAACGGCGCCCTCACCCTGGGCACAATGGACGGCGCCAACATCGAGATGTGCGAGGAGTGCGGACGGGAGAACATGTTCATCTTCGGGATGACTGTGGCTCAGGTTGAGGAACTCAATCGCAAAGGGTACGTCGGCTTTCTCTTTAGGGATGAAGCATCTTTCTGTGCCGAACCATCACCTTCTTCATGGGTTACCCCTCCCGCCTCTTCACAATTGTCTGCGCGAAATGCCGCTGAGTTCGACACCTTAAGCGCTTTTGACATTTTTCTCTTAGGGAATAAGTGCACTGACCAAGTTCTATTTTTCATTGACATTAATAATCCTGGCCCACTTCAACTTTCTTTGCAGGTTTTTAGTTCTTTTTTTAAATGCCTCACCTGTGTACTCTACGTGAATCCTATATCTTTCTATTCCTTGCCTTTTTTCTTTTATCACTGTGGCCAATCGTCTCTCCAGTGCACTTCGTTGAAATTTCATTCCTACTTTCCTTCTCAGTTCATTCATCTAAATTTTTTGCTTTTGACTTTGGGTGTAAACTATTGCTGACTTTGCCTCTGAGTGAATGGGTCGACTCCCACGTCCCGCCCTCCCTTAATGCCGCCTAATGCGAACAGGCCATTACTGCTCTCTTCCACGCCTCCATGGTGCCGCATCGTTGAGCACTTTGATTTAAAAACGCTCATGCTTTCACCAACGCCTCGCTTTATTCACTGCCCCAGTTTGGGCACAGTCGCCTCTTAAACGCAAGTATTCACTCTTCGTTCCTTCAAATTTTTTCTTTGCCTTGTAGTTATAATTCTCAGAAGTTCATCGAAGCCTGCCCCGAGTTGAAGCAGGTGCTGGAGCAACTGAACAGCGGCTTCTTCTCGCCCGACCAGCCGGACCTCTTTAGCGACATCTACAAGACCATGATGTACGGCGACCGGTTCATGCTCTGCGCCGACTTTGCCGACTACATGCGGGCGCAGGCGGAGGTCGACAGGGCGTACGAGGTGGGTCTCCTGTGTCCCGCCTCCCCCCTCCTCGTCTCGCAGCTTGGCGGCGGAGAGAGAGAGGGAGGAGAGCTTTTGCCGTCTGTCAATTGAACCTCATTTTTGCGGCCCGTCTCATTCGACGAATATGGCGATTTGACGGGCAGTCCCTCGCTACCACGTTCACTGGACACTCCGTCCTAACCCCTTTGCGGAGGGGAAACACCTCGCCCCTCAATGACCGGGGGCAGATGCAGCCGCCCCTGTAAATATCACCGGGAGGGTCGTCAGTCGAAGCGCGTATCCCTTAAGCCTTTAAGTGCGCCTTAATTAAGAACAAACCACCCCGTTTCTTGAGCCCATAAGCTGTAGAGTTGTGATTTGTTCTTTTTCACCTCAAAAACGCATAGCTAATGCTTACAACCTGTTCAATCGCGTCACGATCTTTTTGGCATAATCTACATCAGACAACAATGTCAGTAAACTTTCGAAAACCTCGCGAGTAAAATGAACTAAGGATGTGTCGATAAAAAATTACACCTGGTCATTGTTGGAGAAAGCTTCTGACGAATTATAATTTCTCAACTCAACGTGAAATCTGAGCATGTTCGCCGCGACGATCACAATTAAGGCAATAGTTATTTGGCAGGTGTGTAACGCCTCCACTTGTGCGCAAAAGACGTTGATTTTGCTGGTCGAGGGCGGACTGATGGGTAGGCGCGTGTTCGGGGGTGAGGAGGCCGAGAAAGTGTCGAGAGGACTGCAGACGTAGCACTTTGGAGCCCCGCGAGGAGGCAGAGGTGGCATGCATGGGGGCCTGGTGATGGAGGTCAGGGCAGCCCAACGTCCGCCTTGAGTTTACACTTCCCTTCTGCGCCGGCGCACAGGACGAGATGCGGTGGGCACGGATGGTCTTGGCGAACATCGCCGGCGCCTGGAAGTTCTCCTCCGACCGCACCATCCGCGAGTACGCCCACGATATCTGGGGCGTGGAGCCGCGCGAGGAGAGGATGCCTGCGCCCTTCGAGAACCCCGAGGAAGTTGCTCAGGCTCAGGCCAACCAAAGCAAGTAGACCCCCGACTGGCCTCTCTCCCCTCCTCTATCACAGCCGGCAGTGCCGAATGCGATGGCGATGTTCTTGTTAAGGCTGTTGCCCTGCCCTGCCCTGCCCTACCTTTCCTTGCCTCTCCTCCTCCTCCTCCTCCTCCTCTCCTTTCTATCATCGCCTTCTGTTACCTCTTCATCCCCCGATTTACTACACTCTCGCTTCTCGTCTGATTTCTTTCGCGATAACTTTTAACTGTTATCTTTCCTTATTTTATCGCGTTGCGCGCACGCAGTTGGTCTTGTCACCTTGGAGACTGCCCATTATTAGCCTCAAAGGTCTTCTCTTCTCCCAAATGGCATTAATTTGAAGACGAGACGAGTGACAAGAAGCGGTCCTGCGGTAAAGTGTGAGTGAAAAACACCGACACGAAGAGGGTTTGACCGCGCCGAGAATGTCTTTCAGAAGGGCTGACAAAGCTGCCCCATGCGAGATATCCGAGGCGGGTGGAAGGCGCTTTGACTGGTGCCGTCCGGAGGTGGACACGCGGCGCGAGTTGGCCGGCGGATGTGCGACATTAAGGCGGGCGGGCGGGTGGACGAGCGCCCTCCGCGAGGAGGGCGGAGGGCTCTTTGGGCCGGGCGATCCTGGGATGTGCGCTTCCAATTGCCAGCGGTAATTGGGTGCACGGAGCCACCGTTGCACGAGTGAGTGGTCAGTGTGGATTCATCCGTGCGATGTGATTTCAGCATGTTTGGCCGCCATCCAACGTTGGCCAGGCGCCGTGGCAACAAAAACCGGTTGATTTGCCTGCAAGCACGACGCCACGGCTCTCCCCAGTTTAACTAAGTGTTGAACCTGCTAGCTGCCATCGGGGTGAGGGCTTCGTTGACCTGGAGGGGACGTCGTCACCCGAGACAACGGAATTACGCAGTGGAGTCTCCTCAGCGTTGGAACACATTCCACCGACTGGGCGGATGGAAATCACTGAAATTCTCGCAGCTTCCACAGTCGATGGGCATCGTGGAGCCCGTCAACCGATTGGAATTCCCCTCCGCCCTCGAAGCCTCGAAGGTGCACGAGTTAGGCATCGCGACAAGCTGGCACATTTGTCACTTTCTGAATGCCTCAACGCGTCCAGGCGCACTGTCGACCGCCGCGCCGACGTGCGAGGCGGTGGTGCGGTCCAAGTGGGCAACGAAGAGCAAAAAGCCATTTCAAATGGGAACGACAACTGGACGATAAAGCGGAGCCACTTCGGGGCAAACACACGTGTTGAGATTGGGCGTTTTTGTCCGTCTGAGCGAAGTGCGGGGCCGATGGCGAAGGTCATCCACTCGCCCAGTCTTGGCCACTCCCTCCACTGCCGCGGGGGGGGACGCCAGTGCTAAGAATGGGAGACTTCTAACTCGTTCGATGCAGTCTGGCGGGTGTCACACGAGAGAACTGCGTTTCGCTTCTGCTTGCCTGTCAGACCCATCAGAGTTGAGTCGCTACTGCGAATGCCTAAAGCAAAGCTGCATTATACAACGAGCGATGGGCGATTTTATTCGTGCAAGCGGTGCACGCCACCTCCACCGTCTCCGTGGCGACGGCGACGGCGGTGGCGATCATCGGCACAAACTCAGTGGAGTCGGTGGATGGAAGCCCGTTTAGGTGGCCGGGTTTTGATGTTTTTTCTTTAATCTTAGACCACGTCACATGCTCGTCTCCCTGCCTGATCCACCACTGCCTCATCAAGGGGCAGTCGAATTCCACGCTAGGCAGAGTTTATGCTCTCGGAGGTGGGTGTAAGGTTTTCACGGTGTCGTACCAACTCTCGCTTTCCATTAGCACCAACTGGCTGAGCAGCGGACGTGGACAGTTCTTCTTTACGCTTTCGCCGTCGTTTATGCCGGCGGCCCAACAAATGGACCTAACATTGCCAAAAAGAACTTTTTGCTCCCCCACCTCCTCAGCCTTCTCCCCCTTCCCAGGCTTCAGGGGGGAGAAGATGTTACTCAGTCTCCCTCTCTTATTATCAAATCATTCATAAGAGCTTTCGCCTAGGCAACCAACTGGGAGTTTGAGCCACTCAGGCGGCGTCCAGACTCGTAACCTGTTGAAAAATGATGACAAGTTTTTTTGTGAAAAATTTATTCTTCACTTTGTGTGGCATAACATCAAACACGGTTTTAGTGAGTTTGAGGATGTGTCGCCTTCGTGAGCACCTCTTTGACTGTCCCACGCCCTCATGGCAGCCTGGCGGCAGGCTTCGATCGACGGGGGTCGCGCGTGCTGCGCACCAATCGATTATCGATTTCCACTCGAAGTGAATGCATTTTCACAAAGTGGCTTTTTCCCGATTTGCGCACAGGTTAAATTTGTCAATTCTACGGCTATTTTGGCCATTTCACATCGGACCTTTGATTTTAGGGGATTTAAAATTAGAAAAGTTAAAATACCGCTTCTTTCATTTGTGGCTTTGGCTTTCTGTCATACCGACGAGCAAGAGAATTTTCTCATGATTTTCAGTGGTTGTCCGAGGTAAAAATCCACCACTTTTGAATGTTAACACGTATAGGGGAAAATAGAGAACCAGATTCGAGTCAATTTGGTGGTAGGACTAGTACCTTCTTGCAGTACGATTTTACAGTGGTAAAATTTGAAAATGAAGAGTATTTCACAGTCGGCCACATAATCAACCGCCAAATCTGTCTGATCCATGGAGCTCACCACATGCACTTGTGATTGAAATTGAGCTGATTAGTTAGTTTCTTTCCACAGAACTCTCTTATTGTAAACAACTTTGTCTTAAGGTTGCCACTTAACCTCAGAAATATCACATGACCGTGTCCAAATTTAAAACTGCACATAATTCATTAGAGAATACGAGGTGATTTTGGGAAACTTATTTCAATTTTTGGCCTCCGTTGTTCCCTTTTCCAGCTTTTCAATGATTTTATATTTCTTTCATTCCCTTTCGCCTAAACCATGCATCTGTGCGATTGCACTGTTTGTAGAGTGTGTAATAATGCCCTCCACTCTATTTACATACCCATAATTTTTCTAATGCAATAGAAGTTCAGACTCGCAAAATGCGTTATTGCTACTCTGTAACGCGAAATTCCTAAGGTATAGCATGCCGCCATGACGTTCGACGGCCTGTCACGTTTGCATTTTTCTTCCTTTCTGTAAGGCGATAAACAGGCTGTGGCCCGATTCTCCTTGTCTGCACTTTTACGCGCCTCCTCTCCTCTCCTCTCACCTACCCTTCCTCGCCCGAAAATGCGAATTTCGTGCCTTCGGCGTGGCGGCGCAGGGCAACTCGGGGGAAAATCGATATTACTGCCGTGTTTGGTGCATGACTCACCGAGGCCAGTGCAAATTGCAAATCAATAATCGATGAGCTGACTAAGGCGGTGAGGAGAGTTTAAGCGATGGAAGCCAAACAGGCATACTGCAAAGAAGTGCTTTCACTTCTGTTAGCTTCAACAATTAAATGAATTCATTCTGATAAGCGGAAAATTGCGTGAGGCCGAAGCGTAACGCCACGTGGCGAACGTTGATCTACCTGCGGTTGTCTGTCTGTCTCATGGCACAGGCCGCGTGGCTAACTTCGCTTAGTGTATTTAACGCAACCGGTATTTCACAACAGCACTTCCGTCTGTCACTCTCATAAACATTTTCGGTGTCAATGACCCCCCGGTGTCCAGTCTTCGCACTCAGCCGGCCGGCGAGGCGGTACTTCAAAGGCAATAACCCCAACTCCCAGTATAATAATGAAAAAAAAAAAAACTACTAAATCACTTTGTTCGAGAACTGTTTGTCGAATATAAAACGTAGTATAAAACGTAGAAAATAAGTAAACTGGTTGAGACGGAGAGGGAAACTTTACCTTAACACCCACATTCTACATAATAGTGTCCAGATATTCAAAAAAGTGTAGAAAAAAATACTTGGAAGAAGACCCGAATAAACCGCATCTGAAAAGCAGCTTTTGTTATGAATTAAAGCGTAGAGAAAAAAAAAGGTATTTAATTTACACGGCAGTATTGTCAAATGCTCATGCAACTTCATTCATTTGCCAGCCATATCTTCTGCTTATAATAAGAATTCTTACAAATTCGTGTAGGGTAAGAGAAGTAGAAGAAATTACGACCGAGTGACATGCAAAGCGGGAGAAAAACGCGGATAAACGACCGCGACAGTGACAGACGCAATGCCCTGTCCAGGCCTGCTCACGTGTCATTCCTGTCACCGCGGTTCTGTTTTTCCTCGGTGAACATTGAAGCAACGAGTCGCCATCACGAATGACTTGTTGGGTCAGTTTGAAATTATAAATCCTGGCGTATCATCGAATAGGTTTTGCCTAACACTTCAGATTAAAGAGCGGCGTCGCACTACCAAGTTGATTTACTTCGCTGGTGGGGAGGAGGGTAAATCAGACTGTCTAGTCTGAGGAATTCGCTGACAAGGACATATTTTGCCCCACAAACGGCGGGAAACCCTGTTCCCATTCCCCGTTATTTCAATTTTAACATATTGCCGTTTTCTATTCTTTGGGGGTGAATCAGCCTTAAGGCAGAAAATGCGGATTTATGACTCCGCAAGGATTTTTCTGACTTCCGTGAAGGAATAGCAGTATTTTAAATACCAAATGAACCGTGTATTGCTTTGTTTACGCACTGGTGTACAATCTACGGTGATTCTACTACCCCAAAAAATGGATATCATCCACGACTGCCAAATGACACACATGCTACACCGTAAGGACATACGGACATGGGTTATCGCTCTGAAAAAGTGAATATTTTGCGACTTGACCTGCAATCAATTAAACCTTGTAATTACGGTTAAAACAGGTTTTGGCACTTTCAGCCCACGGACTGCGCAGTCAACCAATAGGCTGCGAGGCCTCCGACCAATGGGCGTTGAGAAGTGGCTGCCTACGCGGGTGGGCGGTGGAGGCGCCCTCGTTCCCCCGCATCACGTGATCATTTCACTTCTGTGAAGTAAAATGGACGAAGGAATGTTGTGCTGATCAGTTTGTGTGTACGTGTGCGCGAAGGGCGTTGTCAGGAGTATTGACGATTAGAAGTGGGAAGTGCACTAGATTTCATGGGACTTCGTGATTGTTGCCATGTTCCTCGGGGCAGGAGTGTGGGTCAAATGGACAAACAGAAGGAATATTCGCCCTCTCAACAATTCTGCCACATGTTTGGGTCCACCCTCTGTCCTTTTAACCTACCGCCTCTGCTATGCGATGGCACCCTGCGCCCCGTCCTTTGACTTTTATAGCACAATCGGAGTGCACGAGATGAACTTGCAGGATTGTGCACCGCCTCATTCAAAGGGTACTTAATTATCCTCATATTGGGAGAATTGGTGTCAGTGCTATCCGTACTTTGCCCTTGGGAAGGTATATACATCCTAAATGGAAGAAAAAATATTGAACGAGACGATTTAACCTCCGCTAGATGAGTTTGGACTGAGAGGAAATGTTGCCTTTGGTAGGCCCCCCTGAAGTTAACTGTGCTTTCTACGCTGTGGCCTGAAAGATTTGTGATTTCGGAGATTAGCGGAGCGTCAGACTGCGGGTGATAAGGACAGGAGTAGGTGGAAGGTTCAAAAACGAGGAGAGGATATGTTCAGTGGACGCAGAAAATTCAGCAAAGTAAAGCAGTAAGACGAAGTGACATGGCGCCTAGATGTTTACGATCGTAAAAATTCAGGTAACCATAGTGTATTTATGCTTCTTACTTCAAAACATCCACTTCCTGGTAGGAGCATTCCGAATGCAAAAAATTTACTCTTATTCCCCCTCCATCTGACCTGAAGTGAAGTTTTACCTCCTCGTCGCAAATTGTTTGCCGCGTGGTCGCCGAAGATCTCCGCAACGTGGCAGTTCCTCCTTGAGGGTTAAAAAAACCGTCATCTAGAGAGACCAACTCGCTCGACTTAAGACCTGATGTACAACGTCGGAGCAGTGCAAGCGGTGGAAGATCGGCCGTTTGGTCGAATATATGTTAACATTAAATACCACGCAGGTGAAATACGAGGAGGAGGAGGAGAGGACCTTGGGCAGAGAGCCTACGAAGGTCGCTCGCCTAGAGCTCTGGCAAATCCTTTCTTCAGACCTCCGTGCAACGAGCGCCACGTCAGATGCGAGCGCACGCCAACACGTCCATGCGGAGGACCTGGGCTGCCTCCCCAACGCGCCAGTGAGCGCGTCGAGCACCTCCTTCCCCACTGCCGCGGCGCCGTCCGGCGGAAGGAAATGTGGCCCTCAGGCATCTCCCACACGCTTCGCGAAGCCCACAATCGCGGTTTGCGCTTTCTCAAGCGGGTGCGAGCGGGAGAGAGACGAAGTGAGATGCCTCGGGTGCGAATTCATCCTGCCACCCCATTGTCAGTGTCATTTCACTGGGAAGTTAATATTATTTCGGCTAAGGTGAGCTCGATTTGCGGTCTTCGTCGCGCCTGGCACTCTTTTGGTATGTCAATGGGAGATGACATTTTTGCAGGAAAAGTCTGCGTCGGACGCACATTTGGGCGGCAGACTGAAATGGTGATCGAATAAGCCAAAAGGCGGATTATAGGAGGATCATTTCATAAAAGTAGCTTGTGGTAGGGAAAATAACAGCTATATCCCAGAATTCAAAGGAGAAGTGAACTCTTCAAGCACTTGTAATGCGATTTACTCTCCATTTTTGAGTGCCTCGAGACCTCATTTAACGATAAGGCCAGTGGATTTAGTCGCCTCTATTCATCAACTTACAAGTCTCAATCACTCATTGTTACACCTTTCCAAAAGGATTTTATTCTAAAGAAAGGAAAAGTAGACGACTACCACTTCATTGGAGTTAAACACGCAGGTCAGAACAGAATGAGATGTGCAAAACTTTACAATTTCAAGTAAGAAAACTTTCAGTCGACTCAGTGTGGAAGTAGGTTCGCGAGAAATCCTAAATGGACCACTACCAAGTTACAACAAGTCCTGATAGTCCTAATGACTGCCGTTGAGTAAAGCAAAATGAACAAAGTTTGATAGCAGAATTTCCTTTTCCATATTGTTATTTTAGCACAAATGTGACCATAATTTGGAAGGGTATGCGAAGTGTACTTGTCCTATCGAATAATGCAACAACAATTACTTTTGCCATAAAAAGCAAAGCCTCCGGAGAATTAAAATTGGACTTGGCAATTTCTAACCGTCATATGTGTCCGAGTTCGTTGCACCCTACAAATCAAAGAAGTACATTCGAGTAGTTTCGGCAGAATCACTTAAGTGGACTATAAGAAACTACTAAAGAGATATAATTTTTATTTTTTATGAAAATGTAATTCTCGTGTTATAAACCATGTGTTTTATCAGAGGCTAGAACACCGATGCGTTTCCCGTAAACTCCATTGCAAATCTCAAAATTCGTCTTCTCCAACGCTTCTGGACTCAAGGATTTAGGGCTAGGGCTCGAGGAGAAAAACTGCAACTTTCTTCATTGTGGTAGTATAACATAAAAAGCAGGTAGTACAGAATAGAACGAGCTCGTCTACCCAGAAAGCAGATCTCATAAAAAAAATTAAGAACGCTCTTTCGGGGCCCGGCTTCTTTACTTGAATGACCGTATCTCAAGGCACCACCGGGAAAGTGTATTTATCGAGAAATAGATAACACAGCAAGGGCAAATCTCGAAGGCACAATCGAAATCTCGTGTGCAAATGAGATGCGACTTATCACAGCTCAGTAACAATGGTGGATCCGAGACATGAACAAAGGGATCTCGAAAAATTCTCGATACCTGGCATTCCACACAACAAACAAAACCGTTGCCCGCATATTAGGAAAATTAAATTTATTAATTTTAAAACAACACGTTACAAGGAATGGATTTAACTTGCAGAGGTGACCACCAATAAATTTTTAACATCCAATACTTATAACTGTACAAAGTTGCTGCCGCGGAATTCAAATCGGTGGCCGACTTGCGGGAGTGTGGGATCTACGTTTATAGGCGCCCCAAAATGTCGGCTGGTGGCCTTGTGACGCCTCGCCCCAGACCGGTACACCTGTCCCTTCTGATAGAATTCATGTGTCAAAAAACTTACACAGATCTGATGCACCTGGTTGATCTGTAAGTTGATAAGTGTTGTTTATGTACTAAGCCTACCGAGCAAAACAGATCTTGAAAAGAAAATCGAGTTGGCAAAATTTTTCAGTCGAACACGGAATCTTTTTATACGTCTTGACGCGCTTGCCAAATGGGCTAATACTTCTTCGAAAGTGGACAAATGCGAGGTATGAGTCTTGCGGTCTACAAATATTATTTCTAGAGAATCTCCAATTTCCTTGAAGAACAAAGTTTACTCCTTCTCGACACAGCCAATGTATTATCTTTTTTACACCAAAATCACCTTATTTCTGCTCGGTACTTGAATTTTTATAATATGAGCTTTTAGTTTGCCCCCTTTTGCTATGCTTCTCGCGATTGATATTTTTGTCAACAAAACATATACGCGGCTACCCAAAGCTATCAAGGTAGATTAAACACATTTTATATACAAGTTATCCATACGTTTAGGCTCGTTTTACTCCTCCAGAACCTATATCCAAAGAAGAGATTAAAATGGGTCTTCCGGATTTGAACAGGATCATTAAATATCGTCTCAGTGTGACACAATTTCCTAGACGATTTACCAATATTGTTATCGGTAAGCGTAGTGTAGACAAATTGTAATTGTATAGAAAACGGCAGAGTGATTTTTACCGTTCCGCACGAGTTTAAGGTTCATCTCACGTTGCTCTCTGAGGCGTTGGACTTTCCGTGGAGCATAATCAGTATCGAATTTCTCGTTTCTGATCCACAAAGAAGCCGTACGTCACAATTTTTTAATAGTTTATTTACGAACATACCCTCATAGTTCTTGTTTTTTAGTCTGTGGGCCTCTTATTCATCCCCAGCAGACCCGGTTCCTGTTACAGCATGCTCAATCTCGAATACTCGACCCCCGTTTTGATAAGCGTGCACCTCTCATACATCTTTATGATATGCTTCGTAAGTCTTTATTGTTGTTTATTGTAACCCTTTGCGTTCTTTCACCAAGAGAAATTTGATAAGTGTGGGAGTTCCACACAGATGACACCACAAAAGCATCGAGGGTTACTTGTGCACGATGCACATTGGAGCAAAAATGCTGGTACTTCATGTAATAACTGCTACAACTTATGAAACCAGCCTATTTTCAAGTTGTGACATGTTCAAAGGCTACAAACTCAAGTAGATGTCTTTATCATAGTGTTCTTTTATGATTTCAGACGCCTTTGCTATGTCCCTGCAGTTGGACGTGCTTTTCGAACAGGCCCAACGACTGCGATCTAGACGTCCAACAGACCCATTTTATATTGAGGATTATCGTCCAGGACAACTTCTTAAGGTTGTGTACTGGCGCGGGTTATCCAATTGCAATTACCAGGCAGTAATGGGTCCCGACGGTAAAATGCGGCCGACTATCTACTCCATTACAATCCACGTAGATCCACTAGATCCTCAACGACCCCTCTGTGTGACTCATCATCCGGAATTAAACACCATAGACGCACATAAAATTGGCTCCTTCGTTCAGGGTGGTTGCTTGTCGATTGAGAATCTTTTGACTCGCACGGTTATAGTTCGGGCAGAACGGATGCTGATGGAGATCAAACATGATCTCTTGCCTCTTTCGCCTGGACCGATATCCATTGGTGACGTTCCTCTGTCTCTATCCGTCCCCATTCTCTGGCCATGTCATTCCCACGAATTCCTCCAACTCCGCGTTGACGCAGCACAGGGACAGATTCGAGCCTTGTTTCCTTCCTCTGACCCCGCCCGAAGCGCTCCTCTCCTTTGTGATCTTGAAAAGGCCTTCAATCGTCCCACGGCGAATCGAGTGACCCTAGACCGCACCTCTGCTATCGACTGCCGTGCGGGTAGCCGTGGGATGCGGAGCCTTGTCGGAGATGATACACGTTGGCAGGCACGACTAGTGGAGATATTTTCCCGCTTACGCTGTTTTCTTGGTCAGTGGAGGGTTCGATGGGCCAACAGAGGACGTATAGTCCGAGATTCTCTTCCCCTCTCGGTTCCTCCGCCTTCTTCTACAACCGCTAATCCGAGCTACATGGAAGTGTTGGAGAGAGCCAAGCAGGACCGCACTGCCATGGTTTTCATAAAACTTTTCCCCAATGATGAGTACTATCTGCTGTGTGAAGTGGTACCGACGGATGCATTGGCTGTACTGTATCAATACTATCTTTTAAAGTGCGTTTCGGTGCCTCTGACAGTGACGGATCTCCACGTAGCCCCCGGGGGGCGGTGGTTGACGTACAACCAGGAACAGGCCGTGCTTGAAAGTGCTGCAGTTGCGGCACCACCCGGAGTGGCCCTAAGAATAACTCACTTTATGCCATTAATTGGGGAGGATGGCACTAGTGAAATCGTCGATCAGGCGACTTACTCGTCTCTGATGCTGCAGCCCTCGGTAATGCGTGATTCCCCTCTGTGGGATTGTATGACTTCAGGCATTTGTTACAACCTAGTTCGAGGTTTTTATTTATAAGTGGGAGACTAATTGAACTTGGTCCAGTGATTTAAAGTTGCTCTCAACTTTAAGTTATGTTCCTGAGATTTGTCTTACTTTCCCGCATGTGCTATTTTACACCATGGTCGGTCCTTATCGTAGGATCATGTGACCTCTTGAAGTCAATACTCTAAACAAGCCTATTTTGAGCGGAATCTAGATACTGGATACGCAAATCATGCTATTTGACTTTAGGTCACACTTTTCTGTGACGACCACACTGGCTATCATAACTCCAAAGACAAGCAAATTTGGTGGTTAAAACGCGTGAGAGGCGGCCGTAGGAGCGAGTATACCCCGGTAGTTTCGTCTTCCACGAAAGGTCCAAGCACCTCGTTCTCGTGAACATCCGATTTACCACTGGAGTGCCATTCTGAATATAACTAAGCGTTACTATTTCATAACACTTCTTCACATCCCTTGGCATTTTTAATCGGGTGCCTTGATAAGCGGCTGTTGTTGAAGCGGGAAATTTTTGGACGCCCGACTCGCATGCTCAAATAGTTATCAATCTTTTTTTTCCCCTCTTATCAGCTAGCAGAACTGCGTGAAGCGGTGGCCCAGGTCCAGCGTCAACGCGTATGCCGACGCTTAAAACGAGTCCGTGCTTTGTTGGAGCATCTCTCGAGTGATGCGGAAGGCTCTGGGGACGGAGAGGTCAAGCGACGCTGCATCGATCGCCTGCCCCCGAGCGACCGGGCGATGCTTTTGTCCACCACAACCGACGCCTCCGCCACTCCCACCTCTTCTTCAACCGTTCTGATGCCCGACCTGTCTCGTCTCCTCTCTACTCTGAAGGACGATGTGATTGTTAACGAGCTTAATGCTAAGGTGAGTATCACTCAGGTCCTCCTCTTGATGACGATGGGGATGCCTCAAGTGTAATTGCTTTTTACTCCTTCAATGAACGCGGTTACATTGGCGTCATTCCCTTTCAGGTCACTCATCGTTATCTTTTTGGTTTTCAGACTTAACCTATCTATTTTTTATGCTGAGCGGGGGGGGGGGGGGGGGGGGGAAAGCCAGCGCTAGCCAAAGCCATGAGAGTTGTGTTACCTGACGAAAAGGGGTTTTTTGTCAACACTTTCTCAGAAGATTCATATTCACTTACTTTCAGGGCAATGTCCAATTCAAGTAGATTACAGGCGTAAAAAGCATGTATCGCTTGAACGCTCTGTTTTAAGGTTGAAGTCAGCTTCCTCCGGCAAATTTTTGTAACAGGAGGCTGGAGGTGGAGCGCCGTTGGTGGGACATGCATCCTTTTTCTCACTCCCATTAATGGTTTCAGGACCGTTTTGCTGTTGTCGCTAAGCAGCTCTGTCTATGCTGTTAATGAGTATCTCAGCTAAATCCGTCTTTCTCCAACAACCACCATTATTTTTTACGGTACTTGTAAAAAATCACACCCGTAAATAGTCACCTATACGGAGAAATTACCGTGATTGATATGGACTGTCTTCTCTAATTATGATTATTTGATTAGGTGGATTATCTTAAGAACCTTTTTGTCTTTGTTTTCATATTCGTGCCGACGTTCTTCAACGCCCAATTTAATGCCTCCTCTCTCTGTGTTCATGTTAACCACAACGTCCTTCCTGACAGTTGATCTGAGGATGTCAACTTTTCATGCGTTGTGAGCGGCCCGAGAGATTCGAGTTGGGGAAGACCAGGAGAGAATGACGATTGGTTGTGTAGACCGATTTATGGCCACTGGGTGGGTCTATTTTGGCGATCATAAGCGAGGGATAAGACATGCCATTGCCAAGGTGACTAATTGTTGGAAATTGTCTGTGCTTCCACACCGCATATGTTCTCTTGGGGGAGGTTGCGAGCCCCTCCCAACCGCGAATACTAGGGAAAGGCGGGTGGGGATTCTCCCATGATTAACACGACTGATGGCTGACGCGTTAAATTCAGGGCACGACTTTTAACTCCTCTCCGTTCTCTGTGTCTATCAACTCCCCACTTCTTTTCCATGCCTTTTCCGTTTCCTTCAGCGTTCAAACTAACTTAATCCTCATTTTAATCCTCTGTTCTTTTCACAGCTATCTGAACATGGGATCACGCACGATCGAGTCATCAACAACGCCCAAAGCGGAATCTTAACTGTCGATATTCGGAGGTAAAATTCCTCTTCATTCTTTTTCTTTTTTGCATGCATATTCCCTCCCGTCCACCCTAGCAGTTGCGGGTCTGGAGGCCTCGTTGCCTTTGTCTCCTATCAAAATTTTCCATGTCGATCTGAGGAAATAATCTCAGATTGGTGGGAATTACTTTTTTTCTCTTGTCAATTAATTGTAATGTGATCTTTTAACCGCATTCTTCGCCTTATTAAATTGAGTACCCAGAGTTCATGAACAATGGAAACCAGTTATTGGGGCTCTTTATATATTTCTGGAGTATCACATTCGCCTGTACTCTTCCAAATTTAAGTTTGGATTGCAAAAACCGAATATTGGTACCAAGGGGAAGGCCTTATCTACTGTAACTCTTTCATTTCCTCAAGTATTCCCACAAAACGCCTACCATCATGGGCTCACTCGGGTATTCCGATCCTACACCGCTACGTCAGACGCGTAGTCCTCATCAGCTCCGCTCGCCTGTCGCCCTGCGCCACCTCCTTCCCCGCCTCTATGCGTTCTTGGTGTCTCAGCATCGCCTTTTCCGGTCTCCCCGGCGGCGCTAACAACGGCGAACTCCTTCACCAGTCGACCGAAGCGCAGGTTAACAGCCTCTCCGATTTGAACAACTTTCTCCTCTCCGTGGTGTCTGAGTGGGAGGCTCTCTGTCGCCTCTTTGCTATTTGCGGGCCGGTCATTCTGAACCGTGGTTCGTGTGCCTTGCTTCTGTTTGTGGGTCTGTGTCTACCGCCAGTCTAGTTGGCTCTAAAATTTTCTCACCTTCAGCCTGTCTACCTCAGGGCGTGTGCTTGAAGGGCTTTGACGCGAAGAGCCTGATTCTTGCCTACGGACCCGGCCATCATTACCTTGTGAGTTACTCCTAACTTCCTCTTAGCTACCCACAATGCAAGTAGTCTGCAACCGCAATGGAGAGCTTATTTTGCGGAACGGCGATACGACTTTCCGCCTCCCCACTTTCCTTCCATTTACTTCCTCCTCGGCCTCGGCGGTATCATCGTCGGTCTTTGTGAAAGGACAGACTGGGGAAAGCATACTCTAACTAGATTTCCTCGTTTTCTTGCAGGCCGAGTTGTCCATAGATCCTCAGCAGCACTGCTGCCTTCGCCTCGGTGTGCACCCGGGGCCTGTCGCCTTAAAGCATGAGGATGACACGGTTGATGAAACTTCGAAACAGAAATGTCTAGGCCAGAAACCTCGAGATCTCTTCGAGAACCCCCACTGTGTTGTGCGAGAGCATTTGGAGTTTCTACTCGAAAGCCAGAAGTCCATACTGCCATTGTGTTCCGTGAGTACACACAATCTGATTAGTTTTTTGCCTCCTTGCCTGTCTCCTTTCAACTATGCCTGGGTGCCAGTCGCATACTCTTCTTGCCAATGTTTCTCTTATTCGTGGACGGATAAGTAAATGGTCGACTAGACCGTTTGGATCGGGGGCTGTTGAACCAGTCGTCTCCCTGTTTTCCCTCATTCCTCTCATCTGTTTACCTGCAGATCCTTTCCTCCACACTTGACTTCGTGATGTGCATGGAGGCTCTGCGGAAACCCACCATCATGACAAACTCCACAAAGGTTTGTTCTCCCTTAAAAGCCACCCCTTCGGGCCTTCTCGGTTTCCTTATGCTGTTTCGCTCGACCCACGCTTCCAGACGTCCCACTGTACTCATTCATTGGTCCTTCCTCTCCTCTCCTTGCCTCCCCTAGTCATCAGCGATTGTGAAATCAGTCCGTCCCCTGCGGAGCATGTCTCTGATGGCACTCTCCTGCTTCGACCTGCAACTTGTCTACCGTGGGACGTTGTGCATGCGCTTCAAATTGATTCCCGGTCCGGAGGAAAGTGTCCAGATCTTCGATGGGTGCCATCATCAGGGCGTCACTGGCACATCGCCACAGGGTCGTAGTGGTGGCATTTCGAGCGAAATCTATCCCGTCCAAGGCTTTGTGCCTCTCCCTGCCTTCCAGGTGGGCTTCCAGCTGGGAAATTTGGGGTCTTTGAGGTTGAACTGCCTTGACACTTAATGACTCCCCTCCCCCCGTCGAGTCGGCAAGTGTTTTCTGATCGTTGTCCTCGTGCCCTGATTGCCCCGATTGGCTACACCATTGGGGATTCATCATTTCACCGTTTTTTGCCATTCCCAGATGAATAACTCCCTCGATATAGGCAGCTAAGGCAAAAACTCTGCACATGTCCAGGTATTTACTAATGGTTCTTGGGCACTTCACATTCTCATTATACTTGCTGGACCGCCACACGCCGTCGTATGCAAAGCCTTGCGTGATTTGCAATTTGACCGCATACCCTGGCAGAGCAGCGTTTCTCGACCCCTTCGCTTTTGTTGAATGGGGTGGAGAAGGGTAGATGCGTGCCTGGTTGAAAGCAACCACTTCTTATTTATTCTGAGCCTCCATCTTGAGCTCCTATTTGCCACCTTTCGACCGAGGTACTGAGAGTGACTGGTGGGTGTCAAATAATTCCATTCTGACTGCTTTTTCTTGGCTTTCCTTGTAGCCCTTTATGGAGTCGGTGAAGAAGGCCTTCAGAACGGAAACTGGAAGTAAGTGGCTCGGGGATTTGCCTGTGGTCGCGGGGTTTTCTTGAATGCGTAGATTTCTTCCTCAGCGTCATCTTACCGGAGGCGAGGATTCGTTATACCAATTAAAAATACAGACAGATAATGACACTACTGGAGCATCGACACTTCTTAGATGATTTACATACTCTCCTTTTTGTTTGTTCGCAGACGAAAACCCGCCCAACGGTTTCACGGTGCCTCAAATAGACGGGATGCTTCGTCCACTCGGGGGGACCGGGAACATTCCCATCTCCCCCTCAGGTCTCGAGTTCTACCTCTCCGCCAGCCTAACTTTCCACGCTGCTTTTCAAGCTGTGAATACGCATCGTTGGCAAGTGCCCACTGCTCTGGCCCTTGAGGTGGGCGAATTTGTCGCCAAGGCGCCCGAATCCGGGTTGGAGGTTCGACTGAAGATGGAGGAGGCGGCACCAGAAGATGTTCCACGCTGGCGTCTCGTACTTCAAGTCACTTTCGATCCTGTGTCCTGTCCGCCGGAGGGAGCCTCGGAGTTGAGTGGGCGGATCGAGGAGTTCTTCCGTAGAAGGGCAAGTTTCACCCTGTCATCGCTCAACGTCCTTACGAGTCCCTTTTAATGTAAAAAATTCCATCAATCTTCTAGTGTTGCTAAGAGCGGTTTCTCACTCGTGTATTTGTCTCCTCACTCCTCACTGCTTCACGATATGGATCCAGTTCGACTTCATTTTTGAGTACCTTTAACCACTCTTCGAAAAGCCGCTTTTCACACTGGTGATCCTACTTAAACCTGAAAGTAGCTTCCAGTTAATAATAGTGTATTTTGATGTTGTGGTCTTTCATGCCTACCTTTTGAAGCGCCAAAGTCTGGGTGAATGCTTCAAAATCGACGGAGGACGCGCCTTCTTGCAACTAATTGGAGTTTTAACCACTAAAAGCTGGAGGTACAAGCATCCTCCTCCCACACGGGTGCCTCGTTGAGGCCGCGCGTTGGCCCAGTCTCGAGAAGCACCGCTTCTTTAGAAACATCCATCTCAATACGCATCCTCCGCCTCCATACTTCGTTTTGGCAAGACCCGAAGCCCTTCCGGTGAATCGCTGTGATTGCGGAGGGATGCGCTAGCCCTTTCCCTAATCGGTTCCACCTTCTTTTCTACTGATTCGTTCTCCCACCCCCGTGTAGTCAAAATGTCTACTTTCGGCGAGAAGAAACCCACAAATGCGCGCGGCCAACATTAGCAGTCCCGAAATGGCAGACAGTGGCCTGTCTGTTGTCAGAATATCCCCTTCTCTGTTGCCATGCCACTTGGTCTTCCTCTCGGGGGTGGGTGCTCGACGCATGGCCAAGTTGTGGCCAAGCCAAGTACTCGACTAAGCTCGGGGTGGCAAGTGTCGTGTTGTTTGCAATTCTGTTAACTTCTGGAGCACCCACAACCGAAGCCCACTGACAGCTTGTCAACTGGAAGCATTCCCTGTCCGATTCTTACTTTTACAAAAGGATATTCTTTTTGACGGCAGACAAATTCGCCGCAACGCCCATTCACACCTCGACTCTCTCCCCCAAACGTCTGTTTTCCATGTACCGGTTTACAGCGCTTCGGAACCTGTCGGTGAGCTGTGTTAGAGCGACTTCGAAGGCTTCTGCCGGCCACTGGGGACGGGGGAGGCGTCTTCCTCCCCTGCCCACCGCATTTCCTGTGGATACCACCACGCTGTTCCGTCACTCGTTTCAAGTGCTACTGGCAAATCGTGGCAAGTGAATGGTTTAGTGCTAAGTTATGAATTTAATGGCTTTCGGAACGTTTCTCCCTCACGGTTGTTCCAGTTTTCGGGGGCCCTCCGACCCTACTGCCGGGAGTTTATTCACCCCGGAGTAGTTGGGGCGCAAAAGATTCCGTCGCAGCACGGCTAGAATTTGCGACTGCACACGAGGCAGGCAGGAGGTTATACGGGCCCCTGCGGTCATGCGCCGGTTGTACTGACGCTCGAACGAGTTGCACCGCTGCTGTGCATTAACCTCAACTGACGCGTCTGCCACCAGCCTGGTGCTGCGACTCGGCCGCTCAGTCACGTAGACCGTCGTGTTCCAGGTTGTCTTTACGAAATCGTCCTCATCACACGCGCAAAGTCACGTTCGCTCTCCGTTCAACTTTTGGTCAGGTATGCTCAGTGTCGCCACAAGCAGCGGCAATCACGTCGTTCTTCCGCCTCCTCTCCCTGCCGGGAGCGATGCTTTTCGACCTCGTCTCCAGCGTCTTCGCGTGGGACTTGGACGCTCCGAGTGGTGGTGGTGGCAGCAGCAGTCTTTCTATCTTCCGTGTCGGTCTCGTGTCTCTCGCCACCCCCGCCGCGCCGGAGCCCTCCGTCGTCCTGCGCTCGCCCAGCTGTCTCGACATGCAAATCATCATTCCTCGCGCCACCGCCACCGCGCGTACCTTCAACGAACAATCGCCGTCGGTGTGTTTTAGTCGATTCAAGCGTAGTTTAGCATTTTCGAGGCTGTGATTGCTATTTGATTGGCGGAATTGATGGGGCGGGTGGGTAGGTGGTGGACGTATTTTAGCGACCTTAGTAATTTCCTTCCCTCGTTGGCAAAAATTTAACCGCCAGCTTTGCGTAATGTTCCCATTCAGGGTCTGCTGCGCGCCTCCAGTGTGGAAGTGGTCGGTCTGACGTACGACTGGTCGAGTAACCACGTGGCGCTCGTGGCGTCGAAGAGGTTCCAGGGCCTCGACGAGGTGGTGAACCAGCGCTTCAAGGCCACCCAGGCCTGCACGCTGGTGCAGCTCATCTCACACATGCGCAAGAGTCCCCTTCAACAGGGAATGCCAATGCAACAGCCGACGGTGCAGCCGTGAGGAAAACCTGTACAAAGTATTGAACGAGTTAACCGAAGAGACTGTTAAATAAATTGATTTTTCGGCTTTTTTTATCTTGTCCGCTTTCTTCGTTCACCCCATGTTGGTTTTGGGATAATCGAGAAATCGGGGCACTTTTGGCCTTGCATAGCCACCAGCAACCGCGCGTGTCTGAAGACTGCGGATGGACTTGAGCTAATCGAAAACTTGCTGTGAAAAGGAGAGAGAGAGAGAGCTAGCAGCACTCCCCGTCCACTAAACGCGGCAGTTTCCTAGCTGAGATGCAGCCCCTGCCGTTCTGCTCAGTCTTGCGCGTTGAAATTCACTGCGCAGACTGTTTAAATGGCGGACGAGTGGGCGCAGTCGAGGGCGATCGGAAGAGAGCCGAGTCTGAAGACTCGTGGTCCGTGACATTCTCGCCGAGCATCGGCGGTCGGAGCGTCAATCAGCGCGCCGGAAGTGGAATCGCGCGATTCGGTGAGTTCCCATCACCGCCACTCGCGCATCCCCGTTGGCCATCCTCTTTTCCCCCGTCTCCCCGTGCCGATTGGCCGTTTTGCCGCGACGATCCCCAGCGCCCTCCGCAGTCCGGACAGCCTCCGGTTCGGCTGACGGCCTCCTCCGCGCGTTGAACCGCGCCCGCTGCTCGTCCCGCCCTTCGCGCGCCAATCGGACTCGGCGACCTGAGGCGCCCCGGAGCCTATCGCCCGCAAGGTCGCGCGCGAGCTCTGCTCGGGTCGAGCGATCAGTGCTGACAGATAGTCGAACCACAGGCTGAGGAAACGTTCGTCAGGATGTCGAATTCACCTCGGGGCGCGCAGGACACGTCGACCACCAGCGGAACGACGACGGAAAGCGTATCCCCGGTCTCGGTGCAAGTGGTGAGTGGAACCCTCCTTCCTTAACAAATTGCAAACACTTTTACCCTAAAAAAACTTGTCGCGGGCTTTTGGAGCGGCGCCGACCAGCTGCGGTTGCTTCGGTTGTTCGTCCGCCCGGCGCAGACGAGCCCGATTTCCTTCCCTTTCTTTATTGTGAGCATGGCCAATTCCTGGCTCAGACCTAACTTCGCGAATAGTTCCACTTGCGGATCGTTCTTAATTCATCCTTCTTGTCGAGGGGACTTGGCGACGCTCAGATTGTCAGAACGAAGCTTTTATTGCTTAAATTGAGCACCTTTTGGTGCAGGGACTGGGGATTTTTGCTTGACTCCCAGTGCCGGGTGGTAAGACAGCGCCACGAAGGCCTCGGCGTTTGTGCCTTCGCTGGGGCGCATCGACGAGGAGAGGAGTGGAATTTTTCGGCAAAACACTCCCCGCTCACCGCCAACCGTCGACCTGGCAGGCGTCACTCGGTGCCACCGCAGACACGTGCTTCCGACTCGGCTGTCAGGCCACAATCGCGTAATGCGAGGGCGGCAACGGAGGTGCCCACGCGCTCCCCCCTCGCTCCACCCTCGGCGGTCGCGTCAGTTGTTCGTACGGCCGGCACATGCGAGTACTTTTTCCTACTGCGGCCAAATCCCAGTTTGGACCTCAGTTCACGAACACTTGTGTGTGTTTGCGCCCGAGCGGATCGAATTCCACAGTCGTCGTCCTTAACTCCACCTCGTCATCAACGTGGGCAGATCGCCTTCCTCCTCGCAGGGAACCAAAACCGAGCACTTCTTCCTATCACCGGTGATTCCATCTCCAAATGCCTCATTAATGGTTCTCGAAGCTTGTTGAGCCGCGCCATGATTCCACTTGAACTCGCACAAAATCCCGTGTTCTCTTTCCACCTTGTTTCGGGAAAAAATAAACTAACAACGAAATGCAAACATGGAAGAATTTACCGAAAGGATTAGAGGTAACACGTTTAGTATTTATAGAAATATCGAGCGCACGTTGCAGCTGAACAGAGACTGGGCAAGAACGACCGTTTCATGGCTTCCAATGTGAAAAATGGAGGCACTCGCGGGTGTCGGAATGTCCGTCAGCACTGGTGAGACGAAAATTCGTCCTTTGCTAGTGCGCGGCAAACTGTTGGGGCAGAGACGGTGGGCGTCACAGCGCGTCCCCTCCCACGCTCTCCGTCCTCGTGGTTAGACGCCACCACACCGAGCCCGAGGAATGCTTTAGGCGGATCTCGGCTGGAAACCATCGCCTTTTCCTTCTTCATTGCAGAACGGATACCCAGAAACGGGACCCGGGATACGATGGGCGATAGAGGATGCGATGGATTCGGGCCCGCGGAATTTCCCAGGCTCAGCCCGTATCGTGGGTTCGGGTTCTTCGCCAAACCTCCGTTTCGCCGCATCAGACGACGAATACGACATGGCGAGTTACAGCGACAGCGAGTTATCGGGGTACCATGAGGTCGAGGCGGTCTCGGCTTCAGGCACCGCCTCCGTCCCGCGGTTCCATCTGGAAGTCGCGGACGAGGGGCCAGTCACCCTGGAAGAGTTGGAGGCTTTTTTAAGTGAAGTGGCCGACCCACAATTGCCTCCACCGGCCGAAAATGTCAACATTTCCTCGCCCGTCCTCTTCCCTGTTGAAACGGAGGCTGTGCAGCCCGAACCGGCGACTCGGCCACCGTTGAGCGCTGGCGGTGGCGGTGACATCGCGGCTGAGCTGCAGGCAGCTATGGACGAGAAGGAGAATGTGTCAACGCTGGCCAGCGAAGCTCACGGCGCGGACGCTGGCAAGGAAGTTCCAATGTCGGAGGGGGAAGAAGGCGCCCGACCTTCCACTTCGGACGCTGTGCTTGGCAGCAGAAACAGGCCCTGACGCGGGTGCTGACAGCAGCGGCCCCGGTGCTTCGCTCTCGGGCAATGCTTACGCTCTTGTTTGACTTTTTTCGTCCGCTCTTACGAAGACCAGTGTTGCGTAGCCTCAGTTTAGTCAGGAATACACGTGTGCATGGGTGGATCTGATGTCACGGGTCGGGGAGCACAAATAAACGAGTGCGCAAGGAAGTGCTGGGTGGAGAAACTACGGAACGGGCGTTGAATAAAAATAGGAAAAGCAAAACAGCCGGGCGAAATAACCCCCGTTGGCATCTGCGATTTCCTGTCAAAAACTCGGCAAGTCATCTGTGACCTTAACAAACTCGCACTTGTAGGGTTAACAAACGATTCGCAGTCTCTTGTAATAGCACTTTGCTTATTTTAGTTCCTTTTCTCCTACAAATAACTGTTAATTGCAAAAAAGGAATAGTGGGTGTGTGGGTCGGAGGAATGTCGGGCGACTGTGGAGGGGTGCGGTGAAATGTCATTTTTTTGGAGAGGTGATTTGTTTTCTCAACCGAAAGTGAGGCTTTTGGTGGTCGTCGCGCCCATGTGTCCATGCTGGTTGTTTCCTCCTCACTAGTCTCTTCTCCTTCAATCAACTGCACGTCAGTGAGGCTCTCCCGCCGCTGTTGTGCTTCCGTCTGGCGGTGGTGGGAGAGAAGGAAGGAAGGAAGGAAGGAGAAATGGACGACCTCCACTGATAACCGCAATTTTCGCTTTGTGGTGAAAAGCTAGCGTGGGCATGTGCCCTGGAGGTGCATTCTTATCTGCCCATTCGGTTGATCGTTCCTCATTGCTATACAAAATCCAATTTTCATCGCAAGTGATGATTTGGCGGACAAACGGTGACAATCGTGTATTGGGAGGCGACAAAGATGCCCACTTGCCCTCTCCTGCGGTCGGACGACGTCTGCAGTTGGGCCACTTCGTGGAGCCGTCACGTACGGGTCCACTTCCTTTCTTTTTCCATTTATTGTACGCAGATGTTTTGGCGCAGTCGTAGGCGCACGGCTGGTCCCCGCCCCAGACCCGAGTTCACGAATAGTTGTGTCTGTGGATCGGACTCCACGACGGTCGCCGCCTCCTCCTCGTTGTCGGCATGCGCCGAGGACACTCAAATTGCCAGAACGAAGCTTTTGGAACCACAACCGAGCACGTTTTTGCCGTTAGTGGACCCACCCGCCCCCCCCCCGAATGCCTGATTGATGCTTCGCCAAGTTCGAGCTGCGTTGTGATTGAAGTTAAATTATTGCTAGAAAAGTAGATGTTAATCGCCATCTGTTTCCCGCTAACTTCGGCGGATTATAGAACAAAAAATGGACTACAAACACGAAATAATCAAGAACAATACCCCTAACATTTATAAATAAAAATACCGAGCCCACGTTTTACTGTATTTCCTATCAGTTACGGCTGAACACGGACAAACCAAAGACGCGTGTTTCATTGCTTCCAACCCTGACGCCTCGATCGCATGAATACGAAGGGGCGGCCGATCACTCGAGGGTGTCACGATGTTGGCAAACACTGTCGCGGTGGGACGCGTCGGGCCAGAGGTGTGGGGAGGAGGTCCGCGCGACCAGACCGGGTGGACCGGGCGAGACCAACCAGAGGGGTGCTTAAACCGAAAGAACCGGCTGCCTCGCAGCCTCCAAAATAGCTTTAAAAGTTGCCGATTTTAGGCATTTAGTGTTGCTCTCCGGAAAGAAATAAGTTCAATAGAAGACTTGGAACTCGAAAGGGCTATCGCGGTCCACCGGGGTATGGCCACTTCATTCTGAGGACAGTCAACTTCCAAATAAGGATGTTGTCACCACTGTGGATGCGATGTAAACCAAGTGAATCTCCCGCCTGGCATCGAGACGAGCCCCCAACCCCGTACCACTAGGGGCTGGAGCGAGGCGACCCCTGCCACTTCCTGGGGGTCCCCTCCGCCCTCATAAAGCACTGAGAGCGGGCGGAGCAGAACTTTTCCACGAACTACAACAACATCGGCACTGAGTAAAGCTCATAATTCCTCAGTTGGATGAAAAGAATGCTGTAAGGAATATCGGTGCCTTCATTACCGGCTGGTCGTCGCAATTGGTCAAACTGTCAGTCAGTTCGTCTTGTTGAAAAAAAAGTGCACCCTTCAACAGCCACAAAAGGCCGCTCCAGCAATAACACCCGCGAACCGATCACCGGAGAAGCGGCCAATTGATAAAAGAAGACGAACTGACGCGTATAAAAAGCCATCTTAAGGTAAATAACATATAAATAGAAATATAGTTAAGGCCGGTTACCGGGGTAGGGGATAGAGGAGGAGGGGACTATAAACAAGGGTAAGCAACAAGTCTCCGCCTATTCCCCAACGGAGGAGCTCGGAGGTTCCTCCACTTGGTTCACTGACGGTGGCCGCCGTCTGGGACCACCGCGAAAGCCACCTCCGCCGCCCCGCCTGTTCGTGCCGGCGGCGCCTCCCCCGCGGCCGCTGGTGCCAGAGCCTCCCGACGACGCGTTGGCGGAGGACGAGGACGCCAGAAACCCGGCAGCGCGCTGCTCCACCGCCTTCAGCATCTGTTTCGCCGATCGCCAGGACTCGATGATTTGCACCAGACGGTGTTGCAGAACCTCAAAAAAGAACATGCAGCTAAATGCTGGGAACCGCCATTGTCGAGTCCTGAGGAGATAAAAGAAAATCGTCCCCTCGCAAAAGAATAACGGGAACAGCAGTCAGCAGACCGGTGCGGACAAGCGGAGACAGTCGAGACTGCTGCTGATGCAAATCAAAAGACTGGCAGTAGAGTCGGCAACTAAGTGAGTGCGGATTTTAAGGGAAGAGTGAAAGTGCAACATTTTTGCTGAAAAAATACAGCTTTGTTCACTTAGGTCTGTCTGTCCGTGTCGATGACCTTTCGCCGTCGTTCAGGCGGTATTCGAGAGCTTATTCAAGCGCGACTTGGCATCGTTAGCGTCTTTAAAAGCTTTACCACCTGTGGACTGGTCGGACGGCCAGACCGTTGAAGATTTTGGAGCGAACACTCACCCGAACAAAGTCTGACAAAACAATCTTGACAGCGCCTTTCCTTCAAGGCTTCATTCCCGTCTACGACACATAACTTCTTTTTTTCCTTGCGACGCCTTTTTGCCATTTGAGAAGCAAATCGACAAAATAAATTTGGGACGCACGTCTTGTTGTCCCATTTTAAAGTGAGATAAAAAAACACAAGTACATGAAAGGCGGAGGTCCAAACAATAAGAAAAAATGTAGGTTGGATACTTGGGAAACGTTAACGAAAGAAAAGAAGGCGTGAAATTCCGTCTGCAGGCGACATCCGCCATCACTTAGTTGCCAACGCAATCCAAGAAATGTCAGGAGTTTGCACGAAACTGCACCGCTGACCGCCAGGAGACAGTGCGACGCCACAAATGCTGAATTCACGATTGGGTTGACGCGGGAATGTGACAGGGATTTTCACGTTTGCATCATCTGATAAAATGTCGCAGTGGAAGCACGCGAGGATGCCAACACCAAAGCTCAAGTGGCCATGTGAATATGTCCGTCTCCAAGTCAAATTAAAGCACAAATTCCAGTCTAAATAACCGAATATACGAAGAGGCCTCTTCTGCTATAAGTCTGGCCAACTCACCAGACACTTGGTGGCCGAGGGCAAAGTGTCCAGGTTGGGGATGGGATAGTAGGGACCCCCAAATCGACGGACGGCCGGGGCAGCGGGCGGCACGGTGCCGGCGGAGGACACTGCTGGGCCGAGGGGTGTCGCGCCTTCAGCAACTGGAGCGCCGAAAACGGGGGAAGAGCACCTTCCAACTACTGTCGCAGTGACGGCGGCCCCACGTCGACCACGCACGCTCTGACCGGAGAGGAAATGGGTCAGGTGCACTGAATTGTAAGGAGGGAGGAGGCGTTGAAGAAGGCCCACCTTTTTGCCACTGCGAAACCCTGAGGAGGACGAAGAAACCACGGACTCGGCATCGTCGTTTGTAACGGGGTCATTCGCGGCTGAGGAGACGTTTCTCCTCCGTCTGCGACCGAGATTTGTCCTGCCAGTGGTACCACGTGGGGATCTGCCGCGTACACTAGAGGGTCTTGGCGGCGGTAGATGGGACTTGGGTGGCTCCACGTCCTCGCCTTCTTCTTCTTCTTCTTCCTCCTCCTCCTCCCCCTCCTCCTCTTCCCCTCCTGCCTCTTCTCCTTCCCCTTTGCTTTCTTCCGCTGGCGAAAGCTCGGCACTGCTGGAAGGAGCCGGGGTCAAAGGGAAAATCCGGGGACCCTCACCGGGGGCGGTGGGGGACAGTGGAGAGGGATCGACGGTCCTACACTCCGGAATCAAAAAGTACGAGGGAGGGGAAAGCCGCATCGGTTCTGTGGAGTCGGAGACAACAGAACTGGCGGGTGAAGGTGGACGGGAGGGCCTGAAGACCGCGGGGTCCGGAGACAGTGGCGAAGGAGAAGGCGCTGAAGCCTTCAGAGTCGAGGTCGTTGACACTTTTGCCGACTTCTTCGTAGCTAATGTGGTGGACAAAAGAAGCAAAGATTTCAAAAAATGTCCAGATCGAAACACAACTTTTAAAACTATCAGTTTAAGGCAAAAATGTTTCATTGAATCCTCCAAGTGAAGCATCAAAAGAGAATCTTTGAACAGACTACTGACTTACCCGAAGTTCTACTGACAAGTAATTAATTTGGAAGGGCAAATTCAGCGGTTGACGGATTGGCGAGGAGAGCTGTTTTACGACAGGAGCGGTGGAAGCAAGCAACGACTTACCTCGAGGGGACAAAGGCAACCTACTTTAAGAAGACGACGATGTTTCGAACTCAGGCCTCCGTGTGTCTCGATTTACACGTTTCAATAGGGGCGGCACAAGGAGCCAACTTACAAATTCTCTCATTGGCACTTGGCACTTTCTTTTTCCCCTTCTCCGACTTCGACGAAGTTGCAGACGTCACGTCTTTCTCCTTATCTGTCTCTTCGGGCGCCCTCACTGCTTCCTCCTCCTTCTTCACCACCGGTGGGTTCGCCGTCGCTGTGAGGAGTTGAGCCCCTGGAGGAGTGTCACCAAGAATAAGACGATGCTGACTGCGAGTGAGTCGGGGCAACACGTCGCTCGTTGCCATAAGATGGTCTTCGTCCTCATCGTCTTCCTCTGACGATGAAGGATCGACAGATTTCGAGGTGTCAGAAGAAGAAGAAGAAGGGGGAGGAGGAGGAGAGGCATTATTCTCAACTTCTGAAGATTGGGATGAGATCGGAGAAGGCGATGGTGAAGAAGAGGGTTTTTGTGGAAGAGTCAGCTTATCCACCGTCGCCTCTTCCTTTTCTTTCTGATCTTCATACGACTCTTCACCGACCCCTTCTTTAGGTTTTGGCTTGGCAGGCTTCTTGGTAGCAGTGGGACGACGGGCAGTCTGGAAAAGGAATAATTGCCCGACGATTACTTTAACATCGGATAAGAGGGAAAATCGAGGTCTAAATGCCTTGAAGGAGATTTCTCACACATCCAAACAAAAATGTCCGAATTAAACCTAGAAAGCCCTTTGATATTATAAGTTAACGGCCGCATAAATAAATCGGATTGCGAAGCATTTCCTTCAAATATTAAAAAAGGGGTAATGACTTGAATGAGGTAAACATCTACCATGTTTAACCTCCAAACTGTCTCGCGAAAATCGTATTTTCTTTCCATGGATATTTCTAAAGCCATTTATCATACACGTTGGTTCTTCGCAGGAAAAATTTCATGTCAAAATGACGACAAAACACCAAAGATAGTTAAAAGGCATCGAAAGGGGCTCAGCACACTGGCCGGTAGTGACAAAAGTCCTTTACTCACACACAGGGGCGCAAAGTAATTCCAGAATACCTTCGCAATAAGTTAAAGTCTACGGCACATACAGTTTTGGTCGGAGACGCTTTGACGGAAGTTGGCACCGACGCTGTGGCCTTAGACGATCTGGGCGAGGAGGGCGAGGGTGTAGAAGTGGTTTTGCTCACTTTTGACGGGGTTGCCTCGGGTTTAATCCTCTTCACCGGTGGGGACAAATATGGCGGCCCGAGTGAGGTCGACGTTGGCGACGACGATTGCTGAGACCCCGAGGTATTCGAAAGCGCGTTGGCCAGACGGCTTACAGGGGTGGAGTGTTGCTGTGGGGGGAAGGCGTCCTCATCGGAACTGATATCCTCCAGCCCCAGTTTCGAGGAAGACGATTTCGCCGCCGGAGCCAATGTTGTGATAAGCAGAGACGTTGAGACCGGTTGCGATTTCAGTTCCACAGGTTCCTCTGTAATCCACAAAATGGTTTTTCGAGGTCGGACAAAAATTACTGACACGTAGGCCCACCAGATCAAACATAAATTTTGCTTTAACAGGTGAAACATTCCGGTGTTACCGGATTATCAAGTGAGAAAGGCGAAAGCCTTATGAAAGTTTCGCAATACTGTGTCTCTGCAGCCCAAGCCAGAGAACACTAATACGAGAGAGGCGTAAGTGATCAGCTATTGTGTCACCACACAGCTTGAGCGTTCTAAGTCTGCCACCGGGGGACAAACACAACTCCTATTCCAAACAGAACGACTCTATCGTGAGTTGCCATAATGGCTTCACTGATGAGAGCCAGTCGGGGTACAAGATAGTCACTCAGACGCTCCACCGGGGGGTCCGTAAGGCCCCCTCGAACCACGCCTCTCGCTCATCTGACGATTAGTACCACCCGGTGCAAAGCAGCTCCACTAGGACAAACGCTCGCCTTGAGAACAAAGGATGTGGTGAAGCGTTTGCTTCTTGGGGGGTTCCAACAAGTGAATTTTTCAATCTTATCAAACCAAGTATGGGGGGAAAGGGGGGGGGACAAGACCGCTCACAGCGCGTATTTCTGACACTATGCTAAGTTGAGGAATAATCTCCGCACTAGACTTCAAACCGAATTTGCATCCATAGATGAGGCTACAAAAGCCGTCAACTGCCACGCAAGAAGTGTCCCAAGTGACGACTGGACAATGAACAGTTTATTAAAAGGGAGCAGAGATTAACTCGCTTCTGGAGGTTCGAAATACTGTCTGTGGGGTTAGAGACAACTGTTGAAAGTTATACCAAAATAACTTATCGGGTCACTTAAAATGCTTTAACCAAAGCTGAGCAGAAAAAAACTAACCTTGCGATCCAACACAAATTCGGGAAATTGAGTCTTCTCTTAAACACAAATTCGGGAAATTGAGTCTTCTCTTAACCAAAAGTGGGCTTCGGAAACCGATTCACTTTCCATCATCGAGTTGGAAACTCACCCAGGTCCCAAAGGACACAAACTCCGAAAAGTTCGCTTCGAGAGCAAATGTCGGGAGTGAAAGCAAATAGCCAAAATTTAGAGTGGCGAGGGAGGTTAATAACATAGCCGTTAAAATATTGCGAAACCACTTTATGCGAGTAAGAGAAATAAGAGCCACCTGCCTATCAACTTGCGCCTCCTCCTCCTCCTCCCCCTTCTCCCCTTCCGCACTGGCACGATACGCGGGGGGGTCGCTAATACGACAATGGGTAAACGCATGAATAGGCGCAGTCTCATCATTTAGAAGTTAACGTGACAGTCCACCGTGAACAGTTCATTTGGTCGCTGCAATGGAAAAGTCTTAACTTACTGCTCATAGCCTTCTTCAACAGGTTGGGCGACTGGGCCAACGAGGTGGCGGCGTCGACAATGCTGCTCGTTGTGGCAGACGTAGTGCTCGGTATGGACGACTTTGTGGTGGGCTTTGTCAGCGCATGTTCGCCGCCGCCACCACGCGACGACTCATTGTCGGGCCTACTAAATTTGATTTCAGTAGACCCAGGCTTGTTGTCGCTTTGGAGGCGCCGCTTTTTCGCGGGTTGCACGTCCACCACCTGACCCCCTGGGCTTCTCTTAGGGGCAACTGAAATAGTTTGCACAATAGTCTTCAATCAATTTCGTTTGTGACCTAAATGGAACTGTGGTAGTAGCGCACAGTTTGCCATCAGGAATGTGCTGAAGCCGCCAGTGATTTGATAAGTACCGAAATAGGTATACAGGAAACAAATCCCTTCTCTATTCCCTACGACTCACCTCTCACATCCTCCGGAATTACAGCTTTCAGAGCTTTTCGTATGCTACTAGATGGTGCCGCGGAGTCGCTATCATAGGCAGCGGACGGAGCACTGGGTCGTTTAACGGCCTGTCTGCCGCGCTGTTGCAGTTGTTGGTGCGCCTGCCTTGGTCTCTGCTTCTGTGAGCGCCTTTGACTCGGATGCCTTATTCCCCCGTCGGAGACAGTCTCAACGTCCTCCGAGAATGTAGAGGATGGACGATCGGAGAGATTCAACGCAGAACAGGAAGGCGAGCGTCTGACACAACTTATTATCGAACTAAAGGGAAGGGAGTGATGGGAAGAATCCCCCGATCCAAGCACACTCATCTAAGACAGCAAACGTACATAATGCGCTCCCGACCGACAACCTCATCGTGGCGTGCGTTCCACCCGGCATAGTGTATACGATAGCGCAGTTGGCCTTGTGCCGCCGCCGCCGCCGCCGCCGCCGCCCCTGCTGCGTCCTCGTCCTCTTCCTCCGTCGCAGACCCCGGGTGGACGTGGTCATAGACATGGTGGACAATCTTAGCCTTATAGGCTTGCCCCTTGTAATGCACACGAACCATCGTGCCAAGAGGAATTGGCTGTGAAAAAGCAGGAGATTCACTAGAAATATGCCTAATAAGATGGAATTTTTGTGACAGAGGATTTCTGCTCCTCATGTGGTCTGACACGCCTTTGATGAGTACAAGGGTTTCACACAAAAATTGCCAGCAAATTTAAACAGAGCTCTATTGAGGTGCTGTTCAGCTTAAAAACTATTCTCATTATTTGTCAGAAGTGAACAAACTGAAGTATTCTCACCATACACCGAGCACGTGTCAAAAACGTCCTGTACCGACACACACACACACACACACACAGCATGGAGCACATTATTTAGGCCGTTAGGCCATATGAACCCAGGAAAACGGAGCGAGTAGACAGGAAGTGAAGGGAACTTACCGATTGGGGACCGCTGCCCTCACCACCAATCAAGACTTGATTCTCAAAGGTTGGGAGAATGGGGCTGCTGCTTGCGCTCTGCGGTTCCTCAGAGAGTCCCCTCGCACCGGTCACTCGAGGCTTTGAGGTGTTAGACCTCTTCGACGACGAGGGCGAAGAAGTCGGGGTCAGTGGTGGTGCTGGTGGCGGCGGTGGTGGGGGTGGAAGAGACGGCTCAGGGGTTTCCGATTTCCGGGGGCCCCGATTCTTTGTGGCAGTAGCATCTACGGTAGAAGATGGATTCTAGAGGAGGGGAATAAGGAACAATTAATTACTACCATTGGTGCTGCCTGTGCCAGTTTTTTCTCTTTCTTCTGTGTCGTAGCGACATCAGAAGAAGGCGATGTCTTTTTAGAGCCAGTTGAGTTCGGTGGAGCTTTAGATGGAGTCGCTACTGGCGTTGTTGAGGTTGAGGATCTCGATTTTAGGTCAGGAATCTAAAACAGAGGATAAAGAGCATTCCGAGTGCAGTGTAACTCTGCCTCTAGACTTGACTAAAAAGTAATATGGTCCTGACTAGCCAATAGGGAATGAGTAAATCAGCTGTATAAGAAAAAATTAGTAATTTTATCAAAAGAACTATATCCTATCCGAGCGATTAGAAATTAACTGTTTAGTCCCGTAGAGCATCTACGAATAGCACTGCATTTTAGCGCCATGTGTCTCAAGGGTGGAAAGGAAATACCTTCAACGGTTTCTCATCCTTAGTTGTAGAAGTCTTGCGCTGGATAGTTTCTTTCCTGGAGTCATCCAACTTCGTCGAGGACTTCGCTAACTGCGAACCTCCAAGCGAGATTGTCTTCGGGACGGATTTTGTCCCGCGTTGGAGAACTCTGTGGGAGGAGGAGCAGCGGCAGCAGATGCCGACTTCGATTTTCGTGGTAGAGGGATTGGAATTTCATCTAGACTTGTACCGAGCTTACGAGATAGATCATCAAGGGGAAAAAGGTACCTAGTAAAGAGAACGGAAAAAAATCGTAAAACTCGGCGTATCGTGACAAAGACTACATCTGTGGGGAGGAGTAAGCTCAAATTAGGGCCGTTAGGAAACTTCGCGTAGACATTTAATCAGGTATAATTTTGCGAAGCGCAGCTTGCGAATATACACCGACAAAGCTGGAACGAATGCCATACTTCTTAAATGCCGTCTGAAGGCTCCTAGGACCGGCAGAGAAGTTGTGGGGCAAATCCATTTCCGAGTAGACAGCAGCCCACTTCAACTGCGATGTGACACGGTGAAAGCCGCCAAGACGGTCAACTTTCTAATATACGAAAGAGCATTAGCCTCGGACCAGTAATTGCATCAACTGCTCTCATACAATAGCGCTCACCCTGTAGAGCTTGAACAAGTCCAAATCCTTGTTAGCAATGCTGGGCGCTTTGTTGATGGGAGTTCCGCGAGCATCCATAAACCGGTAAAGCTTTGCTATCCACCTGTCCCTCTCCTCGAAGTATTCCGGCGAATCAGAACTTGTCGAGGAGTCACTGTCACGACCTCCATCGGCACCATTCTCGTCATCGCTAACGTCATCAACGTCGACTCCAGCAGCACTGCTGGCTGTGGAGCTGCCAGGAGGTGATGTTTTTCTCTGACTGTGTTGGTGGCGTTTAATGGGTTTAGAGGAGCGCGACTTCCTCTTTAATGACGAACTAGCCTCTTCACCTTCACTGGATGATGCATCAATGGAGATAGACGTTGAATCAGAGGAAGAGTAAGAAGAAGCGTCAGTTGAATAAGGTGTCGATGGTCGATGTTGACGTCCACGACGCGACTTTTTACGAGCCGCCGAAACCGCATGGCGTCGAGGTCTCGAAGGATTTGCGGTGTCGCCGTCTAAATTAACTAAATGTAGGCGTAATTTTACTCCTAAAGTAAAAAAAAACTCACCAGTTGATTGCCAGTTAGGACCTAGAAGGGCCTCCGAATCGGAGCCCCAAGAAGCGGGCAATTCATGGCGATCGAGCCAGAGAATTGCTCTCTCAAAGGATGTTCGCAAACTGGGATTACGATGCGCTAGTTTGACGGCCTTGGCTCGAGAGAGAGGTTCTAAGCAGGACTGTGGAACAGCGAAACTAAAAAGAGAAAACAACGAATATGTGCAACACAGTATCACACTGCCGCGTACATCCGCGATGAAGCCCGACGAAATGATGTTGACGTCGAAGAGTGGAACTTACAACCGATTTTCGCGAAATGACTTCACGAGGAATACGGTGTCTTTGGGATCTGCGTGGACTGCTTTGAGATCAATAGAAGGCATTGCGGAAGGCAGAACAACCAACCCGGGTGCGTAGCGACGTCTCGACTGCGCGGATGGTGATGACAAAACTGCAGTTGATGTAGATAGGAGGGATGCTTCACCTAGAAATGAAAGAAGTTGCAATGTAATTTGTCTAATAACATAGGAGAATTCTTAGTAGAAGGGAATTCTGATTAGAGGTTGATATGAAAAGTAAATATTGAGAAATGGTTACCAGACAATGGCAGTCCTGTCCGAAACGCACCTTTTGGGGCAATGGGCATGTCGATCATCACGAGGGAGCCAAGGAAACGACGATAGCTGCTGTCTCCGTCGTTTTCAGCGCTGCTTGTAACGGGAACATCTTCCTCGTCTACTGCTGTTGTAACGGGGGTAGTGTTGACAGGCGTGGCGGACTTTTGCCTATTTGCTCCATCAGAGGAAGTCTTTTTAACCTTTCGACCTACTGTGAGCACCGGCGTCTCTTCATCTGCCAGCGAAATGATCTCCGCCCGGGTGGTTGATTCCTCCTCTCCTTCTTCATCCGCCTCTTCATCGACCTCCTCCTCCTCCTCCACCTCCTGCGAGGTGGCTATACGTCGTCGCCGAGCTTCTTCCTCGTCTCCCTCGTCATCGTCATCAAGGCTGGACCTAGAAGAGATGCAAATTTTACTACCCCTTGTAGTGAAGTGATATAAGACCAATTTGATCGACTAAGATCTTGTAACTGCGAATATCCTGAAAAATTATTCTGTGATGAAAAGAAGATTAATCGGGTGAAACGATCCCCCGATTAACTAGGCTCGAGAAGTAATAGAAGGCACCATTCTGAGCTAGGATTATAAGCATACTGCAGCGTTGAGGCAGACTTGGCGAATGAACGCATCGCGTGCTCATCACCTCGAGGGTCATCACTTTGCTATTAACCCGTTATTAAAACTAAACGATATTTTGGCTTCTACATCCAGGTTTGAGGGTAATTTTTGTCACAACTACAAAGATGTCGGAAAAGCAAAGATGTTGAGTTCTCTCCATGCCGTCCAAATAGCAAAAGTGGTAAGTTACTGTGACTCGTTGAGATTTTTGGGCTAGCCACATCAGTGCTTGTGAATCAATTGAGCGAAGATGTGAATACCGGTGAACTTCGGGAAAGGAGGCCGGCATAACTCCTGCCCGCACATCCTATGCGACTGAAAAGTGAATGACAGGACTTCCCCACACCTTATTACCTTGAGGTTAGTAAAGGAAACGAAATTAGATTTACTAACAGGCCTACCGGCAAACATCTTCCGAGTAATTGTATTAAATTTTGCAAATTTCAAGAATCTATTCCTGCCTTCAAAAAAATTGAAACTTAAAGAACCAAGCTATGTAGACACGTAAACGCCAGTAAACCATCCTAAAAAACAAGGCTCGTGTCCTCGCATTGTTTTAAGTCCAAATGATAGACAAGTCTCAAAAAAAGTAGACGGAATGAACTAATAGTTTTTGAGGAAAGTCGACTCAAGGTTTTTGTACTTCAGACGAATGAGTTTTAAATCTAGGTAGTTCAGAAATTCCAAAATTGCAGTTCAAAAAAATGAAAAAAATAATCTGAAGCAGTAGCATACCATGCGAGAACAACGTTGAGACACAAGAACGGGAAGTAATGGGAAAGTAAAGGCTGTTTAAATGATATAATCATAAGACCCGACTTATAGGAGCTAACGTGAAGCTTTTAGTCAAAAAATAAAGCTGAAAAAAGGATTCATTCATGACTAAAATTCCACTAGCTATTCCGAGATTCAATGGATGGAGAGTTTAGGGGTAAAGCCATTTTAAAAATGACTAAAACATACAGAAGAGGCACCCCACTCACTGGTATCTCCTGTTACGGTCGATCACAGGCTGCTTGAACTGCTCTGGATTCGTCAGAGGCAACCGATCCAGACTTTCGCTCTCTTTGAAATGACGTTCACCCTTGAGGACCAATTGCGTTCGTTTTAGACTGCGCTTATCCCCATCATCAAAAACTGAGGAAAACAACGTAATGATGCAAAGAATATCAAATGCTCAGATTTATTAACAATGACCATATTGTCTAAATTTGATGATATTACTAGGTCGTGAAAATTAGGGAATTTGGGTAACTTTATTGTTTTCCAGATCATAATGGAGAAAACCTAGGTCGGTTTAATAGAAAAGTGATGTAAACAAATTGTGATTTCTGGTATACAAAGCCGGATGGCTCAATTTATTAACACGGAAATGATTTCTAGACGATCACAGATGATAGATTAGCATTTAGGATGGCATATGAAACAAAAGTTACCAAAACTTACCAACTGTATAGAGACTAAGGTCAGTAATTCGGACAATGGAACCGATCTGTGGATTAGCGGAAGCAAAATCTCCACTCTTAATAAGTACACAAACTTCTGAATTGGGCTCGATGTTGCCGGAGAGAACGCTGCTTTTATCAACAGTAACACAGGCCTAACAGAAAAAAAATTAAAAGGTATATTGTCTTAAGTGCCCATCCAAAATCGTGCTGCTCCAAGTCATTTGTGAGTTTACAGTGGCACTGAGGATTAACAGGTTGGCATACAATCTAACAGGTAAGATAACCGCGTCTAATACTATAATAAAAATCGTACTCAGGTAGAGAATTTGAACACAATTATTGGAAATAAAGTCAAAATCATAATATAACAAAGCCAAAATTGCAACAAATACAGTACTCACTTTATATTGGTTTATTAAGTGTTTTCGCTTTCATATATACGAATCATACTGAGTTCACGAACACTGACAATTAAGACCACGGATTAAAGTGATAATCTTTCAGCAACGCTATTATTACATCACATAACTTTCGCTCTTCTATCGAGCGTAAGTGTAATAGATCTCAGTGCTTTGCGAATGCCGAAGTAGACAAATAACCGACGTCCAAAAGAGAGGAAAAATCTAGTTCGAACCTGCACGTTCGTAAAATCGGCCAAAGAAATAAAGTTAGAAGACTCACTTTTTTGGCCTTCAACTGTACTCGGACCCGATAATTAAGAGCTACACGTTCAATCAGTGCCTCGCAAAAAGCACCCCGATATTTGGCGCTGACAGCCGCACCAACTGGAAGGAAGGTGGGAGCGGATTTTGGTTCATGCGAACCACCGCCTTCAGATGTACTCAAAATAGATGAAGTAGGCGTTTCGGAACCAACTCGCGATGCCATTGCCGAATCTGAGGCACTTGGAAGAGACATCAAATAACGTGTCACCTGAAAACAAAAAGATAATCGAGTTTGAAGTTAAGACCGAAAAGTAGAACTGAGTTAGACAGGTTAGGGCGAGTAAGTCGATACTGGTGAGACGTGTTAGTGAGAAAAAGGAATACCTTCCTAAATCGGTACTTTGACCGTATCATAGTGCGAGAGTGTAGATCGAACGCTTTCCCGCCTGCAACCAGCATAAATCAATGGTGGTGGTATAGAAATGACTTAATGAGACAACAGTCTAAGCACAAAGTGAATAAATAACGCGTATTATTAACGCCTGGATGCGTAGCAATAGACCAAACTCGTAAAAGATGGGACGAATGTAAAAGTAGGCAGAATTTTCGGCAAATAGACATGTCACATGCTACAATAAAGGCGGAGAAGACAAAATGGGCTGTGGAGTTGAATACTGCCACATTAAGGGCCGGTAACGAATGTGAAAAATTAGTAAGTCAGTTTAAGAGGGAATAGAAATTACTGCGGGAGCACAACCGACGCGCTGACCGACTGTCAACACGCACGACTGAACACTGATTGATCAAAAATTGTGATTAAGTGTTCTTCAGTTTCGCACCAAAAATAGTAAGATGACTGCACAACCACAAATAGTTTTAATATTATGATTCAATTTTATAATTAAATTCTTCGTCTACTTTTGACAATTACTATTAATATTACCTTTGTGGTATCGAGCGGAGGTGGTGCAAACTACGTTTAACGCCCCAGCTTCTCCTACACGTTCCTGATGGCAGATAACCAAACGGTAGTGTTCGCTCGCTTGGACTAGATACCTGTATTTCGCCTCGATACGGTTTTTCGCTAACTATTTTGCAACCATATGTTTAACAGGTTTGCGTTGGAAACTTGTTTCTGACCCGAGTTTATAAATTTCCCTTCCATCCACGCAGAGTACTGACTATTGAGTATCAGCTATACTTGTATATTTACTCCCCAATGTTTGTAATCACCTCTATAACACTGCTAAGCGTCACCACATGGGTTGTGGACAGTTGTCCTATTTTCTCCTTTTAGCCGTTGAGAAACTAATGTGTGACCATATTTTTGCAATTTTGACGTATCTCTCTCAGATCACATTTCAAAAGCCTTCTCATATGGTAGTCCGTTGCCAGATAGCAACCGCCTTCCTATGTTTTTGTCCCTGCTTCCATTTGACGTACCGTGCAAATACGCTGTTTTAGTCTATAATTGAAGTTAGTTGATTATCTGTTGGTTTTGTTCCCCTCAAAAGATTCATTTTTACGCATCATTTTCCTGTATTTCTTGTTAACACTACTCAAATACTGTTTTTATTTGGAGTATTTTGTGGGGGAAAGGGAGGCTTGTGTTTTTTATCCGCCTTTTGGTCAAGTAGTAATATTCTGTGGTATGTTTTGTTCGCGGGGTCACTCACCAGCCTAACATTTATTTCCAAAGTTGCGGAAATATAATGCGAAAAATGCCTGTGGGCATTTCACAAGGACTAAGCAGCAGGAGTATGATGTTCAGCATAATCTCGGATGCATCAATAGGTCGGTCGTGGGTTTGGTTTTTTGCTCACCATTTTGATTCACTAGAAAATGCCACAACTTTCTTTGTCATCGTCCTCGAGTGTCCACATTTATGAACACCATTGTGTAGGCTGAGAAGCAAGACGTAGTTTGATTTTCTGCGGAATTGTGCGCACAAGGGCCTGTTGGCTCCTGTATCTCTTGCGATGTAACCATGTTGGCCGGCGAAAGTCGTAATTCTTGGTTGTCGCAGCGTCTGTTGCCAACGGGAGAATTTCGCCTTTGACGCGGGCCAAGACCCTTTCAATGCCTCGTCTACGCGCCCCGATGCGTTCACACCTTCCCCGTGACGAATGTGGATCCCCGAGGAATCCTCCCCCTGTTACCAGCCAATCCTGACGCGAATTTACTAGCCAATCAGAAATGAGGTCGTGTTACCACCTTCGGAGGGGCTTTCAAGATCCACTCTACCTCATGGAAGCGAAACAATTCCACTTGGCAGTGAAGAAACCCAGCCTCATCCTCATATCTCACGGCTAAAAGGATTAGCTAGTAGGTTGAAAATGCCCCCTTTCAGAGTTAGGAGAAGAGGAAATTTATGTTATTCCAAATCTCGGATCCATCACAAGGTGGCCCGCGACAGTCATAGTTCTTGGTTATCGCGGCGTCATAGTGACAACTCTCAACTCTGACCAACGTCGTCTTTATTCTAACTTTTCCTTGGCACGCATTGATGGGCACCTGTGGGTTCGAAGTGTGCTTTATTGAGACTTGCAGTTATTGTTAACTTCGTCGAGCGGTGGCTCAGTTCCCGTTGGTGACTTTTACTTGGTCACTGTAGGCACCGTTGAATTTCACCAGCAAGAAGAAGAAGAAGCCAAAGAACCCCCTTCCCATCGAAACACCGCCTGCGGAGACTGTGGAGGCTGCGGCTTCGAAGCCTACTGAACTTGCTGAACCGGCAAAGAAGGCGACGAAAGCCAAAGTTGTTGATGCTGTCGCTCCACTCGGCGTTGCCCAGGGGGCCAAGGAGGTGCCGATAGAAGTTACTGAGATTACTGAACAGCTGAACGAGTTGGCGTTCGGCGAAAAGAAGAAGAAGAAGAAGGGTGCCCTCCGGCCTCTTGGTGAGGCCGATCTTCAGCCTACTGGTTTTAGTGGTCAGGCCGCCGGCCTTGCCACTGCACCCACCACAGACACCGATGGCGGCAGAGAAGTGGAGACGGCCGGCAGGAGTGCTGTGGACGGTGTTGCCCCACCAACTACTGGCTACCCCTATGAGATGCTATTGGCGAGGGTGTTTGCTCAAATCCAGGCCAACAACCCGGAGCTCATGCCCGACATGAAGCGTCGTCTGGTGATGGCACCGCCGTGCATGGCCCGAGTGGGCACGAAGAAAACTCACTTCACCAACTTTAACAGCATCTGTCGTTCGCTCAATCGGGAGCCGTCGCACCTCTCCGCCTACCTGTTCGCGGAGCTGGGCACCACGGGCTCTGTGGACGCCAACGGAGCGCTGCTCATTCGAGGCAAATACCAGGCCAAGCACATAGAACCCCTTCTGCGGAATTATGCGCGTGAGTCGGCAAACTTGACTGCAAACCTGCCCCCCCCTCCACTGTGCACTTGTCGGCACGGCGAGTTGTGAGGCGACTTGGTGCACTCCTTTGCTCGTGTTGGAGGCGTGGTGAATGAGCGTCGGCCTACCTGGTGGCGACGCGTGTCGAGGGCTTCTGCCATGAAGTAGACCCGCGTGCTGTCTGCTTTTCTTGGTGTTGTTGTTGTTGTTGTTGTTGGCCTCGCAAATGCATCTCCCTTTTTTTTCGTATTTTGCAGGCACCTACGTACTGTGCAGCACATGCCAATCGCCGAAGACCAAACTGTCGAGGGACTCGCGTCTCCTCTTCCTCCAGTGTGAAATGTGCGGCTCGCGAGTGACCGTGAAGAATGTCACCTCGGGCTTCCAGGCTGTCACGGGCAAACGAGCCGCCATTCGGGCAAAGACGCAGTAGCCCCCGCCACTCGGTGCCCTGTCCGCCCGCTCTCAGCGCCCCGTACAGTCGGACTTTTCTGCGGCTGCTGTGGCAAGAACAATTAAATTGTGCTTTCGTTCGCCTTCTCTTCTCTCCAACACCACCCTCGGCGGGCTTTCTTCTTGTCTTCCTGAAAGCCTGACCGACGTGTTGCATTTTCGTATTGGGAGCGGCTTCGCAGTGCACTTACTGCCGGTTCACAGTTGTTTGCGCGTTCCCACTTCTCGTCCTGACTGTCAATTGGCGTCGTAGTTTACGCGCCACGCAGTGGTGGCAGCTGCGAGGCTCCTCCTCCTCCTCTGCGTTTGCTTTCATGGCCATGGAAACGACTCTGCTTGGGACGGTTTTATCAGTCGTCAGTCGGCGATGGGGGCTGCGAGTGGTTGGAACATCTGCGAGCAAGTGACAAACGTAGTTACCTGGAGGGAGGTCATTCTACTCGCCTACAACGTCACAGCTCATGAGCGGAAGCGTGGAAGGAAGGGGGCGCTCTTTGCCCACTTCCGTGTCCCCACTGGGCGTGGACTAGGCTGATGGTGACACGCCTTTCCGTCGAGGGTGTGGTGGGTGGGAAAACGCAGGAAAGCCTATTCGAGTGCCCCCTTCCCACCCGGGGCGCTCTTGTCTGCCGCATGGGGGCGAGCAGAAGCCACCAGAATGCGGCGCGGCGCGTCAGTGGTGTGAGGCGGCGGGAAGCAGGAAGTGGGAGGCGGGAGGTGGGTGCGGTGGGGAAAGCGATTTACTGAGCGACAGGTTGGTGGTGGCAGAACTCATGGGTCAGTGGGGAAGCTACATTAGCACGGACGAGGGCGGTCTTGGGTTCATTCACAGGCGTGGTGTGGGGGCTGCTCCTCGGCTCCTCCGAGGGACGACGCACCTCCGGAGGACGAATTGGTGGGTGGGAGGAATAAACACGGTTGTTGGCGATTCGGTTTGCCCTCTTCCCCTTCAAGGCTGATGATTCTCGAGAGCTTGCTTCATGAGAATCCTGCTCAGCTTGTTGATGATCTTCCGGTTGGTGGGATGATGGCACTCGAAGTGCGCCAGCAGCAGGTCTGTCCGGTCAAAACTGATTCCGCAGCGGGCGCACGAGGTGGGCGGTGGCGTCTCCCGACCTGACGCGGACGCAGACTCGGACTCCGATTCCTCCTTGCGTCCTTCCTCCTGTTGATCGGGCCACGAGACCTCCATGGGGGGCGCAGCCTCGCTCTCCTCACGAATTTGCATCGGCGACGAAGGTGCTGCACGAAGGCGTAAGGCATGAGGCTCTCCTGGGAGATGTGCTACAACACTGACGACATGCAACTCACGGCGATGGATATTCACGTGGTACCTCATCTCAAGGAGGCTGTTGTATCCCCTGAAACACCTCACACAGACAAACAACTTGCTGTAGCTGTGTGTCAGCAGGTGCTGGTGGATCGTAATCAGACTGTGGAAGTCTCTGAGGCAAAAATCACAAGTGTAGCGGTTCTCCGATTTCTTGGTACCTTTGAACAGAGTGAAAAACTTCGAAACGCCAACCGCTCTGGGGAATATAATGACCGGTAAATGGGGTGGCAATGACGGCTGACGTCTGCCTCGCCGGGGTCGACCACCGACAGCAGACAGACAGTCAGGCAGGCGGACACAGAGTGGGGGACGTGGAAGGCGACTTACACAAATAGTGCATGAGGTACTGCACTTGGGTCTGACGACTGGGCGCAAAGGGGTTGAAGATGGCATCGCCGTCGAAGACGTACCTCAGAGAGGGGTTGCCTTCAGCCACCATCTCCTGATGTGCACGTGAGAGAAGACGGACGACTTACTGCCAACCTTTCGGGTATCCCCGAATACTCGAAGGGCGTCACCATCATGGCTTGCATTATCTCCTCCTCCGTCTGGGGACATTTGAACGAATTGTTATCTTTGCTCACCATCTTCCCAACTCCGCCCACGGCAAGTCACGTCTTAGCGCGGATCTGTGTCCCGATTCTGACAAGGAGTGCTCGCAACTCCGCTGATGCCAATTCGCCTCTGACCTTCACATCAGCTCACGTCACAGAAGCGCAAGTCACCGGGTGAGTACGCTTCGAGATGCGTGCTTGTGGAAGCGAGAATCGCCCACCACCTCAACTCGGTGGGGCAGTGGGCACCAGTCGAGGTTACTGTGGGGGAGAGCAGAGCGGCGAATGCTCTCGGGCATCTGGTGTGACCGCGTGAACGCGTCGGTGGGGCACCCACATCGTGCAGACGCGGTCACCTTCTTCACGACGTCTCCGTCAAAGTGCCTTATACCTGTCCACTCTTTTACCTCAGTCGCCACTCAGTTGCCCTCCAAGTGGAGCAGATCGAAGGGCGACCGATGAGTCGTCGTCCTCGTCACCGCGACACCTCCTTCCACCTCATGTGGGCTATAGGAGAGACCAAGTGTCTACCGGTAACGCTCCGTCCGGACCAGCATTCGACACTTACCTCGTCTGCGGTGGCCGACGCGCAAGTATCCGCACACTTTGCCAAGGTCGTCGAGCTCAACAACCTTCGAAGCCACCAATGAGTCGTGCGACTACAACGTTCATATTATTCTTCGCTACTGAGAAAGTCAACAAAGAAGTTCTCCTCCCGACCTCCCTGCACTATTTGTCCTCAAGTCAGTGTGGAATATCTTGTGCTTTTAAAGCCGTTGCCACTGTCCCAGTGCATGGATGCTTTCATTGGTGCGCTTGCCGCAGTACGCACGGTAAGCGGACCAATCACAGCGCCGCCCAACAGCCATTGGTGTAGAGGGTCCAATGCGTCAACTCACCAAATGTAGGAGACAACGTGGCGATTTCCCCTAGTAGCGCCCACGGAGATTATGAACAGTTGGCATCATGAGAGTGAAGAGATCTCAGACGACATCTCTTCGGTTCGCCCTTTTACACTATCCTCACACATTCCACCACTCGTCTCCCACTTTATTGCGTCCTCCCTGCACCCCATGTCAGCACTGGTTCTCAGTATAAGACGATGACTACATCTGTGAAGGTAATACCCACCACCCGAGATCTCGGTTGGCTCCCTTTCCTCCTCAACCACAAACGCTGTGTGTTCTGACTTCCTCAACCTACGCTCTCAAGGGGCGGGTGGACTCTTGGACATTCGCAATCCCAATGGATGGTGAAAAGGTCCACTTGCCTCACCTGTCAGGTTGAACCGATTGCCGGCCTGTTAGCTAACAGAGAGCAAAAGAGGGTTGAGGCAGTGGGAGAATTCGTCTCCCCTCACCACTGGCACACGCAACCCCGGTGCTGCAGCCATTTGCGTACAGCCACAACTGTCACAGCCTAACAATTCCACATCGTCAGTTCACACTACGAGTTTACCTTTCTCAACGCTTGCCCCGCCACTCACGTGCACACACACCCGACTCTATTACTACGAGCAACAGCCGCAGTTAGCCACACGTGCAAATGACCCCACCTCCTCAAATCCACCCCAAATGCCTTTCCCCCACTGAACAGACTGCGGTTGGTTAATGAGCCACACTCCCCACAACGTTGCACACACACGAATGCTTTTCACTGCCACATTTCTCATGAGTGGAGCCTTCCGCCTCTGCTGTCTGCACTGCCAGTCAGTGCATGGCTCCAGTCTCCTGCGCGCCTACACGCGCACACACACAGGCACACGCACACACCATTTCACCTTCACGCGACCACCGGGCACCTCGTGGGTGTAGGTTTTGTTAACCAACTAAGGAAAGCGCTTGCAAGTCACCAACGCCGACGCTGTGGTGCCACCTCGCAGGTTGGGTTGGTCCACCTCCATTTTCCTCCGATACCACGTGCACTTCCACGCGCTCCACGCCACGGGCGTCTCTTCACCTGCACTTGCTCGAAGCAGAAGCTGTATATATGAGTGTGCGAAAAATCTTGTTTTGTCTCGATGTCTCGGGCAGGGGACCACTTTCGGTCACCGTGATGAGTCACGTGGCGTCGATGGGTTTCCACACCTAGCAAGGCAAAAGCAGTGGGTGACCCAGTGTATGTGTGTGTGTGTGTACGTGCTCGTTTGTGTTTGTCCAAGTCCATCATAATGGTCGAGGTAGGTGGGATCGGGTCAACTCAGCGCTGTCCCTCCCTGACTAGGCGACGCGACTGGTGGAAGCAGGACAAAGTCGGTGACAGCAATGACCGCGCTACGAGCAGCTGCCTGCTCGCGTCTGACACCTACGTGCCAATCGAGGCAGGCAGCTCTACCATTTGACAATCACACCCGGTCGCTCCAACCAAATCAGTGTCCTCCTCCTCCACCTCCTCCAACACAACGCTGCCACGCTATGCGAGGAGAGGAGGGGAGGAGGGGAGGAGGGGAGGAAGAGGAGGCACCAGCGCAGTATCGCCGCTTCGCCCCCGACTGAACGCAGAAGCAGGCGACGCGTCAAGGCACCATGTGTTTGGCATCACTCCACTCGACTCGCATTAAACCCGCTGCATCGGCACTGCGGCCTGAGGCCCACCCAAGGCCAGGGCGACGCGCTTGCAATGCCCCCATCATCGCACAACGCTGGTCAGAGGAGGGAAGGGCTGCAGGCAACTCCTCCCACAGTCACTGGGGGAAGGGAGCTCGCCTCCCCTCTACTCTCCTCTCCGTCAACTCGACTTGAGATAAGGCACTTTCTCCACTCTCCCCCGAGTGGCAGTCTACTCAGGATGATAGTCAGACGAGGGAAGAAGACACATTGCTTCACATAACGGCGTCGGCAAAGTCGGCTACTCCTCCTCCTCGTCCTCTTTGGTGCTCGTCTGCAGAGATTCGACACCTTTCGCAAGCACCTGTTATGTGCAAGCCGCCCTCCTTCCACTTGCAATCGCACTTACACCTCACACCTCACACGAGGGGCCCCACACCGCCCACTTGAAGTCCACGAGAGTCACTAAGCCTGGTGCACTCCACATAACGTGAGGGCGAGGGGTGCGGGTCAGACTCTAAGACGACCGAGCCATCCAGCAGCGATGGACGTGCACCGCAGTCGCGTGGGACGAGGTGGTGAGGGAGTGGCAGTGGGCGTGTGCCACCAGCTGCGGTGCCACTCCGAAACCCCCGCTTCTCTGCCTTTGCCCACCAAGCACACGTCCACAGCAGGCATCCCACTCAACTCCACATTTCCATCACACCACCACCCACTCAGGCAGCTCTGACCACTGGACGCCGACGCCGCGTCCCCCAACACCACAGGTTGTGTCAATGCCTCTTGCTCTGACACGCCACCATTGCCAGCCTCGGGTGGCAAACCACCGTCTCGGCATCTTCGCAGCCCGCCCGCTCTCTCCTCCTCCTCATCCTCCTCCTCCTCCTCCTCCCAGCCCACGTTAGCCACCAGTTCACTGCACGAGCTCTACGCACAGAGGACAGATTGGCCGAGTGTCGCCCTTCCTGGTGGTCGCCTCTGCACCCAGGTGACATGTCGGTCGCACCGGTCCCACCTCCACCCCGTCGACACGACGGAGGGATGGTGGGCACGTCGACGCGGTCGTCCGACGTGTCCGAACGTGTCTCACATGGTCTGATCCTTACGTCGGTGGCAGAGCAATGTCCAGCTGCGCCCGCCGCACACCTCGCGTCCCACGTCGCAAGTCGGCCATCCCCTCGCCTAATTTCATCATCTGCCTGCCTCTTCGCCGGCGTGGGGGACAGCCTTACCTGGGAATAGTGATCGACAGTCCTCGCAATAACCCCAACTCTCACCCTCCGTCCACTCGCCTCTGTGGCGACGCGACCGCCGACAATGCGGCACTCGTACCGCCTCCCCTCTCTCCGCGTCTCCTCCTGCCACCTCGGCGATCACAGTGACGCGGTGCACGGTGCGCGGTGCGCGGTGTCGGCAGCGCAGGTGACTGCGGTGAGGGCGGAGCAACAGGCACCGAGGTTGCGAGGCGCACTCCACACTGGCTGAGGTGCCACAATCCCCAACGTGGATCACCTGCGTGGATGACGACGCCACATCACTGGTGGGTGGCAGACTTCCGTCTCTCTTCCTCCTACGTCAGTCGAGGGCAGTCGAGGGAGGTGGGGAGCCGAGGCGTCAGGCCCCTCCGAGCACAAGCAATGCGCCACAAGGGGAGCATCAGAACACTCTCTTCGTCCTACTTACAAGGGAGGTGACTGAGGGGAATGTTGAAAGACGTGAAGCCGTGCACAAACTCTGCTCGAGGCACACACACACACACACCAGCCAACGTCGCTCGTGGCAGTTGCGCGACGCCAGCGGCGACGTCGGTGGCCACGGTAGCGACGGTGCCGATGTGGCGACGGAGATGGCGCCGGTGGGACAGAGGAGGAAGTGGGTGACAGTCGAGCATGGCAATGGGAATGTCGATGTGGATGGCATGGCATGGCATGGCACGGGGAGACGTCTCACGGCTTCTCCGCGTCTTCCATGTGTCTGTACGCCTGCGAGATTGCGTCGGTGTCCGAGGGGTGGTTGCTCTCCAAGTGCTCCAACAGCAGCTCGTACGTCTCGCACGAGAAGCCGCACCGCTCGCAGACACGCAGCGTCTCTCGCCGCTGACGGTGAGGCCGGCTCACCGCCACTCTGTGCACGCACCTCAGGTGAGTCTCCAGTGTGGAGCGTTGCGTGAACCGATTCGCACAGTGGGTGCACTCGAAGGGACGAACAGCTGCTTTGCACCAATCGCCAGGGCCACGCGCCGTCAGACGATGCACCGACGCATAAAAGGCGAAAAGACGCAGACGAGACGAGACTAGACTACACAAGACTAGACGACGTAAGATCAGATTGACGAGAGCAGGAGATGTGGCTGCTGTGCCTGCGACTGACTGCGACTGCGACTGCGACTCTGACTGTGCGTGTGCGTGTGCGTGTGCCACGAAGGTGCAGATGCAGGGGCAGGTGCAGGCGTAGGTGAAGACGAAGATGGGCGGTGAGCTCACTCACACGTGTGTGTCCGAATGTGGCGCTTCATGTCGAAGGTGTCGTTGAAGCCCTTCAGACAGTACACGCACAGGTAGGTTTTGCTGTCGCTGTGGCACAGAAGGTGCTGCCGCAACGACCGCGGCGAACTCTTCTCTCGACCACACGCTCCGCACACGTAGCCGCCGCCCTCTTTCTCCCTCCCTGACAACAGAGCAAAACACCGTCATCATCAAGAACCCCCACCACGCGCCTCACACCGCTGTCCACGCCAACACACGCAACACAGGCAGGCAAAGCCAACACCGCGGCGGGCGAGCAGACGGACTGCTGGCAGTGCTGCCGACCCGCGACACAGCAGCCCGGCAGCACAGCAGCAGACAACAGCACAGCAGCAGACAACTGCACAGCAGAGCACAACACAACACAGCAGAGCAGAGCAGAGCAAAGCAGAGCAGAGCACGTGGTTGCGCGGAGCAGGAGCATCTGAGCGCGAGCACATGCGTGGGGAGCGTACAGAAGTTGGCCACCAGGTCGGCAATCCGCTGCTTCGCATCGACTGCGAACGGATTCACGATGACTTCACGGTCGTTCCTGTACCTCAGCCGGGGGTCATTGTTGCGCAGCATCTCCTACAACTCAGACGAAGCGGTGAGGGTGAACGCAAGAGAGGAGCAGACTCACCATGACCTGCTGGCGACAGAGCTCCGGATCCGGCTGGCGGTGAAGGAGTGGTGGCTCTCGCCCTCCCGAAGCCGTGTCGCCACTCGACGTCCCTTCGCCACTTGCTCTTCCCCGTTCCCGTCCTCGTCCTCGTCCCCTTACCCTTCCTCTTCCGCCTCCTACTCCATCCGTCTGTTCAAATTCATCCACTCCCTCTCCTTTTCCTCTTCCTCTTCCCCTCCCCTTCCCCTTCCTCGGCCACCTCTTCCTCGCCACCAACGTCGTCGACGACGCGTTCATCGGGCAGGTCGACGTCCACATCCACGTCCCTCTGTCTGTGCCTCTGCCTGTGTCTGCCTCCACTCGCCCTCCCCGTCTCACTTAGCACCGCGCTGCGCGCCCGCTTCGTCGCGATCGGACCACTTGACAGCTGACGCAAATTAACCGGCTCCGACTGCCTCAGGGGACAACTCCTCCTCTTCCACTCAACTCTCAAATCCAACGGCTCGTCCGACGTCGCACAGTCGCCCAGTGGTCGCTCCGACGACGACGGCCTGAAGTGGTGTGTAATGCTGGAGGAACTGCACTAACCCTGACATCGCACTGTCCACTCAATGCGAGTCGCCCTGTCCACGAGTGCACCAGGGAGTAAGAGAGCTGATTCCTCCCGTCCACGGGGACACCACACAGCCTGGCTTTCGTGACAATCAGCCCACGCACTCCGCCTTTTATTCCTCCTCCTCCCCATCAGCGCACGTGTTGTCAACCAGACTGCGCCGCTGATTGGTGGATGCATCGTGAGCACTCGTCACTCCATTGGCCATCAACTCGCATGCACAACCCGGGCTGTCAGCGCCTCTTTGTGGCCCCTTCTGCCCCACCGCCACCGCCACCGCCACCGCCACCGCCACCTCGCAGCTGCAATCGCAATCGCCTCGCTCCAGTGGCGTCTTCTCGATCGAGGTGGTCTATACTGCCGACTGCACAACCATCCACTTGAGCAACAAACGTGCATCCCACCGACACCAAAATGCCCGAGGGAACTGCAGCCGCATTAGCCTTTCCTCCCCCCAACACACTCAACGCACCTCGCCTCGCACATGGAACACCCACAACATCCATACACACACACACACACACACACACACACACAGCACTCCGAACGACGGAGGTGGAGACGAGGCGAAAGAGACACCCCTCCGTCTTCCACGTGGAGACGAGGCAGTTGCCGCACTGTCCTGAGTAGATCCCACGACGACAGGCGAAGGAGGAAAGGGAAAGGGAAAGGGAAAAGGAGGATGAGGAGGAGATCGAAAACGAGACACAGAAGGTAGGAAGGAGGCCGCATTTCCCTCGCTGCAAGAATGTCTCCATTCCGCCGCGAAGCCTCCCTCACCACGGCATGTGGTCAGTGAGACAAACCAACAGTTTCGCGAGACGGCGCTTTGACATGAGGAGAAGAGAAGCAATCGCGTGCTCCTGCTCAGTCGTCTGCGTCTTCAAGGTCGAGGTGACATGACCAGCACCCTGGAAGACCGAAGAGAGGGAAGGGGAGTGGACGAGGCGGTTGTTCACGCGCTGCCATGTCTGCAGTCGCTTCTCCTTTGTGGCCCCCTCCTCGTCCTCCTCGTCCTCCCCGTTCCCCTCGATGCCTCCACGAAGAAGAGTCCACACGCAGCGTCGCAGGACAGTGCGACCACGCTGAACGTCTCACCTGGAGTCGAGAAGAGGAGAGGAGACCACAGCCCGTCTCGTGGACTGCGTTCGAGCGATTCTGCTGTTGCGTCGTGTGTCGTGTGCCGTGTGCCGCATGCTCTGCTCCTCGCGTTCTCACCGCTGCCAGGTCTACACCTCGTCGTCCACCACACACTCGTCGCATGACTCGTGTGAGAGGCGACTCAGCCGTTTCGACGCACACTGAACGGAGGTCGCGGGTGCGCCTCCAGCGGGTGAGTGGCGGTCGTGTGACATCTTCTCCTCCAGCACGCCTCGTCTGCTGCTGTCCGCCTCCACCGCTCGTCTCTCCGCCTCTCCGACCACACGTCTCGGAGTCGTGGGCGCAGAACTCTTCCCCAGAGGGCACTGCTGGTGCCGATGCAGCCGTGGGCTGGCAGTGCCTCCTCCCGCTCGTCCGTCCACAACTCCGCCACCAAAAATGACTTTGAGGTCGTTTGGAGGCTGTTGCATGGTGCTCGCTCACCTTCGTCTTCATTACCGGTGAGTGGAGGAGAACGACGACCAGCCACGAAGCCCAACAATCAACAGTTTGACATTCGACTGACAGACGGGAGACGACACACCAGCCGAACGCCGTGCCGCCAACGGACTGGCGCATCTGCACCCCGCCCAGTCGAGGCAAGTGGACGAGTAAAACAACAACTCCCCTCCAATCTGACCCCACCATTCCACTATTGAAGCATGCTTTTGGCTGTGTGACTGGCAATTTCATAAAATCACTTTGCAAAGCGCAAAAGTTCGCCTTCATGGAGTTCGCTTTAATCTCGCGGTTGGGCGCTCGTCTCCTCAAGCGTTCGTCGCGATCGCCTCACACGCAGAAGTCGTCATGTGAAAAGGTCCAAATTTAAGATCACAGTCTGACTTCACCACTGTCGAGGCGACGTCGCCTCGACGGAGACGACGTCGCATCCACCTCAACCGCGTGCGCCTTCTGCTCAGCTCAGTCAGCATGCTTCAAAGAGAAATAGTGAATGGAAGTCGCACACATGGATGGATCCTTGTTGCATTCGACGCAAATGACGCAGAATGGGCTCTACCAACAATGCCTCCCTCCACTCCGACTCAAACCGCCACACCCCACCACCCGACACCGCGCCATGCCGTGGGTGGGTGGAGCGAGGGAGTTGGCACTCGAGGCCCACTCCTCGTTCAACGTGTACACGGACGCGGTTGGTGGAAGACTCCGTTGACCGCGGCGTTGTCAGGTGTGAAGCATTTCTGGTCTCCCGAAGATGGTACGCAGACCGGGGCGGATGACGCACTTGCGTTGGACGGAGGCGCAGCCGAGAGGCACCGAGTTCAGCGCAGCATGGTCAGCGTCCACTGGTGTGGCCTGGGAGGAGATTAGCCACCCCCGTCGAGGGGAGCCGCGATGCATCTACAGCCTCGCTCGAGGTGTGGATCGATTCCCTCGCTCCCCAAAAATTTTTGAACACAAACGGACTCTCGGACTTCCCCGTCGGCTCACGACCGCCACCAAGAGATCGACCCGCTTCGCGCGATTTTCAGACATTAGGCGGCGACGGCGCGAGAATCTGGTCAGGACTCAGACACACAGCTGCTCTTTTCGAAAAACACTGCAGACGTGTCTTATCCACCAATCTCGTTTGCCGTCTCTAATGTCGCCTGAATGACGGGTCGGGGATCTTTTGGTCGCGGTGTGGCCGGGGAAACCGAGACTCTTATTGTGACATCAAAATTTTGGTTGGGGAGCGAGGAATCGAACTCGACAAGCGTTCTGTTGGCTTTGTCATGCCTCCCTCCCACTGGCTGAGCTCCCTTCCCTCCACCAGTGGACGCTGACCATGCTGCGCTGAAACTCGGTGCCTCTCGGCTGCGCCTCCGTCCAACGCAAGTGCGTCATCCGCCCCGGTCTGCGTACCATCTTCGGGGAGACCAGAAATGCTTCACACCTGACAACGCCGCGGTCAACGGAGTCTTCCACCAACCGCGTCCGTGTACACGTTGAACGAGGAAGTGGGGGCCTCGAGTGCCCAACTCCTCGCTCCACCCACCCACGGCATGGCCGGTGTCGGGTGGTGGGGTGTGGCGGTTGAGTCGGAGTGGAGGAGGCATTGTTGGTAGAGCCCATTCTGCGTCATTTTGCGTCGAATGCAACAAGGATCCATCCATGTGTGCGACTTCCATTCACTATTCTCTTTGAAGCATGGCTGACTGAGCTGAGCAGAAGGCGCACGCGGTTGAGGTGGATGCGACGTCGTCTCGTCGAGGCGACGTTCGCCTCGACAGTGGTGAAGTCAGACTGTGATCTTAAATTTGGACCTTTTCACATGACGACTTCTGCGTGTGAGGCGATCGCGACGAACGCTTGAGGAGACGAGCGCCCAACCGCGAGATTAAAGCGAACTCCATGAAGGCGAACTTTTGCGCTTTGCAAAGTGATTTTATGAAATTGCCAGTCACACAGCCAAAAGCATGCTTCAATAGTGGAATGGTGGGTCAGATTGGAGGGAGTTGTTGTTTTTACTCGTCCACTTGCCTCGACTGGGCGGGGTGCAGATGCGCCAGTCCGTTGGCGGCACGGCGTTCGGCTGGTGTGTCGTCTCCCGTCTGTCAGTCGAATGTCAACTGTTGATTGTTGGGCTTCGTGGCTGGTCGTCGTTCTCCTCCACTCACCGGTAATGAAGACGAAGGTGAGCGAGCACCATGCAACAGCCTCCAAACGACCTCAAAAGTCATTTTTGGTGGCGGAGTTGTGGACGGACGAGCGGGAGGAGGCACTGCCAGCCCCACGGCTGCATCGGCACCAGCAGTGCCCTCTGGGGAAGAGTTCTGCGCCCACGACTCCGAGACGTGTGGTCGGAGAGCGGAGAGACGAGCGGTGGAGGCGGACAGCAGCAGACGAGGCGTGCTGGAGGAGAAGATTCACACCGACCGCCACTCACCCGCTTGGAGGCGCACCCGCGACCTCCGTTCAGTGTGCGTCGAAACGGCTGAGTCGCCTCTCACACGAGTCATGCGACGAGTGTGTGGTGGACGACGAGGGTAGACCTGGCAGCGGTTGAGAAACGCGAGGAGCAGAGGCATGCGGCACACGCACACGACACACGACGCAACAGCAGAATCGCTCGAACGCAGTCCACGAGACGGGCTGTGGTCTCCTCTCCTCTCCTCGACTCCAGGTGAGACGCTCAGCGTGGTCGCATTGTCCTGCGACGCTGCGCGTGACTCCTCTTCGTGGAGGCATCGAGGAGGACGATGAGACGAGGAGGGGCCACGAAAGAGGGGCGACTGCAGACATGGCAGCGCTGCGAACAACCTCCTCGTCCACCCCCTTCTCTCTCTCTCTTCGGTCTTCGCGGTGTTGCCATGTCGCCTCGACCTCGGCAACGCAGACGACTGAGCAGGAGCACGCGGTTGCTTCCCTTCCCTTCTCCTCACGTCAGAGCGCCGTCTCGTGGAACTGTCGGTTTGCCGCATCCGCCGCACGCCCGTGGTGAGGTAGGCCTCTCGTGCGAGTGGAGACAATCTTGCAGTGAGGGAAATGCGGCCTCCTCCCTACCTTCCGTGTCTCGTGTTCGATCTCCTCCTCATCCTCCTTTCCCTTTCCCTTTCCCTTTCCTCCTTCGCCTGTCGTCGTGGGATCTACTCAGGACAGTGCGGCAACTGCCTCGTCCCCACGTGGAAGACGGAGGGCTGTCCCTTCCGCCTCGAGTCCACCCGTCGTTCGGAGCGCTGTGTGTGTGTGTGTGTGTGTGTGTGTGTATGGATGTAGTGGGTGTCCCATGTGCGAGCGAGGTGCGTTGAGCGTGTTGGAGGGAGGAAGGGCGATTGCGGCTGCAGTTCCCTCGGCATTTCGGAGGCAGTGGGATGCACGTCTGTTGCCCAAGTCGGTGGTCGTGCAGTCGGCAGTGGAGATCGTCTGGATCGGGAAGACGGTCATTGGAGCGAGGCGATTGCGATTACAACTGCGAGGTGGCGTGGCGGTGGCGGTGGCGTTGGCGTGAGGCAGAAGGGGCCAAAAAGAGGCGCTGACAGCCCGAGAGGTGCATGCGAGTTGATGGCCAATGGAGTGACGAGTGCTCACGATGCGTCCACCAATCAGCGGCGCAGTCCGTGTGACCACACGTGCGCTGATGGGGGAGGAGGAGGAGGAGGAGGAGGAGGAGGAGGAGGAGGAGGAACAAAAGCCGGAGTGCGTGGGCAGATTGTCACGAAAAGCCACGCTGTGTCGTGTCCCCGTGGACGGAGGAATCAGCTCTCTTAACTTCCCTGGTGCACTCGTGGACAGAGCGACTCGCGTTGAGTGGACAGTGCGATGTCAGGTTAGTGCATTGCCCCAGCATTACACACCACTTCAGGCCGTCGTCATCGGAGCGACCACTGGCGACTGTGCGACGCCAGTCGAGCCGTTGGATTTGAGAGTTGAGTGGAAGAGGAGGAGTTGTCCCCTGAGGCAGTCGGAAGCCGGTCAATTTGCGTCAGCTGTCAAGTGGTCCGACCGCGACGAAGCGGGCGCGTAGCGAGGTGCTAAGTGAGACGGGGGGGAGAGTGGAGGCGGGCACAGGCAGAGGCACAGACCGAGGGACGTCGCCCTGGCCGTGGACGTGGACGTGCACCTGCCCGATGAACGCGTCGTCGACGACGTGGTGCGGAGGAAGAGGTGGCCGAGGAAGGGAAGGGGGAGGGAAGAGGAAGAGGAAAAGGAGAGGAGTGGATGAATTGAACAGACGGTTGGAGTAGGACGCGAGAGGAGAAGGGCAAGAGGACCAGGACGAGGACGAGGACGAGGACGAGGACGGGGCGTGGAAGAGCAAGTGGAGAAGGCACGTCGAGCGCAGACACGGCCTCGGGAGGGCGAGAGCCACCACTCCTTCACCGCCAGCCGGATCCGGAGCTCGTCGCCAGCAGGTCATGGTGAGTCTGCTCCTCTCCTGCGCTCACCCTCACCGCTTCGTCTGAGTTGTAGGAGATGCTGCGCAACAATGATCCCCGCTGAGGTACAGGAACGACCGTGAAGTCATCGTGAAATCCGTTCGCGGGGGTCGCAGTGTGTCGAAGCAGCGGATGCGGACCTGGCTGGCAAACTTCTGTACGCTCCCACGCGCATGTGCTCGCGCTCAGACGCTCCTGCTCGCGCAACCACGTGCTCTGCTCGCTGCCTGCTCTGCTCTGCTTCGTTGTTGTGTTGTGCTCTGCTGCTGCAGTTGTCGCTGCGCTGCTTTGTCTGCTGCCGCGGCGGCGGGCTTGTGTGCGCGGGTCGGCAGCACTGGGCAGTTCCGTCTGCTCGCCCGCCGCGGTGTTTCCTTTGCCTGCCTGTGTTGTGTTTGTGACGGACAGCGGGTGATCCGCGTGGTGTGGGAAAAAACTCTCATGATGACGTGTTTTCTGTTGTCAGCGGAGAAAAGAGGGCGGCGGCTACGTGTCTGCGGAGCGTGTGGTCGAGAGAAGAGTTTCGGCGCGGTCGTTGCGGCAGCACCTTCTGTCACACAGCGACAGCAAAACCTACCTGTGCGTGCACTGTCTGAAGGCTTCAAACGACACTCGACATGTGGAAGCGCCACATTCGGACACACACGTGTGAGTGAGCACGCCGCCCCATCTTCGTCTTCATCTTCACCTATCCGCCTGCACCTGCCTCTGCACCTTCGTGTCACACGCGCAGTCATAGTCAACACCCACAATCACACCCACACCCACACCCACATCCACATCCAGTCGCATCACAGTCCAGTCTGAGGCACAGTGGCTACATCTCCCCCTCCCGTCAGTGTGATCTAATGTCGTCTAGTCGTGTGTAGTTCTAGTCTAGTCTAGTCTAATCTCGTCTCGTCTGCGTCTTTTTCGCCTTTTATCCGCGTCGGTGCATCGTCTGAACGGCGCGTGGCCCTGGCGATTGGTGCAATGCAGATTTCAGCCCTTCGAGTGCACCCACTGCCCGAATCGGTTCGCGCAACGCTCCACACTGGACGACCCACCTGAGGTGCGTGCACGGGAGTGGAGGGGAGCGGCGCCTCACCGTCAGCGGCGAGAGACGCTGCATGTGTGCGAGCGGTGCGGCTTCTCGTGCGAGACCTACGAGCTGCTGTTGGAGCACTTGGCCAAACCCCCCCCAGAGCAACCACCCCTCGACACCGACGCAACTCGCAGTGGTGTACAGACACATGGAGACGCGGAGAAGCCGTGAGGTGACGTCTCCCCGTGCCATGCCATGCCATGCCATCCACATCGACAATTCCCATTTCCATGCTCGAATGTGTACCACTTCCTCCTCTGCCCATCGCCGCCATCTGCGTCGTCAAGTCGCCACGTCGCCACCGTCACTACCGTAGCCACCGAACGTCGCCGCTGGCGTCGCGTAACTGCCACGAGCGATTGCTGGCTGTTGTGTGTGTGCGCGGTGTGTGTTTGCCCTCGAGCAGAGTTTTGTGCACCGGCCTTCAACGTCTTTCCATCATCCTCTCCCTACGTGTCAACTCCTTGTGAATAGGAGAAGAGGAGTGTTCTGATGCTCCCCCTTGTGGCGGCATTGCCTGTGCTCGGGGTGGGGGGGATTCTGACGTCATCCGCTCCCGCACCCCCTCCGACTTGCCCGCGCTTGCATGCCCTGACTGTTTGTAGGAGGGAGTGAGGGCGGCACTCGCCACCACCAGTAGAGCTGTTGGCGTGCGTCAGTTCCCGCAGGTGGATCCCACGTTGGGCATTTGGTGGCACCTCAGCCAGTCGTGAGTGCGCCGTTCGCAACCTCGGTCGCCTGTTGCTCGTCCTCATCGCAAAGCCAATCTGCGCTGCCATAGACCGCGCACCTTTGCACCGCGCACCTTGCCGCACCCACCGCATTTGTCACTGTTGATCGCCGAGTGCAGGGGAGGCGGTGCCGATGCAGTGCCAGTTGCCAGTGCCCGCATCGTCGGTGGGCGCTTCGTCACAGAGCTGATGGGACAGAGGTGGAGAGTTGGGCTTTATGTTGGGGATTTGTCATTCACTGATTCCGTAGGGTCAAGACTGTCCCCACGCCGGCCGAGAGGCAGGCAGAATGTGATAAATTAGGCGAGAGGTGGGGCGAATGCGACGTGGGGGACGCGGGGGTGTGCGGGCTGTGGGCGCAAGCTGGACATTGCCTGCACCGATGTAAGGATCAGCCATGTGAGACACGTTCGGACACGTCGGAATGCGACCACGTTTCGAGTGGCTCACCATCCTCAGGTTTCTCCATCTTTGCCTACTGATCACAGGCCCGGGACGTAAATTCGGGTGGAGTCGGTGACCAGCGCCCACCAACATTGTCCCGGCTGGCGCCGCAGATCGACCGCCAGAGGCGACCCTCGGCCCAATCTTTCCGTCGTTGTTTGTGTGACTCGCTGCATGAACTGGTGCTCTTATGTGGTCTGGGAGGAGGAGGAGGAGGGAGGATGAGGTAGAAGAATAGAGCGTGAGCCAGCGCGTGTGCGAAGATGCCAGCTGTGGTTTGTCACCCGAGGCTGGTTCAATGGTGGCGTGCTCAGAGCAAATGGCATTATCACAACCTGTTGAGTTGGTTGGGGGACGCGGCGTCGGGCGTCCAGTGGTCAAGCTGCTAGTGGTTGCGGCATGTGATGGTAGAATGTCGAAAGGATTGTGTTGTGGATGCATGGCCGCGGGCGAGTGGTGCGCCCGTGGCGTTAGGGGGAAACGAGGGAAGTGCTGTGGACGTTTGCTTGTTTGTTCGGCAAAGCCCCGAAGTCGGGGGTTTCGATTGGTCGTGGCACCAGCAGTCTTGGGTTGGGCACACGCCCACTGCCACTCCCTACCACCTCGTCCCACGCGACTGCTGGTGCCATTCCATCGCCGCTGGATGCTCGGTCGTCTTCGGCTCCCGCCTGTCGCTGTGCTGTCGAGGGCGTGTGGTAGTCATCCGACCCGCACTCCCTCGCCCTACCTTTATGTGGAGGCACCAGCTTATGACTCTCGGGAACGAGTTTCCAAGTGGGCGGTTGTGGGGCCCTTCGTTGTGAGTGATGATTTGCTGTTGTAAGTCGATTTGCCCAGGGGAAGGAGGCGGGAGAAGTGAATAGACTTGCAACATAAACAAGGTGTGGCTGTCCGCGAAAAGGCGTCGACCCTGTGTATCTCCTGCAGATGGAGCACAGAAGAGGACTGAGACTGAGGAACGAGTACGAGGAACGAGGAGGCTGAAAGAAGCACCTGACTCTTGTGCCGACGTCGCGTGACGCGACATGAATTGGTCGAGAACCGCGAATGAGTTCTTCTTCACTGTGTGGGACAATTCATCCTGATAGACTGCCACCTCGCCATGGCCCTCGCTAAACGTTGGACGGTGTGTGCTCTGCCGGCCAGAGGAGAAAGTGCCTTATCTCAAGTCAGAAGTTGACGGAGAGCTAGAGTAGAGGGAGGCGAGAGTAGGTAGAGGAAGGAGGGAGGGTAAGGGACTCCCTTCCCCCCAATGACTGTGGAGGATTGCCTGCAGCCTCTTCCCTCCTCTGATCCAGCGTTGTGCGAGGATGAGTGGTCGGCATTGCATAAGCGCGTCGCCCTGCCGGGTTGGCCCTCAGTCCGCCTGTGCCGTGACCTGTACCGTTGCAGCAAATTTCGTGTGAGTCGAGTGGAGTTGATGCCAAACACATGGTGCCCGTGACGCGTCGCCTGCTTCCCGCGTTCAGTCGCGGGGCGAAGCGGCGATACCTGCGCTCTGTGACTACCTCTTCCTCCCCCTCCACCTAATACGTCTGCCCCCTCCTCTTCTCTCGCAGTAGGGCGTTATGCCCGGCGAGTGCCTTGTCGTTTCGCGAAGGCACTGGCGATGTGATGGCGTGAGACACTGATTTGGGTGGCGCGATCGCGTGTGCTATGTCATGATGGTATAAAGGACCTGCCTTTCGACGTTCGATTATAGTTCCCCGGTTGATTCAGAACGCGATGCGGAGCAGTCTGCTCGTAGCACGTTGCGATTTCTATGGGTGCACGCCGCGTTTGTTCTGCGTGATAACTCCCGAATCCTACCTAAATGTCTGCGGTCGAAGCCCTCGCTCAAGTTTCTGGAACTCAGCGGCTGAGCCTCACCCGATGCCCACCTTACGTCGGAGCCACTCATTGATTCGCGACTGCGAGCAAACACAGTACGAGTTCACCTAGCACAAACCCAACGCGCTACCTGCGAAGACCCACACACACACACACTTGGGTCACCCACTGCTTAACCTTGACAGGTTGATGGCAAACCATCGGCGCGCGTCAACTTCATCGCTGTGTGATGCCGAAAATTGTCGTGGTCTTTCCGGTAGACAATCGCGACAAAACAACTCTTCTCACACTCATTAATGTGTAGTCATGCTTCTGCTCGGTCCAGCGGTTGGAGTTGTGAATGGAGGGCGCCCGTGGCGTATTGAATGCGCGTCTGAAGTGTGCACGTTGCCTACGGAGGGAAATGAGCCTGGCAACCTCTTTCCCCCTGCATGGTGGCACCAACAGCGTCAGCGTCAGCGTCATGCAAGCATTCTCCTCAGTTGTTAAACCAAAGCTACACCCACGAGGTGCCAGTGTCGCTTTGTGGCCGAGGAGTGAGGTACCGAACTGGCAAGTGTGTTGCGTGGTGACTCTTGCGTCGGTCCGCTGCTGTGTTTGTGTTCGTAAGCATGGGATCCGCGTGGACGCTGAAGCCGATGCATTAACTGGCACGTGCAGACATGCAGGAGGCGAAGGCTCCACTCATGAGAAATGATGTGCGAGTGAAGATGTCGTGTGGTTGTCTGAATGGAGTTGGGTGTGCGGTTGCTTAATCGAGCGCAGTCTGATTTTCTATGTGGGGGACTCCGTCGGGTAATAGGTCTAAATCCTCCAAGTGTGAGGGTGGGGGAGCATTGGCTCCGGCAATTCCCGGGAAGCGTAGTTAAGATGCGGTCGGGGTCTGCTCGTGTGGCTAACTGCGACTGTTGCTCGGTGGGGCCGAAAAATTACTGAAGTGACCCTGTTTGAGATCTTGCCGTTCTGAGTAATGTTGAGAGTTGCGGGTGTCGAGTGTGTCGCGACGTGTAGTGGGGCCATAGACGAGTTTTGAGAAAAGACAAAATCTGCGTAGTGGATGTGAAAACTTGGTGGTCCGTGTTGGACGACCTGTACACGAGAACAGGTCTGGCTGTAGGCGCAATAGACGCGTGCAGCACCCGGAGTGTGCGCTTCCGTCAAATGTGTCGTAGTCGGTCCGAGGGTCTAGACTGGAAATTCGCCCATCTGCCTCAACTCCGCTTCCCTTTCTACTACTCTCTCATAATCGTTATACAGACCCGCATTCGGTTCTACCTGACATGTGAGGCGCGGTGGCCATTTTCACAACTAATCACTTGCGGGAATTTGTGATGTTCTCAAAAGACGTGCAGCCACCGCCTCCTCGATTCTGAGGCCGTAGTTGAGAGGTTCGCAAACAGGAAGGCGTTTGTGTGAGGGTGGAAGAAAGCCAACTGTTAGATTTCGGGCCGTTGGATAGGATTACCTTCCCGTGATGTGGTGTCAAATCGTTGCTATTGATTGTTGTATTGACTCAGTGTTAACCAGCTCGCGGGCCATGGGTAAGTACAGGGTATGAGGACTCAATAGGAGTCGCTCGAGCGACGTATGGGGTTAGATTCGGCTGTCGAGAAGTAGTCTGTTAAAAGTGAGAACAGAATCGGAAGATGCCTGTCGTTGCCCAAATACTCCTCGCTCTCATGATTCAAACTGTTCGTCATGCGTACGTCGGGTGGATATAGTGGTGAACTCGCATGTCCTTCGGTCCGTCCATTTTATTATGCTATTTGGCAATGGTTGACGCGGAGTTTTCAAGCCACTCTACCCCAATGGCTGTTGTGGCTGCTACGGTGTGATATGGTTCTACTTGATGCTCTCGGATCGTGTACGTGCACTCTTCCCTTGCAAGTCCGCGTAAATGAAGGGCTCAGCTCCTCGATATGAGCACTGTCAAGCAATGAGACTAGTGGCGCGAACAGGTTACTTTGTAAAGCAACTCGAGACCCAAATTATGTCCACCTGATCTGACTCAACTAATAGGTTGCGAGTGTGGGAGCTCGAATTGTGAGAACTTCATGTGAGCTTCTTCGAGATGTGCGACCTAAAATAATGAGATTGAGCAGTGTGTGTGTGAATGTCGTGCTTTGATCGACTTCATGTGGTCCCGGGGTCTGTCTCCCAGGCTTTCGTATGGCTTGCGTTGATCGACCTTGGCATACAGTTAGTGTGCGTGAATACTCCTGCGCGTCCGGGCCACCTCAGTGACGAGCGGAAGGTATGGTTCGGAATGGCTGTTGGTTCCGTATTGCAGCTCTCTCGTATTCGTGGGTATGACACTTGTGTTTGACTATCGATTAGTAGCCCACTGAGGTTTGGTGAAGGATGTGGGTTTTGCCTCTGCTCGCTCGCGTGGCGGTTTGTCGGGCTGACCACGATGCGCGTGCCCTCTCGTGGATTTCGCCTCTATGCTTGCTCCCCTTCGAGGCTGCTGCAAATCGCAATGGGAGGATGGCACGAGGTGAAGGATGGACAGAAAATTATGTCAGCTGTTGACGGATTGGGTCTCTGCATCCTCTTCAATGCAATAATCGTGCGTAGCTTGACGCGATGCAGGTGTCCCCTGACCAGGACTCGGTTCACCTCGAGTTGCCAAGGTTGTCTACTCCGTCACGCATCGCTCGACAAGATCAGGCCGCTGAATCCGCTCTGGCGTTCCTCCCCCACAGACAACACTGGAATCTCCCACCTATGTTCCGCAAGTTGACGTCGTGATATGGCAATAGTGTCTAGCTCAACTCAGGGCCGAACACGCATTCCTCAGGGGTTTATCGTCAGCCCGAGGGCTGCACTCGTCTCTGCTGTTGCGAAATGATGCGTGAGTGAAATGCAGCCGATAGGGTCAGAGCGTGAACATGATGGGATGTAGTAGCTATTCAAGTGCTGCAGTTTAAACTGTTGGCATTCAATCGCCAGAAGATTCGGAACCACGTAAATGCGACGCCGCCGTCTAAAGTTCCTTGACCTTGTCGTAGGCGGAGTTGGGTAGTGTGTGATTTAGCCGGATAGTCTCAGTTCAAAGTTCGCCGAGACGGAGCAGAGAATAATGCAAGCCATGATAGTGACGCGCATGCGTAATACGTAGTCTCCATCGCATACGCGTTTGACCGACAAAATTGAATTCCTGCGTGACGATGGAGTAAGTCAAGTCAACGTCCTTTACTCACGCTGACATGAGGAAGTGGATGGTGTTGGAGTGTGTGTTTATCCCTCTCTCTGACGTACGTCGTCGTACGGCCTGAATGCTCCTGATCTTGCTCAACCCCTTTGGCACGTCGTAATGCCATTGCGTCAGACCAATTGCGGCGAAATATCGCGATTTGGGTCATGTAGCACGTCATGACTAATCTGTGTAAGTCCCTTCACGTCTCCACTCTGCCTGCCTGCCTGCCTGCCTGCTTCGGTGTTCACACTCCGGCGAGTCAGACGTTCAGCCGTCAATTGCCAACCCATTTTACCATTCCTATTTATTTGCCCAGAGCGGTTGGCATTTCGAAGCTTTTTTCCACTCTTTCAAAGGTACAAGAAATCGGATACCGCTACACTTGTGATTTTTGCCTCAGAGACCTTCCACAGATCTAGTCACGATCCACAGCACCTGCTGACGCACAGCTACAGCCAAGTATGTTTGTCTGTTGTGAGGGCGACCCTGTTTCAGGGTTACAACAGCCTCGTCGAGATGAGGGTGCCACGTGAATATCCATCGCCGTGAGTTGCATGTCTCAGTTTGTTTGTAGCACATCTGCCATAGAGCCTCATGCCTTACGCCTCTGTGGCAGGCACCTTCGTCGCCGGTGCAAGTCGTGATGGGAGCGAGGCTGCGCCCCCTATGGAGGTCTCGTGGCCCGACCGCAGGAGAGGGTCCAAGGAGGAATCGGAGTCCGAATCTGCGCCGAGTCAGGTGCGGGGAGACGGCCACCGCCCACTCATGCCCCGCTGCGGCTCAGTTTTAACCGGACAGATCTTGCTCTGGCGACACGCTCGAGTTGCTATCATCCCACCACCGGCAAGATCATCAACAAACTTCAGCAGGCTTCTAATGAAGCAGAGCTCTCGAAAATGCATAGCATTGATGGAGAGGACCAACCGAATCGCCAACAGCCTAGCTTATTCTCCCACCCACCAACTCGGTCACCGGAGTTGCGCGTCTCTAAGAGGAAGAGCCGAGGAGCAGCTCCCACACCCCGCCTTGTGAGCGCCAAAACCGCCCTCGTCCGGGGCCATGAGCTTACCCACTGAACCCATGAGCTCTGCCACCACACTGGCGCCTCAGTAAATCGCTTTTCCCACCGCAACCCACCTCCGCCTTCCCACTTCCTGCTTCCTCTCGCGCCCGCTCACACACCCTGACGGCGACGCGCCGCGCCGCATATCTGGTGCTTCGTTAGCGGGACCCCATTCGGCAGCCAAGAGTCGCCCGCGCGAGTAGAAGGGCACTCGAATAGGCTTTCCTGCGTTTTCTCACCACCACACCTCGAAGGAAAGGGCTCGTCACCATCCAGCCTAGTCACGCCCAGTGGGGACACGGAAGTGGACAAAGAGCGCCTCCTTAATCACGCCTCCACTCATGAGCTGTGACGTTGTAGGCGAGTAGAATGGACCTCCCTTCCAGGCAACTGCGCCTTTCCACCTGCTCGCAGATGTTCCACCACTCGCAGGCCGCCATCGCGACTGACGACTGATAAAACCGTCCTAAGCAGAGTCGTTTCCGGTGGCCATGAAAGCAAACGCAGAGGGGAGGAGAAGAGGAGTCTCGCTGCGCCACCATGCGTGGCCCGTAGGGACTACGACGCCAATTGACAGTCAGGACTAGAAGTGGGAGACGCGAACAACGGTGAACTGACGGACGTGCACTGCGAAACCCGCTCCACACGAAAATTGCAAACGTCCGTCAGGGCTCTCAGCAGACAAGAAGGAAGCCCGCCGGGGACGTGTTGGAGAGAAGAGATGAGGAGGCGACGAAAGCACAATTTAATCGTGCTTGCAAGAGCAGCCGCAGAAAAGTTCGACCGCACGGGCACGTTGCAGAGCGAGAGAAGAGAGCAGCGGACAGTGCACCGAGTGACCGAGGCTACGCGTCTTCGCCCGGAATGCGGGCTCGTTTGCCCGTGACAGCCTGCGAAGCCGAGGTGACATTCTTCACGTCACTCCGCGAGCCGCACCATGTTCCACTGGAGGAAAAAGAGACGCGAGTCCTCGACAGTTTGGTCTTCGGCGATTGGCATGTGCTGCACATACGTAGGTGCCGCAGGAGACGAAAAAAAAGACGGGAGATGCATCTAGTTGAGGCCAACAACAACACCAAGAAAAGCCGACAGCACGCGGTCTACTTCATGGCAGGAAGCCCTGAACCACGCGTCGCCACCAGGCAGGCCGACGCCCAGTTCACCCACGCCTCCGGGACACGAGGCAAAGGAGTGCACCAAGTTCGCCTCACAACTCGCCGTCCAACAAGTGCCACAGTGGAGGAGTGGCATGTTTCAGCCAGTTGCCGAACTCACGCGCAATTCCGCCAGAAGCGTTCTATGGCTTGGCTTGAATTTTGCCTTCGATATGGCAGCGCTCCGTTGGCGTCCCCAGAGCCCGTGATGTGCCCAGGCTCGCGGACAGTAGGCGGAGAGTGCACGGCTTCCCGATGACGTGAACGACAGATGCCGTTTAAAGTTGGTGAAGTGATCTTTCTTTGGTACCCCACTCGGAGCCATGCCGGCAGGTCCATCAACCAGAGACGCTCATGTCGGCATGAGCTCCGGTTTTTTGGCCTGGATTTGAGCAAATACCCTCGCCAATAGCCATCTCATAGGGTGAGCCGGTAAGGTTCGGTGGAGCACACCGTCCAACGCACTCCTGCCGCCGTTCTGCCACTTCTCGTGCCGGCCATCGTGTCCGTGGGGGTGCATGGCAAGGCCGGCGGCTGACCACTGAAACCAGATAGGCTGATAGACGGCCTCACCAAGATGGCCGAAGGGACCCTTCTTCTTCTTCTCTTTTCGCCGAATCGCCAACTCTGTGTGCAGCTCTGTTTAACCTTCGAGTAACCCCATCGGCACCTCTTGGCCCCCTGGGCAACTCCGGTGGAGCACCCAGCATCACAAAGCTTTGGCTTTTCGTCACCTTCTTCTCCTATTCTATATTTCAGGAGGTCCATAGCCGCAGTTCGTCCAACTCTCTACCGGGTTGTTTCGATGGACAAGGGGGTTCTTTGGCTCTTCTTCTTCTTGCTGGGTTGAAATCAAACGGTGTCCTACAGTCACCAAGCTAAAATCACCAAGGGAACTGGCCAGCCCTGCCGCAGATAATCAATAACTGCAAGTCTCAATAAAGCCACATTCGAGTCCGCAGTGGCCTCAATGGCTGCCAAGGAAAATTGGAATAAAGACGCGCTTGGCCAGAGTTGAGAGTTTGGACTATGACACTGCGATAGCCAGAATTATGGACTGTGCGGGCCACCTGGAATAACAAAAAATTTCCTTTTCTCCCTAAACCCTGAACGGGCATTTCAACCTAATAGCTAATCTTTTTCAGGCCTTGAATTGAGGATGAGGCTGGCCTCTGTCGCTTGCGCAGTGGAATTGTTTTCGCTTCCACGAGTAGAGTGAATCTTGAAGGCCCCTCCGAAGTTAACATGACCCATCCTGAGTGGCTTTAGTAAATTCGCGTTCAGGATTGGCTCGGTAAAAGAGAGGATTACCTCGAGTCCACATTCACCACGGGAAGGTGTGAACGCGTCGGCGGGTGAAAGAGGCGTTGAAAGGGTCTTGGCCCGCGTCAAGGGCGAAATTATCCCGCTGGCAACAGAGCCTGCAACAACCAAGAAATTACGACTTTTCGCCGGCCACATGGTTACATCCGCAAGATTATACAGGAGTCGACAGACTCTTGTGCGCAAATTCCGCAGAATCAAACTACGTCTTCTTCTCAGCCTACACAATGGTGTTAATAATGTGGAGACTCCACTCGAATACGATGACAAAGAGAAGTGTGCAGTTTACTAGTGAACAAAAGTAAGCAAAAAAAAACCAAACCACGACGCCGACCTATTGATGCATCCGAGATTATGCGCGAACATCATACTCCTCCTGCTGCTTATCCTTGTGAAATGCTCACAGGCATTCTTCGCATT
>QEYB01001252.1:0-19006 GCA_017562135.1 Dipylidium caninum
AATAATGGCAAGGGGACTGATGACTCCGACTGGGTCTTGCTGCTGTACAGTAAAGTCACTTGATAGCCTCTTTGCGTTTGTGCCCACTTTTTTTCGTGAATGTGTCCATTATATTTATTATACTGTGACCTGTTTTAGATAATTGAAGCTTAGTCACATGTTATCTGCCTCTAGAATTGAACTCGATTTTGGTCTTTTTTTGTTCGCACTCGCCTGTTTCTGGGCAACTATTTGGACACATGTATTGGTCCATTTTCGCCTGTCATAACCATGCTCTCTTGTTGGTCTCTAGTACATTGCCTATGGGTTTTTACTTTTTTCCGAGCCTGGACATTTTCATTGTTTTCGTTATTATCACAAAGTACGGGACACTTCTTCTCTCTCCATGACAGATTTGTGCGTCTGCAGATTTAATTTGGACAGCAAGCCTAAATTGCGTTCTCCCGCATGCTGCCTCAGGTTATGTCAACCTGCAGCTCACTTCACCGGACCCATTAATGCAAGCACCTCGTGGACTCAAACGGCAAAGCGTATTTCACGTCACAAAGGTTGAGTTAGAGCTTTTTTCCTTCTTCTTTTAAATGTCTACCTATTTTCGCTTTAGCTCTTGACCTATTTTGCATTGATTGACACTTGAAGAACGCTAGATGGAAATTGTTTAAGTTTGGTTTTTTTGGGGGAAAAAAAAAAAAAAAACTTTAATGAAAAAGTTACAGTGCCCATTGAAAAGTCAGTGATAAAGCGTGAATTTTGTCGTATTAAAACCAATCATCTTCCCCTACTTATCCCCATAATGTTGTCACTCTAAAAGGCAGTACTTCGGCGTATTCGCGATTGTCATTACCAGCATCCCGTAAAGGTTATCTAGTCGGAATCATCTAATACGTGTGACAAGTTTTACAAAGGGAATGGTAGTAAGAGAACCACAGTTACTTAAAAAAATCACCTTAGCTATCTTTACTTGTAAAAGTGTATCATGGTATGGTCCGACTGGTTTGTTGTACTAGCAGTATCGTTGCGTGAAGAAAAGTATGTGTTAAGTCTGTACCGCTCTCACGTCGAGTTTTTGTGAATGTCAAACTTGCTGCGATATTTGTTTTGGCTTAAGCATTACACACACGACTTATGAAATGGCTTTTCACCTCTTAGTCTTTTACACCCGATTATGCCACTTTTATGCAAAACACCAATCATTCCGATTTTTTTAATTGTAAAGAGACGTTTTTTGTTCGCTTTAATGGGCTCTCCGAACAGCGCTATTGGCCAACTTGACAGCGTGAAAAAGGCCTTATGCCAAATTAACAAGCACTTTTCCGTATTTTGAAAAAAAAATTTGCCCTGCCTTTATTTAGAAACGTTTGTCTGACAAACATCCTATGAACTTTTAAACTCATCCACTTCCACCTGTTTCTTTGCGTATACTATACGATGAAAATTAGAAAGAATTCTCGGCAAGCTAAGTCATCATGAGTCAACTTTAGACTTGCTCCCAAATTTCTCTTATTTTCTAAACGCGTCTCTCATCAAGCCCGAATTTGACGTCTCATAAAGTTGACGTAACTGGAGTAACTTTGATTGTACTACGTGTTAGTAACTACCTTTCTGCACAACCAGAGTTTGTCTCAACTCTGTAGAGGGATATAGGGTGGATATGTGGTGGTTGTAGAGGCTTTGCACGCTAGACGTTTAATATTTGTGAATTTCTTCGAAATTATATTCTTAGGGTAGAATTAATTGTTGGTGTGGATGAAGTATGGGAGGAAATCTTGCTTTGTGAAACTTTGGACATCGCTTTTAATTCCTCATGAATTGTTCTTATGTGCTTACTTGTTGGAATGCATCTATCATGCGCCTATGTCTCCAGTTCTGCTGCTGCTCACCTCCTTACCCCCGAGTGTGAGATGAAATACCATCATTTTGAAGTGGCTAAGATACCGGAACCTTGGAGTCACTCAGAGGAGAAAAGGGCACAGTCATGAGTCAAGGTTGACCGCAATGTTGTTTTGAACATATTTGTAGTGTGTTTCAGTTAATTTTAAACCTCATTTTTCGCCACAGTCTTTTACTTTGAACAAATTCCGTCCAGGTCAGGTTTCCCAAGACAAGGAGTTCCTTTCTAACAAAAAAAGTTCTACAACAATAGGTGGCTTCGAAGCATTTTTGCAGTCTTTCTACAGTAATCCATATCGTTGTTGTTTGGTTTGTTTCGGTCGAGAAGAAGACAATGTCACACTGTTCTCTCAATTTTAACTAGGTCAAATCTATCGCGTTCCCCAGAGTCTAATACGACTGTAACAAAATTTGGGTTGAACACACTTCGGAGGGCCGTTTCGACAAACGCCTCAGGCCTACAGAACGGTGTATCAGCAATCTTACATGTTCAACAGCGTCGCGGGACAGTTACCTCAGCGACTACCATTGAAAATGACGCGTCCCCCGCTCAAGGCCACGTGGGCCTATGCGGAAGGGAAGGACGTTATATCAAGGCAACTACCGTCTGTGGATAACCCATTGCGCAACAAAGACTTCCACTCTCCCATTCTGGTTTCTCAGGTAGGTCAAATTCTAAAACACCCACACACAGATTGGAAATGCCCTCAGCCCTTGTGATTTTAGCTTTTTTTTTTCCACACTGGTTTTTCAAAATTAGCCAGCGTGGGTGACTTTTATGGCCTATTTATTTAAGTTTAAACAGTCAAAACGCAGCACAGTCTGTGACAGATACTCGTATTTTTTAATTACAGTTCAATAGACAGAATCGCCGGTCGTAATTTGAGATTTGGGTAGACTTAACTTTTTTTCTCAGCACCGGCCTACTTAATTTTCAACCTATTTGCCAATCAATGTCTGCCTTTTTATCCGCCGGCCGATCTGAATGACGTCTGTGGTTAAAGGAAATCTTCACACTGTTGAACCCCCCGCCATAAATTGGGATCACAACTTCTCTGTTAATGTTTATATTTATTTGTGCCTTTTTGTTTTCATATACTTCTTTGTGTGGGTGTCACTTTGACTTGTCTCGTTTTCGATTCCTACTCGCATTTTTTGATTCATATGGCGCTTTGATTGCATTCGATACCCCACTTTCCAGTTAGCCACGACTTCGTGGATCCGGCGATCCTTTATGGGCCTTAGTAAGAGACGACTAGCGAAAACAAGTACGTGCCTCTCGCCCCTACACACTTAGCTTCTTCCATCCTTGTCTGTGACTAACGCTTCCAACTCGAATACACGCACAGCCTGCATCCCCCACACCACCCTTCTCCCCCCCTTCGTGTGCTACTGTAAATATTTCTGCGAGAACTGTTTAAATCCACCTGCCCAGTCACCTGTTTTGAATTTTGTGAAGTTTACTAGAATTAAAGGCCCCCCTTATTAGGTTGCTTTCCGTTGTACTTCGCTAGTGACGTCCGCTCGTTAATTGAGTTGTGAATTCTCATGAATACAAAATTCGAAATTTTCTACTTTATTTGCATCCAATTAGAGTGGCTCCTTGGCAGGACCTTCTTCTTCTAACACTGAAGTGAAGTATTGTGTATTGTTACCACTTTGCTTGTTTACACTTCGACAAAAGAAGAAATGAAGTGGGGGGGTAGGCGGACAATCACTCATGCTTAACATTGTCTTCCGTCACACAGAGCTGGGATGCACGAAAACCGAGTGCCCTTCAGCCCAGTCCTTCATGGGTGCCGACGCACTCAAATAAGACATTGGCACAAGTGACTAATGCCAATGATCCTACCAAGAATCGGGTAGGTGCACCCTCCATAGGCTCCCATCGCAATCCCTTAATACGTACCTTCGCCCGGCCTTCAGACTATTTGCTTACTCAACATCGACATATTATTTCAGGGTCTCCATCTCGCCCCCTCCCCCCTTTCCCCTGTTGAAACATCTTCCACTTTTTTATGGGCATAACTAGCGCCATTGTCACAACTATTAACTGCATTTGTGCGTGTTCTTGTACCCATCGCTAACGCACTTACATTCCCTTTTTTATTATCTCGAGAACTTTCGGTAACTCATTTTTAAGGTGTACTTATTGGCTTTTTTATGGTCTAGATATGAACTGCATTTATTATTTGTGGATTTGCGTTCGTATAAGTACGTATTTGATTCCGGTGGGTGTGCGAATAACTCGTATTTCGTAGGAATAAATGATGGTATCTCCTCAGTTTAATGCAAACAGGTATGATTCAGATATGGGGGATTTTTCTTCGCAGGTCATTAGTTAACTTAACGTTATGCTTGAAAACAAAAAAACTTGCCTTACCGCCACACATTGCGCAAATTGAGTCTAATTTTCAGTTTACTTTATTAATGTACTTAGTTTTTTGCCGGAAAAACAAGTAAAATCACCTTGGTAGAACGTGGTCTTCAGTCGTTGGTACCGTCCTGGTTCACTGCAATTTTATGTGCATAGAATCCTATTTACTTTTCCATTGCCACCATTTTGACGGGGATGTGATCATAGAAACCTGTCGTTGTGATGCCCTACTTTTCCGCTATTTGTGCCGACGTTGTCAAAATTGGCTCTGATTGTAGACTTTACCCGCCTATGTATCTGTTGGAGTGGTCTTCTTCCACGCCGAGTATCATTTTCCTCGCCTGGTTTTCGGTCTAGACGGCGTTTCACACCCCTGACTGTATAGTAATCTTCTCTTCATCCTGCACATGTCTACAATGTAGCCATAGGGCTGAATATGTTGAAATTGTTTAATCCGTTGAACCATATTACTTCATTAACGGAGTTGGAATTGAGAATTTTTCACGATTTGGCTCGGTTCCGTTCGTTATTTGACGAAAGGAGATCTAAAGTGAAGGGTCGTGTTAATCGTAATATCAGCATCATACTCTCATTAAACAAGTGACAATTATATCACCTCAATAAGTTTGGCACTACTCATTACTTGTCAACTTTGTCCCAACTCCTTTCGGGTGACCCACTTTCATCTGCGGCGAATCAAATGCTTGTCCTTTCCAGCGCACCGTAACCCATTTTATGGAATAACCGCTTACGCTTGTCTTCCTCCGTCATTCATTTTAATTATAACCTGGTGGAATGTATTTAATGGCAATAACAAACGCTCTGAAGGTCAATCTGCGCAGTATGTACTTATAAGTTAGTCAATTCTTAACTCCCTGGCACCATTTCTCTTTTAGTCATCTTCCACAGGCGATCTTGTGGACACCACATCCCCGAAGCCCATTGCTGCGACAACTTCTGTGAGGCCTCCACCGCCGCCTATCCCTTCTAATTCTGCTGCGAGCTGTAAACCACCCACGGGGAAACCAACCGTCACTCATCACGGCGTTGGAGGTAGCTATGAGGACTATGACGAAGTCTCCGCTTCCGACGAGACCCTCCTTATCCGACAAAGACGTCCCTTAGAAATCCCAGCGGCTGGGGATGCCAGTGGCAACGAGCATATGCACCAGGAAAATCTGCAAGTCTTGGACCACAAGCAAACAGGGTCTGTCCAACAGATAAAGGAAAGTGTCGTGGTGAAAAGGGATTCGACACTATCTCGAAGCCACGATTCCATTGGCTCGGACTACGAAAAACCCGTCATTCCGCCTCGACGCATCGGTGAGATCATCACCTTCATCGTTAATTTTACAATTCAGCAGCACTCTATCCCCGTGTAGTGTATTGCATTTATCACTTTCTCCTCTCTTTTTTTCTCCATTCTTATATACTTGGATGTGATGCCCTCTCTAATTGATGCAGCAAATTTTTTTCTACGTCAGTGTGCCTACCTCTCATCCCATTGGCTGACCGGGTGGGGTGTGTGTGCGCATTTCGGTGCGCCTTAATGTGTAACGTGAATAGCACCGAAGTGGATTCGATATTTCCATTTCTACTGTAATATAAACTACCATTTAGTAGTGCAAATGTAGTCCAACCTATTCAAAGATTCCTATTAATATTTATTAGGTGAGCTTATTTTCATTTTTTTAAAATTCCACTGTGGATTTCCTGCCTTCATACCTAAATGGTTTTCAGCTATGATTTACCCTAGTTGATGACCACCATTTTTGTTCCACTTAATAGTTGGTAGTACGTTCTGATTGAAATCTGCTAGTACTTTTCTTCTCGCCTTTAGATGTGCCAACCGAACACCTGTCCTTGGATGACTTCCGTTTGGTCGCTGTGCTTGGTCGCGGTCACTTTGGCAAGGTTCTTTTGGTGGAATCCCGAAAAACGGAAAAGTATTATGCTTTGAAGACTCTCAAGAAGGCCGAAATTCTTTTTCGTAACGAGATTGACAGTCTCATTTCCGAAAAACGTATTTTCCAAACGATCACTGAGGCTCGACATCCATTTCTTGTCAATTTGGTGGCATGCTTTCAGTCACCTGTAAGTTTGTACCTTTTACTCATCAACTGTCACTAATTTTCCGTTGGCTCTAACTTGTTTCGTCTTATTTTTATCAGGAGCATGTGGTGTTTGTAATGGATTACGCCCCGGGTGGCGATCTAATGTTGCATATTCAGGAGAGCGTCTTCTCAGAGTACCGCGCTGCTTTCTATGCCGGGTGTGTTGTCCTCGGTTTGGAGTTTCTCCATTGCAAACAAATTATCTACAGGTAAACGCACACAAAATTTGGTCTTTTACTGGGCTCTTTAAAGTCCTTAACTCCTCACTCGTCTAAGTCTTAAAACTTACATCTTCCTATATTTTGACCTCGTCCCTTCCTCCCCCGTGTTTCGGGTACGCCAATGTAGTACTTCACGAACACCATCACTATGTAGTTAGTTTTAGAGGTCTTTTTCTTCTCTACCGCCTAACTGGTGAACCCACTTAACTGTAACATTTTGTTTGAAAACTATAAACGGAACTAGTTCAAATGTTCTCTGGCTGTAAAAAGGCGTTTGTTTACTCATAACGCTGCATTTCGTAAGTCGTGTAAAAATTTGTTTTCTGTTGTTTTTGTCCTTTTCCACCAGTTTTCTACCTCATTCCCTCAAGACAACGCCTTTTTTAAAACGTATTTTGGGGCTGTTATGGCCACAAATCAGGGGGATTCGTCGTCATTTGTAGAGACTTGAAGCTGGACAACTTGCTGATGGACACGGAAGGCTATGTGAAACTGGCTGACTTCGGTCTTTGCAAGGAGGGGATGGGTCCAGATACCAAAACTTCCACATTTTGTGGAACTCCTGAGTTTCTCGCTCCTGAGGTGCTTCTTGAGCCCTCCTATACTCGTGCGGTCGACTGGTGGGGCCTCGGCGTCCTTATCTACGAAATGCTCGTTGGTGAAGTGAGTAATAACGATTCTATCCGATTTAACCTTCCATTTAGTCACTAATTTTTATAGACAATGTCCAGCTAGTTAATAAAACTTGGCGTGAACATTATTTTCATCAAAAGCCCCTTTTATTCGACTTTGCCCATTGTTGGGTGATTTCATAATTAACAAAAATTAACGACATTTACTAACTAGTAGTCAGTAATATACTTGTTGCGTCACATTTAGTGTCCCTTCCCCGGCAACTCGGAGGACGAGATCTTCGAGAGCATTACTAACCGCGAGGTTCGGTACCCTCCTCGACTTGGCATGGAGGCCACGCTGATAATGCGGCGTTTGCTGCGGCGCAACGTGATACAGCGCTTAGGTGCTTCAGCTAGAGACGCCGCCGAGGTGAAGGAACAGCTCTTTTTCAAGTGCATCGATTTTGATGAACTTCTCCAGCGTAAACTTAAACCTCCCTTCATTCCTAAACTCGTAAGTCTCAATGAGGGAGAGTTGCTTTCATTGATTTCAAGCGTTCTCACGAATAAAACAATTAAAAATACCTTTCTACTCACATAGTCTGGCTTGGAGGATGTTTCCAACTTCGACGAGGAATTCACTCGCGAGCGTCCCTGTCTAACGCCAGCGCTAGAACGGCCACCACTTTCGAACAGGGATCAGAACTTTTTCAGCGACTTTGACTATTTTCCAAACGGTTACTGTTGATAGCCACATCCCGCGGTCCATCCTTCTTTTCCCAGTAGCCCACCCCTCACGGTTGTGTACGCGTAGGTGTGCTCAACACACAAATCGAACTGCCTGCTGACGCTTCTCTGGATTCATTCCCTTTCCCAACCCCACTTTTCGTCCTTTCTACCCACCCACTCATGCGCATCATTATAGACACTATTTTTATAACCCTTTCTACTACCGCTGATAGTACAACACCCGACAAGTCGGCAGACCATGGTGGTACGATGAAGCAACTTCTCATTTCTCTCAGACTGCCGCACCCCTTCTTTTTGCCGCCTGCCTTCCACTTTCGAGTTGCGGCAAAGTCAGTGCTTTTACCACTACCAACGTAGGGGAGTGGCGAGATTGACACTTCCTCTCACTCTGGCGTCTCCTCCTCGTCCCATGCGATTTCATACCTATTCATTGCCTGTCTACCTGCCAAACTCCTCAAAATGTGGTGTGTGTTTGTGTTTTCGATTATCAGTGCGCACTAAACCACAAACAAACTCGAGAAATCTTTGAAATAATCTTCCCAGTTTTTGTCCATCAAGTCTATGAAACCGCTCGTCTCATGGGTTAATCAACTTTTTTAGTTTAGGAGGAAGTAGGTATTTCAATGTCTGACGATCCACTTGCTTTCTTCATGACATGTGTTAATCCCTAAGCCATTTTCCCTATTTGGACGACTTCGATGACTGGTTTTATCATTAAACTCACGTATCTTGCGATATGGCGGTTTCAGTGGTACCTTAAACGCACCCACACCTCGTTATGATGTGCGTTGCAGACGCAATCTCCTCATCGCCTCCAACACTGACGAAGACTGTGGACATAGAGCTCACTTTATCTTTCACTTCGCGCGCGCTAGAGATTAATCGACAAGAGGCAATAAATCTCTTCTTATGTTCTTATGAGAGAATTAAGATGTCCCTTGACGAACTGCAATTGGTGGAATCGTCGCTAGGAGCGTGATGAGCCCTGCGAGTTGGGGGGGGGTGGAGAGGGGGGGGGGGAAGGAGGGCTGGGGACACGATGTGGTGGCGGTGACCTGGTCACATCTCGTGTCCGTGGGACGCCATTACTCTATGCCTCACGGCCCGGCAAAATGACCTCAGTTGACCTCTGAACCTCATGGGTTTGGCCATTAAATCATAACTTGGTCAGAGCACAAGTTTGGGTACACACAAACACGCATCCGTCCATCTCTCCGACCTGAGGGTGATCAGATGTGAGGACAATTAAAATCTCTAATTTGTGCGCATCAGTCCCAAGTTTCGTACTTTCCTCCTCACTTTCCTCGGACAGGGTATGCGATTTCGTGTCTGCGGAGGGACACATGGGATTAATGCAAATAACCTCGGGCCACAGAGAACTACCCCTCTCTGACCTGATAGTACACACTCATTTTAATGTGAATTTCCACCTTCTCCTCCCGTTAGGGTTATTTAATGATATTCAATTAGTAAACGGACTCTAGGTCTGTAGGCCCCCGTTTAAACCCAATTTAGGAGGGCATTAACCCGGTAACCTCTGCTGACACACATATGTGACGCTTTCCCCTTTCTCGTCTCAGTGTTGACGATTGCGTGTCACATAATTATAGGAGGCCAATCTCAGTAATTGATAGAAATGACTAACTTTTGTCATCACTCATTCGGGAGTGAACACTTCATTCGATGTGGTGAATACCTGCCTCTTAATATGTCATTTTGTAGAGGGTGATTAACGTCAAGAGCTCTTCACCTCTGCAAACGCGAATGTTATGCCACAGTTGGAATGGAGACTCAGATCCATGTCGCCGAAGCGGGGATGGTGTTCAAAAAAAGAAGTTCTCATAAGGATAATTTATTTTGGGAGGGGGTGGGTAGGAGGAAAGGGGGTGTAGCAAGGGCGGGAAGAGGGGTAGTGTGAGGCAACTTTTCGAAATGCTCTCAAGCTTCAGGCATTAAAGACACCACTCTCAAACAGCTACACGTCACACAGCCCTACACACGCCTTTCCGTCATATGTTCTGCCACCTTCCTTTCGTTACTCTCTATCCCCATCTACATGGTTCTCTCTCGTGCTCTTTCACTCGCTCTCTCTCTCGCTCACCTACCCCATTCTCCAGGCCTCATCGCCTTGCTGCGTCAATCAGGTGAGCCCGAGGCTAGGTTGTTGGTATAAATGAGCTGCAGATTGGTTGATGCTGCCTAATTGACTCCAAATTGTAGTCACTCCTGACTCGTTGATTTTAGGAGCCGTCAAAATCACATACACACACACACGCATTCACATTCACATCCATTCGTGGATTGTTCAAAAGAGTAGCACCCTCTCCGCCCGGAACATTTCTCTGTTAGGTGGTAAGTGTGTCCTGTGTGTAGCTTCTCTCTCGCCCCCACCCCCCCCCCCCTACCGTATCGTTCTCATTCTTGTAGTGAACATCACGCTAACACACCTGTCAAATTCGTCATCGGCCAAGTGTCCATGCGGTTGACATTTCGGCCGATCATTTCAGCATGTCTTTGCTGTTTGTAATGGAGGTAGCAGACTGCTTGTGTGCTAGTTCATTGACCATTTTCCCTCCTCCTTTGTCCCCTTTGTTTACAACTTTAATTTGCCCTTATAAACCCTCTAGCATCCGCTTCTTCTTGGAGGCACGACTTTTGACGCAGGTTTAAGCTGGCTGTTTGCATTGGCTCCAGAGTGAAGAGTTAAGCCACCTGTCCACCCTCTCGCTGTCCGTAAAGCTGAAAAGTCTCTTTGCCTCGTCATATTACTTGGCTTCGAGGTGTGTGGTGAACCTCTTGTCTACTTTTGCCACTCCGCTATTTCGACTTTATTATTCGGAATTTGGTTGTATGTGTGCATGATATACTCGTCTCTCCTGCTTAAGTGAATGTTTCTACAATTGCTTTGCCTTACAATTAAAAACGCACCTCTTGATAAGACTGATAACACCCGGGCTGTGGGATAGACTCGCTCTTAGGAGTAATTCAACTTGAATGTGCCTCAAGGCTTTGGCACAATCCTCTGCGTGTGTGTCTCATTACAGCTGTCGCAATTGTAGGGCACCGAGGAGACCCATCACGTAAATCACGTCAACTGCCTTCCCATCCCTAGAGTCTACACACACACACACACACACACACACACAAGGCTTGATAGCTAGCTACCTAATAAACATGACAAGAGCAATTGTGATGCCAAAACGCTAGAGCCTGTCGCACATTTAATACTGGGAGGGTAGATCCACAAGAACGCAAGTTAGAGACGAGGTGGAGATGAGGTAATAATCGTGTGGCAATGAACCAAGAGTTCCGCATTCCCCTCAACTCTGACAGGGTGATTAGCTGTCATTTACTTAGGGCACACTAATTCACTTAGGCGAAGTCACTGTCTCGGAAGTAGCAACACGGCTTTGTCTCACTTCTACCCACACAGGGCTTGCAGAACACATTCCACATCCTTACTGTGTGAGATTATTTTAAAGTAATATGTATAGGCCGGCATGGTGCTCAGTGTTTAAGGCTCTAGAATTACTAATGTGACATTCTTTAGGGCACAAACTGTAGCATTGCACCTCTGGACAAACGGAATTAATGTCTATCTTTCAGTGGTGTTTCGCAATTTAGTGCGGAAATGGGCAAAACCACTCGAAATGAATCTTTGTTTGCAAGAGCAGAAAGTGATGGAAAATTCCTAGCACACATTGGTATAGATAATTTGGGCAACATCCGTAACAAAGCCATGAAGGGGCAAAATTTCACCACTTACGGAAATAGGTGAAAAAGGATGGACAACTACAAAATGATGACCTTGTAGTATTTCCCAAAAGCAGCTTATAATGAAAGGGCGATTGAAATATGTTTCAGGCGGACAAAGTGAAAAGAAATTCTTTAATGGCAGCTGTGCTTCAGACTTCCCTATCCTCGCAAATTCCTGCATTGCTCCTATAAATGTGCGAATAAAAATGTCAACCGGCACATATTTCGCATGGCTGCTAATCACTCAAAATCACAATTAAGAATAAACTATGTCCGTAATTGTTAGAGCACTCAGTCAAACTTAGTCTCGTAAAAAAGATTCGGAGGTTCTGCTTCAAACAACCTGACGACCTAATTTTCCCTCTTAATGCTGTTAACCCTTAACATACGATGTCGGCTATGAGTCGATAATCATTTATGGTGCCCTAGTAGATCTTGACGTCTTCGAAAAGCCGAGAATTTTTCCTCGGCGAACGCTGTATTGTATAGTATTAAGTTCTTTAGCTGTTCCCCTTCGCAACAGTACCGAAAAAACAATATCGTATCGGCTAAAATCAGTGAACGACATTTTATTTGCACGTCAGGAGTTTAATTACATTTCAGGTTGCTTTGTTCCAAGCTTCCTAAACTGTTCAGTGATGTTGTTCCCAAAAAAAATTGTATACAAGGACATTTGACCGCGAAATATAAGATTAAGGGGAGGGGAAAAGGAAAACTGAGTGGATATCACAAATTTCTTGACATTCGAAAAAACCACATGACCTATACATGTTAGTAATGTGTGTTTAATCCACTTTAACAATAGCACTGTCAAATGTTTTGTCAGTTGCCTAACCAATTAGTGAATGTGTTACTACTTCACTTCGCAAAGTAGGAAACATTTAAATCGGAAACTTAAATTATCTATATGACGGATGTAATTAAAGGACAATTAATTATCGCCTATTTACATAGGCATATGCTGCAATGGGCAAGAAGAAAGGAACGGACGGACCGGACAACAGGAAAGACGTGAGATTTTACAGTGAACTTTAAATTAATGTTGGTGTATAATTTCACACGTCACTTTCGTCCCACCTCGAGAAATTGAATCATGCACTTGTTGTTCTGTGATTCTTATGACTATAAAGCATATATAATGAAGCGGAAATGCGGCTGTTTCTGTTTATATTCTATTTAAACCCCTTATTATTCCTCTGATGTTTCAAGTCTTAGTTCTGTTAACATTCTTAAGGGTTAGATATTGCTCCTAAGGCACTTCTCCAAACCGCCACAAATAAAGTATTTACCTCATTTGAACTACGTTTCGGAACCCAATGAAGTATAAATTCTGCTTTGAATAGTGATTTACGATAGTTGTCCTTTCTATCGTCGTCACCACATAATTTAAATATTGTTTCTTTAGTCGCCGAGCCGTAAAACTCAAGGTGGGAAGCCCGACGGCCGGAGCCATGTAAGTCTACTCTAGTAACTTATTACTCCAACTGTGCCCATTTTACAAGAATGTAGAATAAATGACGTCGGTTTTGGGTGTCGTTTAACGGGCATTCTTTCAGTCTACCTTATTTTTGCTCTGATTGATAGTTGAGCTTATTTTAGAGTCCCATGCTTCTAGCATTTGAGCCTGTTGTGATGTTATTATTATAATCTTTTAGTCTTAATCGTTGTCGCCAATTCTTTTGTCTTCAATACTTAATGCTCTACTCGATAACTCGTTCAAATTTGTGTTGTGCTCAGAATTAATAGAATTTTCCACATTATGATTCGTTAGTATTTTGAGAATTTATTCAAATAATTCTTCCGACGATTATATGACCCATATTTGAAGGCGCGAAAAAATTTAATTAATGGAGTGATTAGCAGGAATTCGGCTTTGTTTGGTCAATTTTTCGTGCATATCAATATGAGAATTCCAGTGAATAGAGACTATGAAATTTAGAAGTATATTTCGCAATGAGAAAGCTTTTGTGATTAAATTTCATTAAGATTCATACGAAAAATTAGATTAGTTCTTCAAAAGGCTCAAGTGCTACGAGAGTTGGGCTACGTTAATTGTAACTCATATGGGCGATCGCATAACACTCACCTATTCAAAAATTTGGGAAATTATTTGGTTATTGAATGTGTTTATTAAGGCCAGAATCGATTCTTTCAACGTTGATACTATCAACTACACGCTTTCTGCCGTAGTTAACGTTTTTATCGTGTCAGTTTGGCTATTAATCTTTCTTACTTATGCTTCACATTTGGCTGACACTTGCTTGACACTTGCCTTCCAGACGTTTCCTCTACGCGATCATGTGAGGATAGATTTCCCGGATATAAAATAAACTCCTTTCTGTGCAATTCGGTGTTCATAGGAGCTCGATTATTATGCCACAATGACCATTTTACAACATTCCTCCCCACTATTTCCTACTGTTTAAAGCAAAACAGTAGGTTTGTCCTAAAGGACAAATTTGGGAAATTTGGATGCCTTAAGCCTGGTAATCAAAGAATTCAGACATAGCGTCAACCATTGATTCACTTTTTTTCATAGATAATGCGATGAATCAGTGAGCGTTTTCCTTTTCAGATAGCGTCAATCACTGAATCATTGTCACCTCATAGATAATACGAAGATCACAAGCGTTCGTCAAACTCTGGCGTGATAAAAAGGCGTCTTTTCAAATAGGTGTCAGGTTGAGGCGCACATGAAATTGATATGTGCTTAAACGTATTGCAATTTGATCACACGGGAAAGAAATATAACAGTTTAGTGGAGTAACCTGGTAGGATATTGGATAATTAAGGGGTACCCTTTGTGCCTAGTCACCGACCAAGGTGAAGGCGGAAGAAAATGGTGTGGCAACAACTTTTGTCAAGGTTGAATCAAGCCTGCCGTTCTGCTTCACCCACCAACAAAAAGCCCCCTGCGTAAGTTTTCCATTATTGGTTGTCTTTGAATTGTGGTGGGAAATGAAGTCAACATTTTTTGGTTTGAAAGTAAAGGATACAAATTAAACGGATTAGGAACTCGTTAAAAAATTTTAATAATGGCAAGAGCAAAATTGTCTACGTCTTTCCATAAGTTTTTTGCAGATCCTCCTTTAGGAAATTACGTAAAAATGGGCAAATAGTCACAATTCCTTTAATTTAAATTAGCATCAAAGGATTTGTTCTACACGAAAACATATCACTATTTTGATTCAGCGTTCTATGTTAAATTTTTGGCCAAATAGGCAACTCGAAGCAGGACCAATAAACACGTAACTCAGAGTTTACATTTTTTTTAACCCACTAAAAGAAATTTTCGACTACCAAGTTTTTTTCTCTCTTGCACTCGAAATGCAGGCGGGGTCTCCTTTTTCCGCTACATGCAATATAAAAAACCGACACTAAGATGAGGAAAGACACCCAATATGCTCCTATCTGCATACCTAAATGATTTTCATATATGATTTACCCGAGTTGATGACCACCATTTTTGTTCCACCTAATAGTTGGTAGTACGTTCTGATTGAAATCTTCTTATACTTTCTCCTCGCCTTTAGATGTGCCAACCGAAACATTTGTCCCTGGATGACTTCCGTTTAGTCGCTGTTGCTCGGTCGCGGTCACTTTGGCAAGGTTCTTTTGGTGGAAATCCCGAAAAACCGATAAGTATTATGCTTTGAAGACCCTCAAGAAGGCCGAAATCCTTTTCCGTAACGAGATGACAGTCTCATTTCCGAAAAACGTATTTTCCAAACAATTACTGAGGCTCGACATCCATTTCTCGTCCAATTTGGTGGCATGCTTTCAGTCACCTGTAAGTTTGTACCTTTTACTCATCAACTATCACTAATTTTTCGTGGCTCTAACTTTTTTGGTCTTATTTTTATCAGGAGCATGTGGTGTTTGTAATGGATTACCGCCCCGGGTGGGATCTAATGTTGCATATTCAGGAGAGCGTCTTCTCAGAGTACCGCGCTGCTTTCTATGCCGGGTGTGTTGTCCTCGGTTTGGAGTTTCTCCATTCCAAACAAATTATCTACCAGGTAAAAGCACACAAAATTTCGGTTCGTTTACTGGGCTCTTTAAAGTCCTTAAACTTCCCACTCTTCTAAGTCTTAAAAACTTGCGTTTTCCTACATTTATGACCTCGTTCCCTTCCTCCCCCGTGTTTCGGATATGCCAATGTAGTACATCAATGTAGTTATTTTTAGGTCTTTTTCTTCTCTACCGCCTAACTGGTGAACCCACTTAACTATAACACTTTGTTAGAAAACTATAAACGGAACTAGTTTAAATGTCTCTGGCGGTAAGAAGTCTTTGTTTACTCATAACGCTGCATTTCGTAAGTCGGTGTATAAAATTTGTTTCCCTTTTGTCTTTGTCCTTTTCTACCAGTTTTCTACCTCATTCCCCAAGACAACGGCTTTTTTAAAATGTATTGTCGGGGGCTGTTATGGTCAAAAATCAGGGGGGATTCGTCGTCATTTGTAGAGACTTGAAGCTGGACAACTTGCTGATGGACACGGAAGGCTATGTGCAAACTGGCTGACTTACCCGGTCTTTGCAAGGAGGGGATGGTCCAGATACCAAAACTTCCACATGATTTGTGGGACCCGAGTTTCTCGCTCCCTGACGGTGCGCTTCTTTGAACCCTCCCTATACTCGAAGGCGTCCCTTTAATAAATTTTCGGAGTATTTTTAATATATTTTAAAAAATTTTAGTCGATGGTTAAAAATTTATTTGTATAAATTTAAATTAATAATTGTTTAAAAAATGAGGTTCGATTGGTGAAAATTTTATGCTACGAAATGCTCGTTGGTGAAGTGAGTAATAACGATTTCTATCCGATTCCATACCTTTTGATTTAATCACTAAATTTTTATAGACAATGTCCAGCTAGTTAATAAAACTTTGGGTTTGAACATTCTTTTCATCAAAAGCCCCTTTTATTTTTACTTTGCTCCTTGTCGGGTAATTTCATAATTAACAAAAAAATCAATGGACATTTTACTAACTGAGTAGTCATAAGTATACCTCTGTTGCGCTCACATTTAGTCGTCCCTTCCCGGGCAACTCGTGGAGGATGAGATCTTCGGAGAGCATTACCTACCGGCGAAGGTTTCGGTACCCTCCTCGACTTGCATGGAGGCCACGCTGATAATGCGGCGTTTGCTGCGGCGCAACGTGGTAAACGTTTAGGTGCTTCAGTTTAGAGACGCTGCCGAGGTGAAGGAGCAAGCTCTTTTTCAAGTGTATCGATTTGATGAACTTCTCCAGCGTCAACTATAAACCTCCCTTCGTTCCTAAACTCGTAAGTCTCAAATGAGGAAGAGTTGCTTTCCTTGATTTCAAGCGTTAGCCACTGATAAAACAATTAAAAATACCTTTCTGCTCACATAGTCTGGCTTGGAGGATGTTTCCAACTTCGACCGAGGATCACTCCGAGCGTTCCCTGTCTAACGCCCAGCGCTTTAAAAGAACGGCCACCCACTTTTCGAAAAACAGGGATCAGAACTTTTTCAGCGGACTTTGCACTATTTCCAAACGGCTACTGTTGATGAGCCACATGCCCGTGTCCATCCTTCTTTTCCCCGTAGCCCACCCCTCACGGTTGTGTAGCGTAGGTGTGCTCAACAGTACAAATCCAAACTGACCAGCTGACGCTTCTCCGGATACCCCATTCCCTTCCCCTTTCCCAACCCCTCTTTTCTCCTTTCTACCCACCGAAAATCATTGCGCATCATTATAGACACTATTTTTAATATAACCCTTTTCTAAAACTACCGCTGATAGTAAAACATCCGACAAGTCGCAGACCATGGTGGTACGATGAAGCAACTTCCTCATTTCTCTCAGACTCCGCACTCGCTTCTTTTTGCCGCCTGCCTTCCACTTTCGAGTTGCGGCAAAATCAAGGCTTTTAAACGCTAATCAACGTAGGGGAGTGGCGAGATTGACATTTCCTCTCACTCTGGCGTCTCTTCCTCGTCCATGCGATTTCATACCTATTCATTGCTGTCTAACTGCAAACTCCTCAAAAATGTGGTGTGTTGGTTTGTGTTATTTCGGATTATCAGTGCGCACTAAAACACAAAACAAACTCGGAAGAAATATTGAAAATTACCCTTTCCAGTTTTTGGCCCATCAAGGTCTATGAGACCGGGCTCGTCTCATGGGTTAAAATCAGCCTTTGTAGTTTAAGAGAATAGGTATTTCAATGTCTGACGATCTACTTGCTTTTCTTCATGACATGTGTTGATCCCTAAGCACATTTTCCCCTATGTGACGAACCTGATGGCCGGCTCTATCATCAAACACCTCCCGGATTACTCACGTTCTTGCGATATGGCGGTCCTCTGTGGCACCTTAAAACGCACCCAACACCTCGTTATGATGTGCGCTGCAGAACGCGTCTACTCATCGCCTCCAAGCACTGACGAAGAGCTGTGGACAGTTGAGCTCACTTTATCTTTCGCTCGGCGCGCGCCTAGAGATTAATCGAAAAGAAGCATGATAAATCCTTTCTTATGTTCTTATGAGAGAATTAAAAAAGTGTCCCCTGACGAACTGCAAATTGGTGGAATCGTCGCTAAGGGGCCGGATCGAGCCCGGCGATTTGGGGGGGGGTGGAAGGGAGGGGGGGAAGGAGGGCTTGGGGAACACGAGTGATGCGGTGTTCCTGGTTCACATTCGTGCCCGTGGGGCGCCATTTACCTACCTCACGGTCCGGCAATATGACCTTATTGAACCTCTGAACCTCACGGTTTTGGCCATAAAATCATAACTGGCAGAGCACAAGTTGGTACACAAAAAACACGCATCCGTCCATCCTCCGACCTGAGGGTGATCGGGTGGTGAGGGCAGTGAATATCTTTAATTTGTGCCTATCAGTCCGAAGTCTCATACTCCTCACTTTCCTCGAGCGGGGTAACGAAATTCCGTGTCTGCGAGGGGCACATGGGGATTAAATGCAAGTAACCTCGGGCGACAGAGGAACTCCTCCTCTCTGAACCTGATAGTGCACACTCATTTTAGTGTGAATTTTCCCACCTTCTCCTCCCGTTCGGGTTTATTTAATGACATTCAATTAGTAAAGCGGACTCTAAGCTGTAGGCCTCCGTTTAACGCAATCGGGAGGGCATTAAACCCGATAACCTCTGTTGACACATATGCGACGAAATTTCCCCTTTTCTCCGTCTCAGCGTTGCGGGTGGCGTGTCACAAAAATTATGGAAGCAATTCTCAGTAATTGATGGGAAATGACCTAACTTTTGTCACCATCTTCAGAAGTGAAAATACTTCATTCG